>CM039719.1:11340460-11940460 GCA_022539455.1 Dendrobium nobile
TAAAATAATTAGCTTGAGTTTCCCAAACTCCAAAAACCCCGACCCCCTCCCCCCCAGTAATGAGCACAAAAAAAAAAAATTTTAGATTCAAAAGTTATTTATGTTATTGCCTCCAGATAACATGGATTATAGCTTCCCAAAACTAAGTTTTGTATCATGGATCAACCTTTTGGTATCATGAATCTGCTTCCACAATCATGTTCCGCCCTTATTGGTTCCCATTATAGTTTTTGTATCATGGATCTGCTTCCGAGTTCCTTGTTTATGTTGTCATTGACCGTTGGGGGAGAGATTCCCAAATTTTGCACATCAATGTGTTGGTAAAAGGGTTCACATTTCAACAAATAATATTTGAGAGGAGCAATTATGTGATTAGATAATACATTTCTGTTAATTAAGTGGAAATGTTTTGAATATGCTTCATTTATAAGTTGGTTGTTAGATTGCAAGTTCGATTGCAATTTGCTATAACCAAATTATGCACTTTTTTTAAGTAAAACTAGCTTTTAAACACAAACACCCAAGTCATGTGAGAAACGCCGCATAAATCTAAATATAGAAGAATTATTTTTTTTTTTTAATAAATAATATAGAGATATCTACCCTTCATATATAAAAAAATTAATCAACAAACATAATTATAGAATTCAAGCAGCCTTTATATGTACATATGTTCTTAATTTCCCCCCCAAATATCAATGTACACTACTTGCCAAGGTTCCAAAATACGAGCTATTACCATAACATAAACCTCTTTTAATTTTCACGCCAAAATCTATTTGATATCAACTATGTTAATTAACACATACCTCAATTGCAGATAGTAATATTACTTATAATTAATCACATAACACTTGTAGAATCTGTTCAATAAAGTTACATTAATGATTTCTCTTTACATATTGCCTATTTTGCAGTCATATTTCGTTTAGTGTGTTGGATCTTCGACATAATTTTTAAGATATTAAAAATTTTCTCTAATCACAATAATCATTTGGTCACTCAATTAGAACTATTGTTTTTTTTTTTTTTTTTTAATTTTTTTATTTATAATTTATCATATATTTTATGGGAGAAAATTTTGATTAAAGTAAATCAGAATGATCATTTAAAATTAAATGTTATAAATTAAAAAAGATTGTACTAATAAACATATTTTTAGTACATTCTCACCCTTTTTTTTTGGCTGTTGAATTTGCATCACTCATAATAAAAATTTATATATTTTCATACCTAAACTTTACTATTAATATTATCTAACACTTTGTTAACAGTGTGTACATATCTCATTGGGCTGGGATCTCTCGCAACATGCCCCTCTTCTTTACTATTGTTTGGAATTTATTGAGGAAGTGTAGAAGAACAAGCAACTGAGATTGCTGTTCTTGTTTGTAAAGAGCGAGACAACCTAAGTTGTCTTTCATGCAGGTGGAAAGAACAGTAGGATGGCAGAAAACGTTTTAAAGCCTAGTAAGATAGAAAGAAAATGGATACTTTATTTTATCTTTTGGGCAGAGTTACAGGACTATTTATAGAGTCTAGACTAGTACACAGATGTAAATAATATAAAACAAGAAGAGCTACTGGCTGCTTTACACCTGTCATTTTTATTGTGTTGTTGTTTGGCCTTTATATCTAATATCTCCCCGCAAGCTGATGGATCTTCATTACTGTCAGCTTGTTTCGAAGTAGCTAGAAATCGTGTGTATTTAATGGCTTAGTAAGAAGTCGGCGGTTTGATCAATTGTATAATGTGAGCAGCCTGATGTAATTATTGTGAATATGATCCACAGTATAAATCTTTGGTCGAACTCAATAGCTTATCGGCGAGCATGAAAAATCGGTATTATTTGCAAAGAGCTATGCAATGAAGTATTGTCGCAGTGATAGACTCGGTAGGTGTGTTCGTGTTGATCCCAAAGTCATCAAGGAACTCGCGTAACCAAGAGGATTCGCGGTAGCGGCTGCTAATGCCCCGATACTCAGATTCTGGGAAATCTTGCGGACGGTATGCGTCTTTTTGACTGACACCCGAGATCAGTGTGGTACCTAAAAAAGAACAAAAACCAGATTGTTGATTTGCGAGAGACGGGCTCACCTGCCCAGATCAGCGTCCGAATAAAATTTAGAGTGAGAGCTGGTTGATGATACGGAATGTCCGTTACATGAAGTGTGCCGCGAAGTACCCGAAGGAGTCGGTGCTGAGGAGGTATGGTAGTGGAGGTTGAGGATTTTGCATATGTTGAGATAGAACATTAACCGAGTAGGCTGAGTCGGGTCTAAGTGATGTCAAAAATGAAAGAGACCGGTAATTTGCGCGGTATAAGCTCGGATCCAGAAAGTATGGGATCGGAGCACAAGTTGCGGTAATTTGGTGCACGCTAGGATGGCAAGGGCGTTGCATTCCGGACATTTTGAGCAAGTTGCAGGTATGTGGTGTTTGGCAATATTGCTGTTGCGGCGAATGTGAATAAGATTGATTTGGATTTAGACGAATTGAATTTGAATCTCCAAGGAAGGGTGGGCCGTGTACAAGATTTTGATGGCAAAGGTTGATTTTTAGCTGATGAAGAATTATTGATATCTGGCGAGTTTTCCGTAAGAAAATGTCATCGACGTAAATAAGTAGAAAGATAATGAGAGTTGTCCGTTTTGCGAATGAGGAGAGAAGGATCAGATTGGCTATGAGTAAAATCGAGAGACATGAGATGCTAGAAGAAAGTGTTGTACCATTGTCTGGGGGCTTGTTTAAGTCCTAGATTGCTTTATGTAACGACAAACGTGATTGGGGTTAGATGCGTCCTCGAATCCCTTGGGTTGAGTCATGTAGACGGTTTCGGTTAACGTGCCGTGGAGAAAAGCATTTTCAACGTCTAGTTGTTGAATAGACCACCCATGGTGCAAATGCAACGGTAAGGAGGATGCGTATTGTAGGGAGCTTCGCCACCGGACTAAATGTTTCGTCATAATCAATTCCATGTTCTTGCTGTTGCCGAGAGCAACGAGACGCGCTTTAAAACGAGCGATCGATCCATCGGAGTGAAATTTAGTTCTATAGATCCATTTGCAGCCAAGGATGGACGTATTAGGAGGAGGAGGAACTAGGTTCCATGTTCCTTGCTTTTGGAGAGCAAAAAATTCATGAGCCATGGCTCGTCTCCAGTGAGCATGTTTGGCGGCTTCAAGATATGTATTTGGAGTAGGATTAGTATTGTAATTGTTCTGAATATGCAGAAGATTAAGGCGCTGACGAGGCTTGAGATTCCCTGTTTGATTTCGTGTGACCATAGAATGACGTTGAATGATTTCAGAAGGAGGAACCACGGTTTGAGAGGTAGCGGAAGGTGCTTGTTCGTGAACTGGACTAGGGACATTAGGAGAGGAGCACGAAGTCGGAATTTGCTGGAACGTCCGGTTGACAGGAATAGTTGTGGGAAGAAGCAGTGATGGTTGGGAAATTGCATCAGAGGAAAGTTGTTGTGGTGTGGTTTGTTTAAAAGGAAATGAAGCTTCATTAAACGTAAGATTTTGGAGTGAGTTATTGTATTGTTCATCATGTCAAGACAGCGATATCCTTTGTAAGCCTCAGAATATCCTAGAAAGACAGATGATTTTGCTTTTGGTTGGAGCTTGTGATGGGTGTGTGGAGGTAGTAAAGGAAAGCATTCGCTGCCGAATACGCGGAGATGAGAATATGAGGGAATTTTATTATAAAATAGCTGATATGGGGAAGCATGAGAAATGGATTTAGAAGGCATGCGATTAATGAGATAAACAGCGGTTAAGGCAGCATCGGGCCAATATTTGTAGGGAACGGCCGAGGTCTGTAAGAGAGAACGCATAGTTTCAGTTATATGACGGTGTTTGCGTTCAGCAAGACCGTTCTGTTCAGGCGTGTATGGACAAGAAACTTGATGATGAATACCATTTTCTTGTAAAAAATGACGAAGATTGTTATTTAGAAATTCAGTGCCGCCGTCAGTTCTTAAGCTTTTGATATGATAAGAAGTTTGTTTTTCAATAAAGTTTTTAAAATTGATGAAAGTAGTAGTAACTTCTGATTTTCTTGTGAGCGGAAAAATCCACGAATATCGAGAATAGTCGTCGACAAATATGACGTAATAGGCAAAACCTTGCACCGAATTTATGGGGTGGGCCCCAAACATCAGAGTGTATTAAAGATAACGGTTTGGTTTGTCTATTTTTGGAAACTTCAAACATTAGTCTATTGGCTTTAGAAAGATTACAGGAAGAACAAAAATCAGAGTAATTTGCAATTTTAAGAGCCGGGTAGAGTTTGGAGATGGTCTGAAGCACGTTCTTGTGGGGATGACCCAACCGATTATGCCAGAGAGCGCGCCGGAGGACGAGGTAGCAGCAAGGGCGGTGAGGGATGAGTTGCTGTTTGATGTTAGAATGGGGTAGATACCGTCACGGCAAGGTCCATGTAGCAGTGTTTGATGATTCTTCAAGTCCTTGAAATAAAACCCAGATGGATATAAAAACAATGTAAATTCCGTTATCCTTTGTTAGTCTAGAAATAGATAAAAGATTGTAATGTATTTCAGGTATGTGGAGGAGATTAGTTAAAGTTAGCTTACGATTCGGTGTGGGCAAGATGCCCTCACCGGTGTGAGCTATGGAAAGGAACGACCAGACGACGACCATCATCGACGGTAACCAGCGTCCGATCCTTGATACTGACTTGATAGAGAGAGTCTGTCCAGTGAATTGGTGATGTGAGAGGATGCACCGGAGTCCAAATACCATTCATCTGTAGCTTGTTCGGTTGTAGCTGCAAGTGCCCGATTTGGAGGATTCCTCTGTTGAGGAATATATTGGAGATTTGATCTATGCCAACAGTCTTGTGCAGAATGGCCCTTCTTGAGACAGATTTGGCAGGTGGCCGCATTGTTTCTTGGGATTCTTGTAGTTGCATTACCTGTATTGTTGGCAGCTCCGTTACCAGTATTTCTGGTAGGTTGTGAGATCGGATAGGTTGAACGCCCACAAGAGCGTGCGCCTCGTCCACGAGAAGAGTACAGCGCCATATTTGGATTGTTGTTATTAGAGAGCCGAGATGCGTCCATGGCAAGATTGATTTCTTCGCTTAAAAGAAGCGAGTACAAATTATCCAAGCTGATAGGTGTAAGCATGGTGCGGATAGAGGTTTTGAATGACTGGTAGGAAGGAGGGAGGCCATTTAAGATATATAGAAGAATATCTTCAGTATCAAAACAGCACCAGCGGCTGAAATCTGATCAACAATAGTTTTGATATTGACAAATATTGGGTCATGGTAAAATTTTTCATGGAGATATTATGCAATTCGTTCTTGAGTTGTATGACTCTCGAACGATTGGAAGATTGAAATCTGGTTTCCAGTGCTTGCCAGATCTGAGAAAGTGATTCAAGATTCAACACGTAGGGAAGAATCGAGGTGGAAATGGTAGAGCAAATTGCTGCCGCTAAATTCTGATCTGTGAGCGACCATTGAATATGGGCAGGATTTGGTCTAGATGTTCCATTTTGCGGTGGAAGATGAGTGGCAGGAGGAACGATGGAAGAATCAAGAAAATGAGAGACCCATTTGCTTTAAAGAGCTTAATGAGTTGAGATTTCCAAATGGCAAAGTTGTCATGAGAGAGTTGAGTGGGAATCAGATGCTTTAGGTTGAAAACAAGGAATTTCAGGGAGGAGGAAATACCGTTTATATCTGTGGAAGTTGCCAAGAGATCATCGGCTTGTGAAGAGGCAGAGTTAGCCATTTAGACAGAAGCGAAGGATCTTGATACGTCTGATACCATGTAGAAGAACAAGCAACTGAGATTGCTGTTCTTGTGTAAAGAGCAGACAACCTAAGTTGTCTTTCTTGCGTAAAGAACAGAGGAGGCAGAAAACGTAAAGCCAGAAGATAGAAAGAAATGGATACTTTATTATTATCTTTGGGCAGAGTTACAGAGACTATTTATAGAGTCTAGACTAGTACACAGATGTAAATAATATAAAACAAGAAAGCTACTGGCTGCCTTTACACCTGTCATATTTGTATTGGTTGTTGTTTGGCTTTATACTCTAATAGGAAGCTCTTCTTGAATGTGAGAGGTAGAGGGAAGCGAGGGAAAAGCATCAAAACTAATCTTTATTGCTTAGCTTGGAGAGATATTACAATCGTTATGTCTATATATAGACACAAAGGAATGTACAAATGGCTATACAAGACAACAACACAAGAATGCATAAACAAAGTACGCCTATATAAAACTAAACAAAAATACAAAAAGAACTAAGTTGGATCACAACGTACACAAACTACTGCTTGGACTCAGCATGCATTTGTTTTGGCCCGTCATTGATGTCATTGGGCTTTGTCATCACTTGGATCCATCATTGTCACTAGCACCAATGTGATTTTCTCGCTTCTCAAGTGTCAAGGGTTTTAGAAATTTCGATCGAAGTGTCGCGATCATTGGAAGCTCCAGGCGAACGTATTGACAATTGCAAGTTTGTCAAGCTTACATGCATGGTTTTCAACATGTGCAATGGTTCAAGCGATGAATCTGACTGACATGTTGATGGGATTTGGGGATGCAGGGTATAATATTTTATTCCATTTGAATATTTTTTATGTTTTGAACATCAATATTGAAATTTAGAGGATAAAATGCTAATATTTGTGTGCTAAGTATGTAAATGCCCCTAAGGTTAGTTTACATCATCGAAACTTCTTTAGTTCAAATGCTTTTTATGGGCCTCCCTAATGCTATTAGGCTAACTCTATTTGGGCATGTTCAATTGATCCAGCTCAATAAGGCGCTTTTATTTGGTTCGGTTGACCGGATGCAAGAAACATCCGGTCGTAGGCAAAAAAATGCAAGAAACATCCGGTACAGACATTTTTTTACTACGACCGGATATTTCTCTGCATCCGATCGGAGGACGTAATAACGGCTCCTCAATAAGAGGCGTACCAGCTCAAAATCAATTTGGTCCGGATAGAAAAACGGTTCGACTTTTAGGCACATATTTATGCAAACCGAAACGCGAACCCTAATCTGAAATTCTTTCCTCTCCGAACAAAAACCCTAGCATTTGTGCAGGCGCCGCGACCACTATGCCGCCCAAGTTCGATCCTTCCCAGGTCGTCGAGGTATATGTCCGCGTCACGGGTGGCGAGGTTGGCGCCGCGAGTTCCCTCGCCCCTAAGATCGGTCCGCTTGGTCTTTCTCCTAAGAAAGTCGGAGAAGACATCGCTAAGGAGACTGCTAAGGATTGGAAGGGCCTCCGTGTCACTGTCAAGCTAACCGTACAGAATCGTCAGGCTAAGGTCTCCGTGGTACCATCCGCGGCAGCCCTAGTAATCAAGGCGCTGAAGGAACCGGAGCGCGATCGAAAGAAGACCAAGAACATCAAGCACAATGGAAACATCTCTCTCGACGATGTCATCGAGATTGCGAGGACTATGAGTCCTAGATCCATGGCCAAGGATCTTTCAGGCACTATCAAGGAGATCCTGGGGACGTGCGTTTCTGTCGGATGCACCGTTGATGGCAAGGATCCAAAGGATCTGCAGACTGAGATCTCAGAAAGAGATGTCGAGGTTCCCCTCGAGTGAGAATCTATCATTCGTTTTATGCTTTTTTGGCCCCAGTAATGTTTTTACTTTTAATTAGTTTTTTTCTTTCCAAGGCAAATACGACTAAAATTATGGAATTGAATCCTAGTTGATTACAAATTTGAAGGTATTTTGATGATTTCTTTCTGTAGCACCAAAGTGAGACTAGTTTTTTTATTGATCTTCATCCTTATTTATTGTTTTGGGGTTTATCTTGTTTTTATTTACATACATACCACTATAATTGTTATTTTACATATCTAATACCTCAAATATTAATATTACTGTTATACCACTAAAATCCTAAGTTTACCTCAAAACTACCACTCCGTCTCCCGCATAGCTCATGATAGCTCCCGCATAGCTCATGATAGCTCACGACGTCAACGGCACCACTGTTGTCTCCGGCCTTTGCCTCCATAATTCATAGCTTCGAACCTTGCAACAAAACAACAAGGACTGTTAATATAATCACATAAGCAAGAAGGAATATGCGAAAGAGTAAATTTTTATTTTCAGAAACGCTTCTTCTTTCACAAAGTCAAACTCACTAATATATTGGCAGAGGAGATTCATTCCACTCCATCATGCACTCAAGCATTGTATCAAACATCTTCCCCTTGCAAATCACATCAAAAACCTTATCAAATTCTTCCCTAGGTGAAACAATCTTCTCACCACTTAGAAAACCAACACCAATTGTTCTATCAATTGTTCCTCTAGTTCTCTGCGATTGAAAATGCTTAATTTCTCTATGATTTAAATGGCGCAGCATTTGTTTTATTAAATTACTCATTTCATATTTTCATGGATAAATTATGGTATTTAAGGTTTTGATTTAGTAGACCATAGGATGTAGAACTATATGCTAAATCGGAAACTTGCACAAAATATTAAAGAACAATTTCAGATTTCTCGTTATTAGCGATTAAAACAACAACGTAAAACAAATAAACGGTTACTTCCGCTTAGACTAAGCCACACAAGAGACTAAACCACATCAAAACACTTAGAAGAATTAAAATATTGCATAAGTAGTAGTTTCCAACTTAACCAAACTATAACAATGAGGTCTAGGAGCAAAGAAGTAACAAATCCTATGAATACTAATGGATGACAATAAGTAGACACAATCTCTTGCGTGAACAAACTCTCATAAAGTAAGTAGAATTTGAAGGAAATTGAATCAAGGAAGTAGATCACCTCTCCGGAGAGACGTTGTGAATTACCACGCACCTTTCGTTGGTTCCTTTCAACAAGTACTACGGGAAGAAGAAATCTCTATGGATCCGCCAAGGATTGAGTTCACGCCGACGACGGGAAGAGGAGAAGATTCCCAACGCCTTGGCCATCGGATGCAAAGCCAAGATCACCTTTCGAGTCGACCATGAATCACTAGCATGAAAGGGAGAACATACTAGAGAAAGAGAGGGAGAGAGGTGGCGGTGGGAGGGAGGAGGAGACTAGGGTTAAGAAAAGACTAGATGGGATGAAGAAATAATATTAGATCTCCATATCAAAGATTATTCTCAGATTTTAAGTGAAAGAGGAGGGAAAAATCTGAGATTTGAAATTTCAAAACCATGCAATTAAGCGCCTTAATGGAGCATTCAAGGAGGTGGAGTCACCAAGGGGGGCCGGCGGCAAATCAAGGGGAAGAGGGATTTATGAGAGTGTAATGGGTTTCCAAATTGGCTCCAATCAAATAATAAAGAAAAATTTCAAATCCGTTTCAATTCAAATTTAAAATTGAAACCTCATTTAAACTTTCCTAATTTGGCGCCGGACGAATTTGGAAATTTTCACTCTAAATTTTCAAATTTCAAAATTTGAAAATTCATGCGATGGTGGCGAGGGAGCCGGTAATTGATGGGATTGGGGTGGGGAATGAAAAGGGAGGCCGGCGGTTGGAGAGATGGCTGGCGGGATGAATGGGAGGGGGGCGGTCTTCTTTTGGGTAGATGGATTTTGGGAGGTGAGGTTAGGAGGTGATGATTTGTGGTGGTGGATGAATGGCCGGAGGTGGAAATGGAGGATAAGGGAAGAAGGAAGAAGGGAAAACCAAGAGCCATCGGCGGTGACTGTTGGGTACGACGGGTGGCCTCTCCTAGGCTCCACCTAACTCTCAACCTCTCTCTCAAGCTCTTACAAAGAAAGCTTCAAGAAGACCAATGCAGGAAAAATTTGTAATATCATTCATTAACCATCAAAAGTACAAGAAGAAGGCTATAAATAGCCTAATACAATGACATAAAATAAAAGACTAAAATACTCTCGAGGGGCTACAAGACTCAATCCCTCAAGCAAGGGTAAAAAGGGATAAATGCAGAAATAAAAATACATGAAAATAAAATGATCATACTAAAATCAGAAATACATCGGGTAAATCGTGGCCGTAGATCTACGGCCACGTCGACGGCAGACTTTCCAACTGATGTCCCCATCACCATAAATTGTTGCTAAGTTTTTGTTTCTCATTTATACATTGTTGGGAATTATATTTTGAATGGTTTCTTTGATTGGGAACCTAAAATGAGAAGAAATAAAATCAAAGGAAAGAATGAGCAGACACATAGATGATTAAATTCATATTATCAAACTTTTGATATCACATTAGCACCCTTACTGTATTAAAAGATCAAAAGTTTGTGCCTATAGAGTAATAACCATTTGAATAGGCTAGTTACGTATACAATAGTTTTAAAATTTAATAGTAAACATAACAAATAATTATTTTTGTTAATTTTTAGCTTAAGCTAAATATAAAATGGATAAAAAATTGTTTAAATAAGCTAATTAGAGGTTGATTATATTTGTGTGTTTTCGTGTGTGTGTATTAATCAATGATGGAAATATGTTAGTTAGTCTAAATAACTATTTAGTAATTAGTGAGTGAAGTGTTATTTAAACTCATTAGAGCTTATCTAGGCTTAGTATGAAATTGAATTATTTTGGTATAGATTTATTAATTAATAGATTAGTTTTTAAGTGATGAATAAAATAAGGATTGTGATGTTAGCATAAGATTATAAATTGTTCGCTAAAATTTGATTGGGATAAGAATCCAATGTTTATTAGTTTAATTAAATATGAGATAATCAATTAATATATGTACTTGTTGCTTTATATAATTAATAGTTAATCTTTTGGTTTATGAGCATGGATATTTTGTACTTTTTTTGCACTTGTTGCTTTATATAATCTTTGAACTCAAGTTTTATCTTATTGGTTGCTATCTACAATGTAAGATTTGCATATGAATGAGTTTAGTTTTCTGGTAAATTTAACCATTCATAAATGACATACAAATCTGTGTTTACCTCGACCTGGATTAGAGAGCCTGCTAAATCACCGAGGCACTTAAAACTATGAATCCGGTCTTATGAAAGATGGGTAAGATTTGTTAATTAGGTTTGTGAGAACTTAGGGCCGACATCTAAATAAGGTCCTCATTGACCCATTTACTATGTATGATGATTATTCTCGATGTTGTTAAAAATTTATTAACTTTTAGTTAATTTCTAATGTAATGCATGCTAATCGACCTTGTATGTAAAAATTATATGATAAACTTTAAAAGTTAGGCTTAGAAAATATATTTTTTCCGAGAGATGCACAACATTTCCTAGACAGAGAGCTACATCCTAATGGGTCAGGTGGTTTGCCATGACCCACAGGCAAGGTAGTGTGTGTTGTCGTCAGCCCTACCATTCTTCTTCTTAACCTAACATATAGAAAATATTTTAAATGACAATCATGCCCTTCAAACCAATCCAATCAAATGGCTAAAGTTAATATAATTTTTTGAATTTAAAAAGGTTGGAGGGCTGAATTTAGCTAGAGAAAATTGGATTAAAATAAGTCAAATTGACCATGCGACATTGGGTTTAAATTTTATTGAATCAATTTGAGTCGATCGAAGTTGATTTGATTTAAATTAAGTAGGAATGAGTGAAATTGAGTAAATCGGAGTAGCGTAAATTAAATTGCCATTGAGTCAAGTCGAATCGCCTCGACGAGGCTTAATTGAATTTACTTGATTATTAATTTCATTAATTTAAGGAGGATCTACATATGATATTTATTGATTTAGAAAAAGCATATGATAAAGTTCCAAGAGAAGTGCTATGGAGAGTTCTTGAAAAGAAAGGAGTCAATAATGCTTATATTCAGATAATTAAAGATATGTATGCAGGAGCTATTACTTGTGTTCAAACACAAGGTGGATTGACCAAGTATTTCCCTATTTCGGTTGGATTACATCAAGGATCAGCCTTAAGCCCATATCTTTTTGCTTTAGTCATGGATGTTCTCACTAGACATTTGCAAGAGGATGTACCTTGGTGTATGCTTTTTGCTGATGATATTCTTCTTGTTGATAAGACTAGAGAGGGAGTTGAAGGTAAACTTGAATTATGGAGGTCAACCTTAGAGTCTAAAGGTTTTCGCTTGAGTAGATCTAAAATGGAATATATGGAGTGTAATTTTAGTATTAATAGACCTAGTGAGGGGATTGTGACTTTGGGCGATCAAGTCATTAATAAGAGTACACGTTTTAGATATCTTGGATCTATTGTTCAGAGTGATGGTGAAATAGATGGGGATATTATCAGCAGAATTCAAGTTGGATGGTTGAAATGGAGGAATGCATCGGGCTTGTTATGTGATAGAAATGTACCTCTCAAACTTAAGGGAAAATTCTATAAGATGGTAGTGAGGCCTGCAATGCTTTATGGTGCCGAATGTTGGCCATTAAAAGAGAAGCATAATACTAAGTTAAGTGTGGCAGAGATAAGGATGCTCAGGTGGATGAGTGGCTTTACCCTTAGAGATAGGATACGAAATGAGCATATATGTGAAAAGGTTGGAGTAACTCCAGTAGAAGATAAGATTAGAGAGAGTTGCCTTAGATGGTTTGGTCACATAAAACGTCGGCCTTCCGATGACCCGGTTAGGAGAGTAGAGGTATTAGATTTGACTTATGTTAAGAAAGGTAGGGGTAGACCTAAAAAGACTTGGTTAGAAAATATTAGAAATGACCTTTCTTTTTTAGATTTAAACGAGAATTTGATTTTTAATAGGACACAATGGAGAAAAAGGATTCATGTAGCCGACCCCACGTAGTGGGATAAAGGCTTGATGTTGTTGTTGTTGTTGTATTAGTTTCATTAATTTAAGCTTGATTGAATATGTTTAATTAATAATTAAATTATTTTTTGTAATTTTGGGCTTGAGTCGAGTCGAATTGACTCGACGAAGCTCAAATGAATTTATTTGATTATTAATTAAATTAATTTTTAGTTCGATTCGAATCTTTTTAATGATTGATGATGACGTCGAAATTAAATCAGGCTCGAATCGAGTCGAATCAGACTTGATGTCATCATATTTAATTTTTGTGATCAAGTCAACTTCGATTAAATGGAAAGCGGTTCAATTTTGAATATGTCGGCTATCAACGAAATGATTTTGGTTTGCCAAATTTGAGGTAAACACCAACATAAATTTTTTTGAATAATCATGATATGAATCCTTTAATACATTGTGAATGCTAGGACGTTCCCTGGAAGCGACGTGTTGTATGGTTTGAATACAACAAGAAGTGTGCAAGGGTCACTACATCATCACCTAGATATAATGTTAAATAGGCAATAGTTCCTACATCATGGACGAATGTGGGAAAAGAAGTTAGTCTGTGAAACTATAATTAGAATATTAACTTGGACTATAGGTTCTCTTACAAGAAAATTAATGGAATTAATTTGAAGATAAATATTTTATGCATTCAAAAAACTAAATAGTTGGGGAGAAGGCTTAGGAGATTAATAGTTTATGATTTAAACTATGATATTCTGGTACGAGTCATATTAGAAATGTTGTATGTGTGATTATAGATAAGAGTTTAAAAGATAATGTTGTAAAAATTAATAGAATTGAAGATACAATTATAAATTTAAAGATGATTGTTGATGGACATGTTGGTAGATAGGTAGTTGATTTAAAAGTATTGATAGGTGGTACAACTATATCAGATTTTACTATAGTTTAAGAATTTGTAATTGCTAACATCTTATTAAACAAAAAAATTGAGCATCTTATCAATTATAAGAATGGATATTATAAAGTTCAGATTGATTATTTTATTATAAGGAAAATAGTTCGTTTACATAGGAAAAATTGTAAAGTTATTTCGAGTGAAGTTTATGTACTCAACATCACTTATTAAATTTGGATTTTAAGATGAAGGGGAAAAATATACAAAATAAAATAAAACGTTGTTCTAGGATTAGATGAGGAAATTTAAAGAGTACTTTCAAAAATATTTTTGAGATTAAGATTTAGATCTTAAGATTTTGTTTGTGCATGAGGAAGCTAATGTTATGTGGGAAAAAGTAGTTAGTGATATTAAGAATGTTGAAAAGAATATGTTTTGGAGAAAATCTCCTGATGATGAAATCAAAATGTGCAAAGAAAGATAAAAAATAAAAAATTTTGTTATAAAAATTGGTTTAGATTTAAAAATTTTGAAAATTAGAAAAGTTATAAAGAGGTTTGTAAGGAGTCTAAAAAATTAATATGTGATGCAAAAATTTTAGCATTTAATATTCATATAATAGATTAGATACTAAGAAATATATATATTAGCCAAACAAAGAGGTAGGGGTGGTAAGGATTTAATTCAAGTGAAGTGCAGTAAGGATGAAGATAAAAAATTGCTTTTATTAGAAGAGGATATTCAATATTGGTTGATGAGATATTTTGTTAAGCTTTTCAATGAAGATTGTGAGAATATAATTGACTTTAGTGACCTTAGCACCCTAAATAAAATAACGATTTTTGTTTTTATCGGTGTATTCGTAAAACTGAAGTTAGAGAGATTTTCAAGAAAATGAATGTCAAAAAGCTATTGGACTCGGTTATATTTAGATAGAGGTGTGGAAATGTTTAGGAGATGAATGAATTTCTTTGCTTACCAAATTTTTTAATATTATTTTGAAGACAATGATGCCAAATGAGTGGAGAATGAGTGTTTGATTTCTATTTTTTAAAAATAAAGTTGATGCACAAGATTGTGCGAATTATAGAGAAATTAAGTTAATATAGCATACTTTAAAACTATGAGAGAGAGAGAGTTATGGAGCATATGTTACGACGTGATATTAATATTTATCAAAATCAATTTGGATTCATGTCGGATAGGTCTATTATTGAAGTTATACATTTATTGAGGTTTGATGGAGAAGTATGGATAAAATAAGGAGGATCTACATATGATTTTTATTGATTTAGAAAAAAGCGTATGATAAAGTTCCAAGAGAAGTGATATGGAGAGTTCTAAAAAAGAAAGGTTGATAATGATTATATTAAAGTCATTACGGATATATATATATATATATATATATATATATATATATATATATATATATATATATATATATATATATATATATATATATATAAGAGTTGTTACTTGTGTTCAAACACAAGGTGGTTTGACCAAATATTTTTCTATTTCAGATGGATTACATCAAGGTCAACCTTAAGCACATATCATTTTGCTTTAGTCATGGATGTTCTTACTAGACATTTGCAAGAGGTTGTACCATGGTGTATGTTTTTTGCTAATGATATTCTTCTTGTTGATAAGACTAGATGAAGAGTTGAAGGTAAACTTGAATTATGGAGGCCAACCTTAGAGTCCAAAGGTTTTTGTTTGAGTAGATCTAAAACCGAATATATGAAGTATAATTTTAGTAGTAATAGTTCTAGTGGGGGATCGTGACTTTGGGCAATCAAGTTATTAGTAAGAGTACCCGTTTTAGATATCTTGGGTCTATTGTTCAGAGTGATTGTGAAATAGATGAGAATGTTATTATTATAATTCAAATTGGATGATTGAAGTAGAGGAATGTATCAAGCTTGTTGTGTGATAGAAAAGTCCCACTCAAACTTAAGTTAAAGTGGAGGAATGTATCAGGCTTGTTGTGTGATAGAAAAGTCCCCTTCAAACTTAAGGGAAAATTCTATAAGTTGTTGGTTAGACATGCAATGATTTATGGCGCAAAATGTTGGCCATTAAAAGAGAAGCATAATATTAAGCTATGCAGAGATGAGGATGCTCAGGTAGATGAGTGGGTTTACTCTTAGAGATAAGATACAAAATGACATATACGTGAAAAGGTTGGAGTAGCTCTTGTGGAAGATAAGATTAGAGTCGCCTTAGATGGTTTGATCACATAAAACGGCGGCCTTTTGATGACTCGGTTAGGAGAGTAAATGTATTAGATTTGGCTTATGTAGTAGACCTAAAAAGATTTGATTAGAAAATATTAGAAATGACTTTCCTTTATTAGATTTAAATGAGAATTTGATTCTTAACATGACACTATGAGGAGAAAAATGATTCATGTAGCTGACCTCACATCATGGGATAATGCCTTTATGTTGTTGTTATTGTTGTAATGTTTTATAGAAACATTTTCTATTTGACTTTTGAGATTTTTCCGTTTCTTCTTAAAGTTATCATTGAGATCTTTATCTTATAAGTGTGAGTTGAAAATCTATTTTATCCCCCACAAATAATTCGTCTTTCAAATGGCATATCATTAATACCTAATGAATGTTCATCATCCTCTATTTTTTTTCCTTAAATGTATATCTTATAATATCTTATTATTTATCATATATTATGTAAACCAACAAGCTCATCCTTATAGTTGTAGTCAATTGATTCTTCATATGGTATAAATTGGCTATAAGTATCTCAATTTTTACTCACATTTTGATGACGAGTATGTAAAACTTTTGATTGTTAATCTTAGTAAATTCAGGAGTGCCTTCTTAAAGTGAATGCAACACATAAGTAATTTAAAAAACAACATGAGCGAATTCAAATGATATACAAATTTAACAAACTCAACCAATAAATATCAAAAGCTAGTGTCAATAGAATCTTAGATTTTATTTATCAGAGGGATGTTTAGCTAGGATTATAATCCAAATAATCCTTCCTCTTTTTTAAAATCTACAACTTGGAGATCAACTTTCCCTATCTCTGTTGAGTTAACAATGATTCTATTCATGTAATGGTACAAATCAAATTTATTATCTGGATTGATAGATTTGTTCTCGTCATATTGTTTATATAATATATATTAGGGAGCAAATATTGATGTCATTGAAGCTCTCATTTCTTATTTATAGTTTCCTAAATTTTATTATTGCTGCCCTCATCTCCTCCTAGGCATTTTGCTATTAACTCCTTTATCTCATTAATAACATTATAAATGAAATCCATCACTGGATTTATCTGTGCATCAAATTTTTCTCAAGACTTAAATTAATGGCTTTGTAGTTGTGAATCATAACCCTTAATTAGCCAAAAAAAGCCACTTGAATGTTGATTTGTTTAATAAAAAATGCCCCACGTCTTATAAAAATAGGTGTGCTTCATTACTTAAATCTAAAGTAGGGGTGTCAATATTTTACCCGACCCATATCTGACTTGGAAAATTCCTGGTTTAGGTTAACTCTTTTGTCATACGGGTCGGGTTTGGGTTGACTTGAAATCCTAAAGTTGACCCGATTCTCGCACTCGGACCGCTCGCTTTGCTCTCTGCACTCGGACTGCCTGCAACGCTCCACGCTCGCAAATGCCTGTACACTCCCGCACAGGTGATTGCTCGGGCCGCACTCACCTCCGGTGCCCCCGTTCGTACCGCGCATGCCGCACTAGCCTCCTGCACCGCGCTCGTACCTGAGCTCATGTCTTCACCTGGACCGTGTTCGCACCACTCGCTCCAACTCGCACCGCTCGCTCCAACTCGCACCATGCCCTCATAGGACGAGCTCGCTCTCATGGGTCAGCCACCTTCGCGCTCTCGTTTGGCTCTAACTGTATTTGTATTGCGAGTTAGTGGGTTGGGTCGGGTTTGGTTAGAAAGTCTGGCACGTTTATAAAATTATGTAGGGTTTGAGTTAGCTGTATTGGACCCAGGTTAATTCCGAGTTCGACCCAAACCCGACTTGTATACTCATTTTGACACCCATAACATCAAGGTGTGCTTCATTGTGCGCCTCAGATGATTGTGGCATATTCTTCTCTCTGACACACACACATAGTGTAAGTCTTACAACTAAGGTAGACATTAAATTGCACAATTACAAAAATTGATTAAGTTTTAATTAATAGCTTAAATATAAACTATTTAACCCCATTAGCTTAAGTTAATATTTAAGCATTAGTTACTCAACAAATAGTCTAATTGAAATTTAATTAATTACTAATTTAAGAAAACATCCTAATAAGTTGTAAATAATTAATTAATTGATCAAATTAAAACTATTAATTAACTAATTTATGTATAATTAACCCAATTTAACGTTAGTTAGCCTAATGAAGTCCTAATTAAATTGGCTTTAAATAACATTCTAATCATTAAATATATTGCTTGAACTAATTAATTTTAACTGAAACTAATTATCATAATTAAATTATAATTACTTTATGATTAGCTAAAGACACCGTCTAATGTACTTGAATATACCAAGAAGCTCATAGCTTGTGTAGTATGCTCTCTGGTTTGGGTATCACAAGTTCCATGATCCTTCAAACTGCTTATGTTGCAGGTAGTATAACCGTAGTATGATTACTTGCTTTTGGCGTGTAGTTCAGAAGTCTGTAACTGATATTTTTCCCATCTTATCTTAAATAAGATATTTATGATAGATTTTGATCCTTAATGATATTAAATAATTATTACTTGGTAAATTTAGTGTGTGAACAGTCTTGTCTAAATGCCTTTTATAATATCTACTTTGAACTCGCCTTAATCAAATCTTAATTGACCTCTGGCTATCTTAATTTAGTTTCGTAATCTCACCAGACGATGGCTGATTTGATAATTAAGAAATAATGATGTACGTAAATTGCATTTGCCAACAGAGTTGTAAGATTTAACTGGTTAAGCTATTTTGATATTTAGCTTGATTTTGTTGTCCTTTGCTAGTTTGATATTTAGCTTGTTTTTGGTTTAAGAGTCAGCATGGTCAGCTTTTGTGCTTCGAAATTGTTTTTTACTGAATCTGATAATGATTGGGGATTTGTGAATGCATCTGATCTTATGAGAAGCTTGTTCTACATTTATTTTTGTAGCAGTTGGAGATAATTTTCGATTGTGCTGCATCATCCAGCCTTTCATTGATGTACGGCTTTTAGATTGTTGCTTTATTACTTCATAACACCAAATGTAGGTCAAGCTTGCCTTTCCCTAAGCTTTTACTTTTTTGTGCATGCTTATTTTGATGGTGCTTGATTCAGCCTGCTGGTAGAGTTTTTTTTTTTTTTTTTTTGGATCTGTGAGCTATAATATTAAGTTAAGTGTTTCTGAGATGAGGATGCTCAGGTGGACAAGTGGCTTTACTCTTAAAGATAGGATACGAAACGAGCATATACATGAAAAGATTGGAGTAGCTCCAGTGGAAGATAAGATTAGTGAGAGTCGCCTTAGATGATTTGGTCATATAAAACAAAGGCCTTTTGATGATGCTGTTAGGAGAGTAGATGTATTAGATTTGACTTATGTTAAGAAAGGTATATATAGACCTAAAAAGATTTGATTATAAATATTAGAAATGACCTTACTGTATTAGATTTAAATGAGAATTTGACTATTAAGATAACACAATGGAGAAAAAAGGATTCATGTAGCTGACCCCACGTAGTGGGGGATAAATGTTTGATATTATTGTTGTTGTTGGACTAGGGAGCTACAAAGCTCAAGTATATGATTTGAATCTATAACCTTGATAACACAATTATCTCCTTTAATTAACTTGCCATCATTCCTTTCACAAATTTTTATTTAATACATCATTTAAAAGCTACGGGGTGGCAGTAAAGTCATGGGGTGTCAATTCGGATTAGTATATGAGGTTTAGGGTTGAATTGACCTGAATGTGCTTGATATAAACCTGATTTGTTTACCATATAAATTAAAATGTTTGACTTGAAACGACTTGACGTTAACTTGCTTAACTCAAATCTGACCCATTTGACTGATTTATCATATGGATCATAGAATTATTTATATTAACACAATTTGTTTAACCTAAATCAAACTCATTTGAGTCAAATGTGATTTGTTGAACCTGAACCCGGATGATTTTGGGTCAACTTTGATTTTTTTGGCCAACTCAAGCCTGACCCACCCTAAAGTTAATAGGCTATTTAAGATGGTGGTGATCCAAGAAGGGAGATTCTGCATGAAACCTATTATTTTATATATATGATTCATTTAAGCAATAATAAAATGTATTATGATTTGAAATTGATATTCTTATGGTCTGGACAAAAGCAGGAGAGATGGCTGAATTTGTCTCCAAGTGTGAGACTTGTCAAATGATCACGACTGAGTATTCGAGGCTGCGGATTATTGCAGCACTTGTCTATTCTTGAATAGAAATGGGGAGAAATTGTTATGGACCATGCTACGAGGTTTCCTAGATCTAGATAAGGGCATGATGTGACCATATGGGTTATATTGGATAGATTAACAAAGTCAGCTTATTTTTTGCCAATGAGTTAGACATAGTCTGTGGACAAGTTGGCTTAATTGTTCGTGAATAATTAGATTACATGGAGTCTTTAAGGTTATTATTTTTGATCGTGATCACACATTTACATCCAAATTGTGGAAGGGCGTTCAAGAAAGTTTGGAAAGAAAATTGAATTTTAGTATAACTTTTCATCCCTAGATAGATGTGTTTTTTGAACTGATCATTCAGATTTTAAAAGATTGGTTATGATTATGTGTTCTAAATTTTGGTGGAAGTTGGGATAATCATGTTCCTTTGATTGATTTTGCATATAACAATAGTTTTTGGGCAAGCATAAGAATGACCCTATATAAGGATCTCTATGGGAGGTGTAGAACTCAGTTGACCTGGACAAAATTGGGAGAAAAAGATTGACATGTTATGAGCTGGTTGACAGTGCTACAGAGAAAATCAGAATGATAAGAAAAAGATTACAACTAGCTCAGGACTCGTAGAAAAAGTATTATGATCCAAAGCACAAAGATATTAAATTTCAAGAGATTTAATATTTTTGAAGGTCAATTCAATAAAAGAAGTGAACATGTTTAGCAAAAGCAACAAATTAAAGATTTCTATTTTGATTTTTTTTAGGAGTAGTTATGAAGTAAAATACATTTTGAACGAGTGTTACTAATCTTTCATCATGTAATTTATGGTATATTGTAGAGTATTTTATTATAGTAATTTTAATGGTAAACAATCAATATTTCTTTGATTGATTTTGTAAGTGAAAGACAAGTTATAAGGGGAATCGGATTAGTCTCTTCACCTAGTTGGGGTTGATCTTGGGAGGCATGAGTGAAAGTGGAGTTATAAATAGGCATCTCGACATGCATAACATAATTTCTGTTGTTCATTCTATTAAATATAATAAGTTTAAATACAAACTTGGATTGGATTGATTGTATGTAACTCTTTTGAAAATAAAATTTGGATGTCCTTTTTATTACTTAATTACTTTTGGATTATTTAGTACCGTGGTACATACTCCATTGTGATTGAGATAATTAGGGTTAAGATTTGATTCTTTTACTAGATTTTGGGAAATATTATTTTCTTTTTGAGGTTGTAATTGAGTTTACCTTCAAATCTTGACTTGATTTTTTCCCAAATAGATGCTCAGTTGTAGACAAAGAGATTGCCTTACCACAAATATGCTTGGGACATTAACATGAAAAACATTTTGAGGTTGTATCGAGGTGTTGAATTGCTTCTCAAAAGCAATGCTCGATTATTACGGTTAAAAATTTGTGGTGGGAGATAAAGAAAGATTTTATCATCTCAATTTTGAAAAAATTGAAGAAGCGTTGGGTTTTGTGTAAAAAAAATAAAAAAAGAAAAAAATTCACAAGGCCTAACCTAATTGAAATGTTTCAATTAGTAAATATTATCAATTATAAATGATCGCCTTTCCTATGCTTAGAGTAGACTTTAATGTAAAACATTGGACATAAAATTGTAGCTAATGAATTTTATGGTAGATGTTGGGCGAGCCTCGAGGCATTGTTGTTATCTTCAAGAGATTATTTATGGTTTGTTAGATTACTCTCCTTTGAGGAGAGTAGATCGGAGATAAAAAAATTCAATATAAATCTTGGTGTGGACATCGAGAGTTAGAGTTAGTATTAATAACATTCATTATTCTTAATGGTGATTTGTGTGATGATGTTATTGACAATAATATGTGACAAAGTTTGTGGTCATCAATGTTGGTGTTAATAATATGCATTAGCCTTATAGAGGATATTATAGTAAAATCATGTTGGTTAGATATTGTAGTTTGGCAATGCTGGTTGGGAGATTGTAGTGGGGTGATAGTGGTCGAGAGACTATATTTAATAGTGATCAAGAAATCAAAATTGCATGATGAAGATCAAAAAATCGTAGTTAGGTGATAGTAGTTTGGGGGTGATAATTAAGCAATTGTGGTCTGAAGAACATATTCTTGTTTTGGTGGTCAATATACTAGAGTTTGGTGATGGTGGTTGAGAGACCATGGTGGTCGGTGGGTTGTCATTAAACAATGATAGTCAAGAAACTATAATCAAGTATAATGGTCAGGAGATTGTAGTTGGACGATGATTGTTTAAAAATCATAAACATGATATGAAGTTTTGATGGCAATGGTTGGACGATGATGGTCTGATAGTGGTAATGAGAAGGATACATGTTGATTGTTGTTTGATGATGGTGGTGGTTAGATAATAATGGTTGGGCGGTAATGGTTTGACAATGATGGTTGGGTGTTGGAGTCTAGGTGATGATAATCATCAGTTGGTAGTTTGATGACAATGGTCAAAAAAGGTGGAAACCCAAAACACAATGTGTTATCATTAAAATTAATTTACTAAAAAAAAAAATAACATTATGTAATAAATTTAATATTCAAAAATTTAATATTCATTTAAAAAATGCCAAAAGCAATAATAATTCTCCAATAATAACACCCCATGCAATCCAACAAGCATAAACAGGCATCATAAATAACCTAGATGATTTTTCTTATGAAAAGACATTGCAAAATAAATAAATTAATAAATAATAGCATCTCTTTGCTTTAAATAACAGAACAATCATCAATGGAAGATTCTCCTATAGTCACATCCCTATGATGTCTATTGATGGAAAAGACCACCTATTCTTAGCACATAAAAGATAACAAACTTGTCTACTACTACAACCTAAATGCTCTAATGTTTCCTTCTAAGAAAGCAATTCAAATCATTAATGATAATTAAAAAAATTAAAATCTTAATTAATGATGTCTATTTAATATTTAAGGCTTTGTTTAGGACGATTTTTTAATTGCTTATTAAAGTAATTTTTATTATAAAAATTTTAATTTTTGTATTAAAAATTGTTATAAGAAACAATAAAAAAACTATCCTAAACGAAGTCTAGATTAAGAAGATTATTTTGAATTTTATATGATATTTGTGTCTCAAATTAGGATAATTGACAGCACTAAAGCTAAGAAGAGAAGCCAAGATAATGCTCTATGATTGTATATATTTAGGGCGCTGTATTTCATTTCATAAATGTTTTAAATTGATACAAAGATAAAAAAAGGTTCTTATCTTCTTCCTTAAAATGATAAAATTAAAGTTCATTTATTTGATTATTTCTACTCCCATGTGATTTATATGCTTGTGATAGGAATGGTTAAGATGCTTAATTGATGAATATCTTTCTCTTTAATGGTTAAGATACTCATTTATATTTCCTTATGAGTTTTTTTTTAATACATTTAATAAGTTAATATTTCTGATTTTTTTTATTTAATTAAGATATTTGATTATTATGTAAATAAATATAGATATTTAGATGTTATCTATATAAATATATAAAAATTTGTGGCATGTATGTAAATTCTCCTTCTTTTTCAAGTGAGCTGAGAATAATATTCTCACTATGTCTATTTATCTAAATATTTGGTTGGTAAAGCGTTAAATAAGCTAAAAGTTTTAAAAAAATCTCTTAGCTATCTTTAATTTATATGAAAAAAAATTAGATTTTGCATTAATATGAGGCTAATTTAACTCTATTTGCTTTTAATTTCATCTTTCATGTGTTGAAAAATATAAAAATGACTTACTATTTTTTAAAACAGTTTTTTAGTACAAAAATATTTTGAAATCAATAAAAAAAGAGTGCTCAAGAGCGGTCTAAAACAAAGCTTTTTCAAGCGAGTTTTTTTAACATGCCAAACATCAATTATTTTGTATTCCGAAGTCAAACAAATAATAAGAAAAAAAGGAAGAAAGTGAAAGAATTAGAAACTTTTAGGCTTTTATATTATTTGAGGAATTAAAATTTTATAAATTTTTATTAAAAATATATAAATTTTAAAATTGTTGAATTTATTTTCAAATAAATATAATATATAAATAATAAAAAAAAATTATATTACATTCATATTAAAATAAATCTAATAATTTTGAGAATCATTATAAATAAAATTAATCGAAATACTAATTTATTTTCATTAAAATTTCCTTTGATGTTTAAAACCCTCATGCATATTTAGTAATTATCAACCATTATTTATTGGGGCTAAATAAAAGGAAGAAACATACCAAAAAGTCTTTTCCTAATCCCCTTTATGAACAATTAATTACACCTAATTAATCATGATTGCATTTGTAATTATGTGGCTTAAACTTATATGCCCCTTCAATGATTAAGATATGTTTACTTGCTTGTACTGCCTCCTAACGCATGTTTAGCTTAATAAATGTTAAAAAGCATTCTCACTAAAAAAAAAACAAAAAAACAAAAGAACCTAACACTTAAACCAACTAACATAAATAGGTTTAAATATCATTATGTTTTGCTTTATTTTTGTAGTTATGATCATTGGATGGATAATTGAAATTGTTTAGATACCATGGTTATTGCATATAATGATTTTTTTGGTTATGCCAAACATGCGAATATTTGTATGAGTAATAATGTTATTATATTTTCAGTTGTTTCTATTATTTGGATGAAATTAGTAAGTTCTAGTTGATTATTAAGAATATAAAATGATACAATTCCTTTGAATTTAGATTCTGAGATATGACAAAATTGTATGAGAGCAATGTTTTGGAAGAACTATATTGTAACCAGAGCTATAAGAATGATTATGAGCAGGATAAAGATGGATATTATAGATTTTATCATTTTTCATATTTGATTAGGAACATATGTAAGTTTGTTTAGTATATGTATTTATCGGAATGGAAATAAAACTATGCCAGTGAATAAATGGACCCCAACGATTAGAATATGACAAATGAACAAAGTGCAGTTGCTCTAGTTACTTATGATAGCATGATGCAATTCCGGATTTCTGTTATAAGCTAGTAACATTATTATTGCCTTTGTACTTGATTAAGAGCGTTTTGATTAATCTTCATGTACTTCTTTGTCTAAGCGAGTGGAAAACTACGAATTCATAAAATCTCTCTTTGATTTGATGCATAATTTTATATTGGTTAACTTTTAACAATTTCTTTTATTAATCTCTCGCTAACTCCTTGCTTGTTTCACATCATAATATTATCTTTTTGAGGTTGTAATTAAGTTTACCCCCTAATCTTGTCTTTTTTCCAAATAGATGCTTAGTTGTTGACAAAGAGATTGCCTTACCACAAATATGCTTGGGACATTAACATGAAAAACATTTTGAGGTTGTATAAAGGGTGTTCCCCATGACATGAATCGCTTAAAAACTTTGGGGTTGGAGATAGAGAGAGATTTTAACATCTCAATTATGTACAAAGATTCAGTAAATGCAAAAAAAATAAAAGAAGAGTTGGAAGAAAAAAGCAAAGTTTTTATGTGGAAAAACTCAAAAAGGTAAAAAAAATTCATAGGGCCTAACCTAATTAAAATGATTCAACTAGTGAATGTTATCAATTATAAATGATGACCTTTCCTATGCTTAGGGAAGACTTTAATATAATACATTGGAGAAAATTGTAGCTAATGAATTTTATGGTAGGTGTTGGGCGAGCCTCGAGGCATTATTGTTATCTTTAAGATATTATTTATGGTTTGTTAGATTACTCTCCTTTGAGGAGAGTAGATTGAAGATAAAAAAAATTCAATATAAATATAATTCTTGGTGTGGACATGTAGAGTTAGAGTTATACTGTTAATAAAATACATTAATCTTAAAGGTGATTCGTGTGATGATGTTATTGGCAACAATATGTGACAAAGTTTGTGGTCATCAATGTTGGTGTTAGTGATATGCATTAACCTTATAGAGGATATCGTAGTAAAGTCATGTTGGTTATGATATTGTAGTCTTGCAATGCTTGTTGGGAGATTGTATTGGGATGATAGTGGTTGAGAGACTATATTTGATAGTGATCAAGAAATCAAAATTGCATGATAATGGTCAAAAAACTGTAGTTAGGAGATGGTGGTTGGGGCGATAATTGAGCAATTGTGGTTTGAAGAACATAATCTTGTGATGGTGGTCAATATACTAGAGTTAGGTGATGGTGGTTGAGAGACCCTAATCGGGTGATGGTGGTCGGTGGGTTGTCATTAAACAATGATAGTCGAGAAACTATAATCAAGTATAATGGTCAAGAGACGTACTGTAGTTGGGCGATGATTGTTACAAATCATAAACATGATATGAAGTTTTGATGGCAATGGTTGGGTGATGATAGTCTGATAGTGATAATGGGAATGATATGGGTCAATTGTTGTTTGATGATGGTGGTGGCTAGATAATAATGGTTGGGCGGTGATGGTTTGACGATGATGCTTGGTTGGTGGAGTCTAGGCAATGATAGTCAGCGGTTGGCTGTCTGATGACGGTGGTCAGATATTGACTGTCTAATGTTGGTAGTTTGGTGATGACCATTCAACGATGATGTTTAGGTAATAGTGGGCCAACGATATTAGTCGAATGACATGGCCTGATAGTAGTGGTTGGAAAATGATGATGGTCAAGTAGAGCTCTAGAAAATCCCTATGTTCCTCCTAATGTATATAATGAGGGGTTTATTTATAAATTTTTAGAGTGACATTATTTTATCAAGATAGCCAAATCCCAAAATCCTCCATTAAAAGACTCGCACTGATCATCTTAATGGTAAACTATTCATTCAAAATTGATTCCTTCAAAATTGAAGTATTTTAATGATGTTGGAATAAAGCATTTTTTGTCATTAGATTTGTCTCGCCTAGACGCTTATTTGAATATATACATGCAAGATTTGGAGATGATTTGTTCTTCCAATTAATGTCCTGAAGACTTCAATCATACTTACGTTACTTGTGTTAATGTGAACTTGAATAAAATCACTTTTTTGGTCATGGGTTTGTCTTATTAAGACGTTAATTTGACTATACATTTGCTAAAATTATAGTTCACATCGTCCTAATGTAAATTTTGTATTTTGTTTTTCTATTCCAATACACATTGAGATTTGTGTTTGATCAACTGGTGATGTATTATTAGATATATTGCTGAAGTGTAGTGAGTTCCATTAAGGTATGCACAGATCTCCAATTGTGAGACTCATATTCAAAGCACATAACTTTCATAAAATTAAGACTTTATTTTCATTGTAAAAAAAGAGCTTTCATTTAGCTACTAGCTTCCTCATAGAATAGATTCTCACTTTTGCAACATTGGGACTTGCATGGCAAACTAGTAAATGTTTGTCTATATTGATTGCTCAAATTAGGTGGCTTATATCTTTACGTTAATTAGGTGTGTTTAGCAAAATTTGTTATTAAATTAATTTGCAAATCATGTAGTTTGCACTTTCATATGACAAAGTTTCAAATTATATATATAGTATTGAAACAATAATCAGGAGAGTTTGGAATACTGGATTTTGTTATATCCAAGATTTAAGTTTCATTTGGTATAGCTTTTTTTAACAGTTTTTTAAAGTTAATTTTTTAGTATAAAAATTTTTTTGAACTAAAAATTATTTTACTAAAAAGTTGCTTTAGAAAGTAGTATGAAAGTTGTCCCAAATGAAGTTTTAGCTAGCTGAATTTAGTAAATTTATCCTTAAATATTAGATTAGGATAAGCAAAACTCGGGCTAGCTCGGGCTCCAGTTGATAAAAAAACTCGGAGCTCTGGTTTCCAATGAGTATGTATTGAGTCCAAATCCTTACATATAGCTACTTTGTGTATATGAATTTGTCATTAAATTCAGTCAAAATTAAATTAAAAAAAAAAGAGTGCAAATCAAATTTAATTTAATTTCTTTATAGTTCTTTTCTATTTATTATTATTATCTATCTTTTAATTTTCTCAAATCTCAAATATATAGTGAGAAAGAGGCATAAGAAAAAAATTATGGAAGAATATTTTGAGCAAAAGTGGTCAAGATGAGCACAAAATAATTGAATATATTTAAAATTAATATAATATTTATTATCTATATAGTACGTTGAATACATGGAGTGTAATTATGTTGGTACTAGATTTATTGGTAGGATTGTGACATTGGGTGATTAAGTTATTAGAACAAGTGTATATTTTAGATATATCAGGTTTATTGTTTAAAATGTTGGAGAAATAGATGATGGTATTATTAGTATAATTCTAGTTGAATGGTTGAACGGGAGAAGCATCAGGCATGTTGCGTTATTGAAAAGTACCCCTCAAATTTAAGAAAAGAATTTATAAGATGGTGGTGAGACCTATAATATTTTATTGTGCAGAATGCTGGCCATTAAAAGATGAGCATAAATTTAAGTATTGTAGAGATGATAATGCTAAGGTGGATGAGTGGCTCTACACTTTGAGATAGAATGAGAAACGAGTAAATATGTAAAAAGGTTGGAGTCGTGACAGTGGTAGAGAGGATTAGAGAAAGTCTACATAGATGGTTTGGTCTTATCAAATGTCGGCCTTCTGATGACCTTTTTGAGAGAGTAGATGTATTGGATTCAACCTATCTTAAGAAGGGTAAATGTTGACCTAAAAAGACTTGTTAGAAAGTATTAAAAATGATATTTTCATGAGATTTAAATGAGAATTTGATTCTTGATATGATACAATAGAGAAAGAAGATTCATGTAGTTGATCCTATGTAGTGGGATAAAATACTTATTGGTGTTATTTGTATTATATTGATCTCAAAATAAATCAAAAAAGTTGGAAACCCAAAACACAATGTGTTACCATGAAAGTTAATTTACTAAAAAAATAAAATAACATTATGTAATAAATTTAATATTCATTAAAAAAGCCAAAAGCAATAATAATTCTCCAATAATAACACACATGCAATCCAACAAGTATAAATAGGCATCATAAATAACCTAGATGATTTTTCTTATGAAAAGACATTGCAAAATAAATAAATAAATAAATAATAGCATCTCTTTGCTTTAAATAACAGAACAATCATCAATGGAAGATTCTCCTATAGTCACATCCGTATGATGTCTATTGATGGAAAAGATCACCTATTCTTAGCACATAAAAGATAACAAACTTGTCTGCTACTACAACCTAAATGCTCTAATGTCTCCTTCTAAGAAAGCAATTTAAATCATTAATGATAATTAAAAAAATTAAAATCTTAATTAACAATGTCTATTTAATAATTAAAGCTTCGTTTAGGATGATTTTTTATGCTTCTTAAAGTAGTTTTTTAATATAAAATTTTAATTTTTGTACTAAAAAGCTATTTTATGAAGCAGTAAAAAAACTATCCCAAATGAAGCCAGAGTCAATGAGATTATTTTGAATTTTATATGATATTTGTGTCTCAATTTAGGATAATTGACAACACTAAAGCTAAATAGAGAAGCCAAGATAATGCTCTGTGATTGTATATATTTAGGGTGCTCTATTTCATTTCATAAATATTTTAAATTGATACAAAGATAAAAAAAGGTTATTGTCTTCTTCCTTAAAATGATAAATATAAAATGTATTTATTTGATTATTTCTTCTCCCTTGTGATTTACATGCTTGTGATAGGAATGGTTAAGATGCTTAATTGATGAATATCTTTCTCTTTAATGGTTAAGATACTCATTTATATTTCCTTATGAGTTATTTTATATACTTTTAATAGGTTATTAGTGATATTTTTTATTTAATTAAGATATTTGATTATTATGTAAATAAATATAGAGATTTTGGTATTATCTATATAAATATATAAAAATTTATGGCATATATGTAAATTCTCATTCTTTTTCAAGTGAGCTGAGAATAATATACTCACTATGTCTATTTATCTAAATATATGGATGGTAAAGCATTAAATCAGCTAAAAGTTAAAAAAAAATCTCTTAGCTTTCTTTATTTTATATGAAAAAAAAATTATATTTTGCATTAATATGAGGCTAATTTAACTCTATTTGCTTTTAATTTCATCTTTCATGTTTTCTCTTAATGTAACAAATTATGAGACAACATTATTAGATTATTAGACATTCATAATTATAACATAGTTAAATTATTTTTTTATAATTTTATTGTATTTATGATATTTTAAATTTAAATATATTGTTTGATAGTTTAATTGTATTGAGGGATAATATGCTATGTATGAAATTAGGAATAAGTGTATTAAAATGCTACAACATGATATAAATGGTATCATGATAGCATAATTTATTTATATTATTTAATTATTTAAATGAATGGTGAAAATTGAAAATAAAAAAAAAACTTATAATATCTAAAAAAAAGAACTTCTTACTGCTTTCGAAAGAAGTGTATTAAAAATTAGACTTCGTTTAGGATAATTTTCTTCCTGCTTTATAAAGCAATTTTTTAATACAAAAATTTTTTGAACTTGAAATTTTTGTACTAAAATGCTATTTTAGAAAGCATTAGGGAAGTTGTCCCAAGGTTCGTTTGAGACAATTTTCATACTTCTAAAATAACTTTTTTGTTAAAAATTTTCAAGTTCAAAAACTTTTTTTACTAAAAAATTTATTTTATAGAACTATAAGAAAGTTGTCCCAAATAATACGTTAGTTTGGGATAACTTTCTTATTAATTTTTATAAAAAAATTTAATACAATTTTTTAATTAGAAAATTTTGTACCACATAATTGCTTTAAGAAAGCAACAAGATAATTATCTCAAAAGAAGCTTAAGTATTTAAATGAATGGTGAAAGTATATTACAACCTTTTTTCTTAGGAATAAGTGTATCAAATATTTAAATGAATAGCAAAAGTTGAAAAATATAAAAAACGTCTTACTGTTTTCTAAAGAAATTTTTTAGTACAAAAATTTCTTGAAAGCAGTAAAAAAAAAAAGTGGCCAAGAGCTGTCCTAAACAAAGCATTTTCAAGTTTTTTAACATGCCAAACATCAATTATTTGAAAGTTCGTTAGAGATGTTAAACGCTTGAGAAATAATCCGAGGCGAACCAAGAGGGGGGGAGGGGGGGGGGGGGGGGGTGAATTGGTATTTTAAAAAATCTTTCTTAGATCAAATCACAATAAGCACAAACCAAAATCACTACAGAAAATAAGTGCGGTAAATTAAAATGCGGAAGCAGTAAAAAGAACACAAGGGTTTATAGTGGTTCGGTCAACTTGACCTACGTCCACTCCCTGGAGGCGCCCTCCAGGTATTGCACTAAGTAAGTGTCTCTCCTTTAGCTCCCACAACTAAGCGGAGAAACCTTTACAATCGACTCCTTTTCACCAACCCCGGTGCTGTATAGAACCGACTCCTTTTCCTTCCTCCTGAAGCAAGCAGAGAACTGACTCCTTTTGTTCCTCCTGAAGCTGGCAGAGAACCCAGACCTTTTGCTGAAGTAGACCTCCTAAGAACCTCCCAAGAACGAAGGACGAAGACGAGAGAAGATGACTTGGAACCTTTCTTGGAGTAACCTTTGTGAACCCTCTCACAAACTCCCCCTCAAAAGTTCCTCTCTCTCTCTCTCTCCCTCTCCCTCTCCCAAGGCTCTCTTAGGTTAAGACAGCAGCACTCAAGGTCACTTACATGAGAAAAATCGGATCCTTTAAATAGAATTTTAAGAACCGACATTATCGTCCTGGCCGATCAGTACAAATCGTGGACTATCGTACTGAACTTCGCCCTGAATGGGAGTCTGGACGATTCAATAATAGCTTGATCGTCCAGGATGGTCTAACGATCGTCCCGGACGATTAGTTCAAATCAGAGGTAAATCGTCCAGAACATTACCCTGAATATGATCTGGCCGATGTTGATACTCCAAAAGCAACTAAGGTTTTTTTGAACTGATCGTCTCGGACGATATTGATATCGTTCAGGACAATGTGATCATATCAATCATCCTTAATTATTTTTCTTAATTGTCTGATCAATTTAGGCATAATTGTATCAAATCGTCCAGACCGATACACGATAGTCCTGGCCGATATCCAAAAATAAAGAATGCCTAAATAGATCATGTCGGCGGATTCTTTCTATTTTGAGCATATCGTCCTGACCGATACATGTATCGTCCAGGCCGATAACCTAATGACGACTGCCTTAACTAAGAGTCCTGATTAGGATTTCTATTTTAAACCCGATCGTCCACAACGATATAAATATCGTCCAGGATGATGTGAGTAAAAGCAGAAATTCTAAATCAGATAGGAAAAATTACTCAAGTGTGTGTGTGTAGGGTTACTTAGCATCAGAACACTTCAAAGGTTACAATTGACTCAAGAAAGGGAAAAAAGAAAATTACATACTGACTCAGACCTAGTCTATCCAATCTTGAGCTGGTTCTGATTTCCGTCCGATCTTGTGACCCTGAAATGTCAGTAGTGAAACAGGAGTGTTTGCTAATCATCAAAATATAATTCATGAAAACAGATTTGCAACATTATTTTGTATTCCGAAGTAAACGAACAAATAATAAGAAAAGAGAAGAAAGTGAAATAATTAGAATCTTTTATATTATTTGAGGAATTATAAATTTTATAAATTTTTATTAAAAATGATATAAATTTTAAAATTGTTGAATTTATTTCCAAATAAATATAATATATAAATAATCAAATAAAAATTAGATTACACTCATATTAAAATAAATCTAATTATTTTGAGATTCATTATAAATAAAATTTATAGAAATACTAATTATTTTCATTAAAATTTCCTTTGATGTTTAAAACCCTCATGCATATTTAGTAATTACCAGCCATTATTTATTGGGGCTAAATAAGAGGAAGAAACATACCAAAAAGTCTTTTCCTAATCCCCTTTATGTACAATTAATTACACCTAATTAATCATGATTGCATTTGTAATTATGTGGCTTAAACTTATATGCCCCTTCAATGATTAAGATATGTTTAATTGCTTGTACTGCCTCCTAACGCATGTTTAGCTTAATAAATGTTAAAAATCATTTTCACTAAAAACAAAAAACAAAAGAACCTAACACTTAAACCAACTACATAAACAAGTTTAAATATCATTATTTTTTGCTTTATTTTTGTAGTCATGATCATTGGATGGAAAATTGAAATTGTTTAGATATCATGGTTATTGTATATAATGAATTTTTTGGTTATGTCAAACATGTGGATATTTGAATGAGTAATAATGTTATTATATTTTCAATTGTTTCTATTATATGGATGAAATCAGTAGGTTCTAGTTGATAATTAAGAATATAAAATGATACAATTCCTTTGAATTTAGATTCTGAGATATGACAAAATTGTATGAGAGCAATGTTTTGGAAGAACTATATTGTAACCAGAGCTATAAGAATGATTATGAGCAGGATAAAGATGGATATTATAGATTTTATCATTTTTCATATTTGATTAGGAACATATGTAAGTTTGTTTAGTATATGTATTTATCGGAATGGAAATAAAACTATGCACGTGAATAAATGGACCCCAACGATTAGAATATGACAAATGAACAAAGTGCAGTTGCTCTAGTCACTTATGATAGCATGATGCAATTCACCGCTAGTCTACTAGCACAGATTATGAGTGATGCACATAGCAAGCAAGTTGGGAGCGAGGACACTGAAGAGGATAAATACTTATAGATGTTTCACAAGCTAAAACCACCATTGTTCAAGGGAATAGTGGAACCTCATGCAATCCAACATACAATGTGTTATCATTAAAATTAATTTACTAAAAAATAAAATAACATTATGTAATAAATTTAATATTCAAAATTTTATATTCATTAAAAAAAAGCCAAAAGCAATAATAATTCTCCAATAATAACACCCCATGCAATCCAACAAACATAAACAGGCCATAAATAACCTAGGTTATTTTCTTATGAAAAGAAATTGCAAAATAAATAAATTAATTAAAAAAATAGCATCTCTTTGCTTTAAATAACAGAACAATCATCAATAGAAGATTCTCCTATTTTCTCCTATAGTCACATCCCTATGATGTCTATTGATGGAAAAGACCACCTATTCTTAGCACATAAAAGATAACAAACTTGTCTACTACTACAACCTAAATGCTCTAATGTTTCCTTCTAAGAAAGCAATTTAAATCATTAATGATAATTAAAAAAATTAAAATCTTAATTAATGATGTCTATTTAATAATTAAAGCTTCATTTATGATGATTTTTTTATGCTTCTTAAAGCAGTTTTTAAATATAAAAATTTTAATTTTCATACTAAAAAGCTGTTTTACGAAGCAGTAAAAAAACTATCCCAAATGAAGCCAGAGTCAATGAGATTATTTTGAATTTTATATGATATTTGTGTCTTAATTTAGGATAATTGACAGCACTAAAGCTAAGAAGAGAAGCAAAGATAATGCTCTATGATTGTATATATTTAGGGCGCACTCTTTCATTTCCTAAATGTTTTAAAATGATACAAAGATAAAAAAAATTATTATCTTCTTCCTTAAAATGATAAAATTAAAGTGCTTTTATTTCTTCTCCCATGTGATTTATATGCTTGTGATAGGAATGGTTAAGATGCTCAATTGATGAATATCTTTCCCTTTAATGGTTAAGATACTCATTTATATTTCCTTATGAGTTTTTTTTTATATACTTTTAATAAGTTAATATTAGTGATTTTTTTTATTTATATAAGATATTTGATTATTATGTAAATAAATATAGAGATTTTGGTGTTATCTATATAAATATATAAAAATTTGTGGCATGTATGTAAATTCTCCTTCTTTTTCAAGTGAGCTGAGAATAATATTCTCACTATGTCTATTTATCTAAATATATGGATGGTAAAGCATTAAATCAGCTAAAAGTTAAAAAATATATATATCTTAGCTTTCTTTAATTTATATGAAAAAAAATTATATTTTGCATTAATATGAGGCTAATTTAACTCTATTTGCTTTTAATTTCATCTTTCATGTGTTCTCTTAATGTAACAAATTATTAGACAACATTATTAGATTATTAGACATTCATAAGTATAACATAGTTAAATTATTTTTCTTATAATTTAATTGTATTTATGATATTTGAAATTTAAATATATTGTTTGATAGTTTAATTGTATCGAGGGATAATATGCTATGTATGAAATTAGGGATAAGTGTATTAAAATTAGCTACAACATGATATAAATGGTATCATGATAGCATAAATTTTTTATATTATTTAAATATTTAAATGAATGGTGAAAGTTGAAAAATTCAAAAACTTATAATATTTAAAAAAAAAATTCTTACTGCTTTCTAAAGAAGTGTATTAAGATTTAGGCTTCGTTTGGGATAGCTTTCTTCATGCTTTCTACAGTAGTTTTTTAATACAAAAATTTCTTGAACTTGAAATTTTTGTACTAAAAAGCTGTTTTAGAAAGCATTAAGGAAACTGTCTCAAGGTTTTGTTTGAGACAACTTCTTTATTGCTTTCTAAAACAGCTTTTTTGTTAAAAAATTTCAAGTTCAAAAAAATTTTTTACTAGAAAATTTACTTTATAAAGCAATAAGAAAATTATCTCAAATGAGACGTTACTTTGGGATAACTTTCTTATTAATTTTTATAACTGCTTTTAATATAATTATTTTTAAATTAAAAATTTTTGTACTACATAGTTGATTTAGAAAGCAATAAGAAAATTATCTCAAACGAAATTTAAATATTTAAATGAATGGTGTAAATGTATTACAACTTTTTTGCTTAGGAATAAGTGTATCAAATATTTAAATGAATGGCAAAAGTTGAAAAATATAAAAATGACTTACTATTTTCTAAAGCAGTTTTTTAGTACAAAAATATTTTGAAATCAACAAAAAAAGAGCGCTCAAGAGCGGTCTAAACAAAGCTATTTCAAGCGAGTTCTTTTAACATGCCAAACATCAATTATTTTGTATTCCAAAGTCAAACAAATAATAAGAAATAAAGGAAGAAAGTGAAAGAATTATAACCTTTTAGGCTTTTATATTATTTGAGGAATTAAAATTTTATAAATTTTTATTAAAAATATATAAATATTAAAATTGTTGAATTTATTTTCAAATAAATATAATATATAAATAATCAAATAAAAATTATATTACACTCATATTAAAATAAATCTAATAATTTTGAGATTCATTATAAATAAAATTTATAGAAATACTAATTTATTTTCATTAAAATTTCCTTTGATGTTTAAAACCCTCACGCATATTTAGTAATTACTAGTAATTATTTATTGGGGCTAAATAAGAGGAAGAAACATACCAAAAAGTCTTTTCCTAATCCCCTTTATGTATAAATAATTACACCTAATTAATCATGATTGCATTTGTAATTATGTGGCTTAAACTTATATGCCCTTTCAATGATTAAGATATGTTTAATTGCTTGTACTGCCTCCTAACGCATGTTTAGCTTAATAAATGTTAAAAAGCATTCTCATTAAAAAAAAAACAAAAACAAAAGAACCTAACACTTAAACCAACTAACATAAATAGGTTTAAATATCATTATTTTTTGCTTTATTTTTGTAGTCATGATCATTGAATGGATAATTGAAATTGTTTAGATATAATGATTATTGTATATAATGATTTATTTGATTATGTCAAACATAAGGATATTTGGATGAGTAATAATGTTATTATATTTTCAATTGTTTCTATTATCTGGATGAAATCAGTAAGTTCTAGTTGATTATTAAGAATATAAAATGATACAATTCCTTTCAATTTAGATTCTAAGACATGATCAAATTGTATGAGAGTAGTGTTTTGGAAGAATTATATTGTAACCAGAGCTATAAGAATGATTATGAGCAGGGACCGCGGGGTAAAGATGGATATTATAGATTTTATCATTTTGCATATTTGATTAGGAACTTATGTAAGTATGTTTAGTATGTGTATTTATTAGATTGGAAATAAAACTATGCCAGTGAATAAATGGACCCCAAGAATCAGAATATGACAAATGAACAAAGTGCAGTTGCTCTAGTCACTTATGATAGCATGATGTAATTCACCGTCAGTCTACCAGCACAAATTATGAGTGATGATGTTTCACAAGCTAAAACCATCATTGTTCAAGGGAATAGTGGAATCTCAAACTGTAGAAAACTGGGTATTGAGAATGAAGACATCTTTTGAAAGTATGTAGTACTTAGATAATAAGAAAGTTCTGCTAGCTGAATTTTCATTTGAAGGATAAGTTGAAAGCTGGTGGGTAGGATAGCAGAGAGAAATATTTTAAGTCCAAATGAATTTTTAAATTTTGCAGGAAGAGATTGTTTGTATTTTTTAGGGACTAATTCATTCCACCATTTGCTCGACAACAAATGTAGAAAGTTTTCATGAGATTGGAGCAAAGATATTAGAAAATTATGCATTATGAATATGAGTTTACTTCTCTAGCCAAGTAAACACGCACTTCGAAAAAAATATTATGAAATTTTGCGGGGATTCAAATATGAATTAAGGCATCCCTTAGTATTTTTGAGTTAGTTGAAAGGGCAAGATTGATTGACAATGATTTGGAAAACTCCTCATTTAGGAGGGAATTTGACAAGAAGAGACTAGGTGAAGAACTAAGCAATACAGGTGAGTAGAAGATGAAGTGCAACAATTTTTGAAAAGGACCTATTGCACCCATCAACAATTATCTAGAATGTGATAATCAAGGAAGAATACATTCAGGTTTGTGCTTTTTACTCACATGATAGTGTTTCTGTTATGAGCAATAAGGACACAAGATAGATGATTGTCCTTAGTTACAGAGGGGATTTAAAAGAAGACCAATATCCATATTTATTCATTCCAGGCTAACTTATAGGTAGAGGCCTGAAACATCAAGTATGTATACTGAAGGTCTTGTAAACAGGAATAATATAACAATGGATGGAAGAAAATGTAAGTGGAAATCAGCCTTCAGTGACAGTAACACCGGTACATCCCAGAGCATATAGTTTTCCATAGATATGCTAAAGAACTCCATTGGTAAAATTCTTTGAAGAATGTTTTTAGCATGATTAATAGATAAGAATTGCATAGCATGATGTATGATAGATTTCTGTATTAAGTGTGTGTGTTTTGATTTCAAGCATGAATAATTGATTGATATGATTGGTTGATCAATATTAAAGAGTGAAATAGAAGTGGAATGCTGAAGATAATATTTTTCTTAAGGTGGTAGAATATAATAAACTAAAACTTATAAAAGAGTTTAAAATGAAATAATTTTATATAGGCTGGCCCAAATATCATGATGGTGGGTATTCAATGAGGCATCGCCCCGCTCTCTACTGCGTGCTAGGGTTTTTCTTCGGCGCGTGGGCCTCCTGCCCCGCTTCGCCTGGTTCTCTCTGGGCGAATGATCTTCATCTTCATGCTGTTGGAGTCTCTCTAGTTTCAGGGGAGTTTTCCTCTATCTTGTCTTTTATTTTGTTATTTTTCTACCTCTATTTTCGTTCCTTTCAGCCCGGGTGGCCGGAATGGCCTTGAAACGACTCTTGGATCCTAGTTTTTTGGATGGATCCAAAAAGTCACGGTCATTTTTGGATGTTTTATCTGGTAATGCATCAGATGTTCGTTTCCTGCCTCTCAAAATGACTTCTTTTCGTGGTTTACCTGCTGTGTGGATCTCTGAGGAGGAGATTGTTTCTTTAGCCGCACCTTTCTAGTTTGGTTTGGTTGGTTTTTTCCCTTCCCATTGGCCTAGTTTGGACTCCATCCATTATTTTTTCATCAACCTTAAGTTATCGGCTGAGTTTTTGGTTACCTTACTGAATTCGTCTCATGTGTTGATTAAATTATCTAATGACATGGATTATAGAAGGGTTTTTTTTGCGATCGTTCTTACTTGACTTTCAATTGCTACATGAAACTTACTAAATGGTTTCTTGCCCTTGATATCAGTGTGGAATCCCCGGTTTTTCCCATTTGGATATCCTTTACTAACCTTTGGCCCCTTCTTTTTGCTCCCATAATCCTTCGTGCTTTGGGTTCTTTATTTGGCTGCCCTCTTAAAATCGATACCGCCACCTCTGTTGGCTCGCGGCCCTCACTAGCGCATGTTTTGGCTGAATTGGATATCACAAAAAACTACCCTGATAAAGTTTGGTTGGGTTCCAATAATTTGGGTTATGTCCAGTATGTGCAAATGGAGGTTCCCCCCCCCTGCAACCATTCATGTTTCTTCTAAGAAACTTTGTCTTCCTGTTAGGAATGATACACTTAATGTGGAGAATGCTGGTGGTGGTGTTATTGTGGCTTTGGTTACTCCTAATCCTTTGGGTCAGTCGCGTTTTATGGGTGAGGGTGATGGTCCGGTTGGATTGGCCGCATGTTCTGTTGTTCGTGTGTCTCCTGTGATTACTGTTATTGTTTCTCCTCTTTCTTTGCCTTCTATGGGTGGGTCTCCTATTATTTTGGTGGAGTCGGTCGCTGTGCTAGATTCCTCTATTCATGCTATTAATGCAGGTGATGTGGGTGTGCCTACTGTAGGGCCTGTTTGGTCTTGCCCTGATCTCTCCCCTGTAGCCCCTGTCCCTGCTGATGCCGTTCGTTCTAGTTTTTCTCCTATTGTTAATGAGGAATTGGTGGTTTATGATGTTGTGGATGGTGTTGCTTCTCCTAATGTGGCATATGCCCTTGTGGCAGTGTTTGATATTAATTGTTGTGTTAATCTTAGTAATAGTACTATTTTTATGATGGTATGGAGTTGTCTGTTGATAATTCTGCCTCTTTAGTTGATAGTGGTGAGGAAGCCTTGGCTGATGTTGAGAAGGAAGGTGCTGTGAAGCCTTTAGTGGATGTGCTTATTTTTATCATTTCAAATGCTAATATGTTAGCCCATGTTGCTAGAGATGTTAGGTGGCAATGTGATTGGTTACATGATGACATGTCGATTGATAGTGGGGAGGACCTTATTGATAGCATCCTGGATACGGGCTCGCTTGATAATTTTGTTAGGCAACGTAAACGGAAATCCAAGAAAAAATGATTTTCTTCTTTTGGAAGTTTTTGGAATGTGCTATTTGGTTTTATTTTATATTATGTTGCTTTGGTTGTGATGTTGGATTCGATTCAGAATGGATAATGATGAAGCAGCTATGCTGCATGCGCCTTGGATGGCCAGGGTTGGTTGGCAATCTTGGTGGCTCGTTTTGATATTTTTGGCTGCCTCTTGGTTCAGATGTTTTATTTCTCCTCTATGAATGGCCCCTCCCTAGCAACTAGGTGTCGGTCTGAGTCCGATACTCTTCTGATTTTGTCTATCCTACTCTCAATTTGCTTTGCTACTGCTGTTTTTTATTTTATCATTAATTGTAATTCTATGGAAGTGGCCCTGTTTGTGGTCTTGTGTTGTATCATTTTCTCTTAATGGAATTTTTTGTTTGTTTTTTAAAAAATGAAATATATATATATGAAAAAAGTTCACTGAAGTGTTGCGGTGCTGGCAGCACTGGGGCATAAGATGACAATGCAATGACGATGTGTTTTCTGTTCTATATAGTAAAAATGATTTCTACATGCAGCGTTGTGGCGTTGTGGTCATTAGCGTTATGGAGCTAGACACTAAATGATATTTTTGTATATATTAACTTGAATGTCTCTAACCCCAACCCACATTCCCTTAGCTTACCAGGGAAGAAGAGGAGGGAGAGAGAGAGAGAGAGAGAGAGAGAGAGAGAGAGAGAGAGAGAGAGAGAGAGAGAGAGAGAGAGAGAGAGAGAGAGAGAGAGAGAGAGAGAGAGAGAGAGAGAGAGAGGCTCTTCTAGAGCATTCTTGTATGACATATCTATTTCAAAACTCATGATCATGGTAGGCAACCTAAATCCCACTTCTATTTTTAATTATATTAATTTGTTGTATTTTATCTCTCTTGAATATACTAAAATATCCCTATTTTAAAATTTAAGCAACTTTCATCGTATAATTTCTTATATATTGTAATTATAAATTTTTAGAACCTTTTCTTATAATTATGTTGGAATTTCACTAATCAGAATGACATGTATGCTCTTATGTATGAAATGTACAATAATTTGGCACATATAAAAGAATAGAACGACATCTCTATTGATGTATAAGTATGCATGGGATTTGGGGATTTTCTATTTTGACATGCATATATACATGAAGTAATAAATACGAAATAATTTTAAAAATAAGATATGAGATTTATATGTGTAAACAAAGATAGATTGATTGTGCATTAATTGGAATAAGATAACCTAAACCAAGATATTAAATATGGGAATTATAACTGTACATGATTGGGGTAAGATATTAAAGGAGTTATAAGTATTCAATATTAGGAGTAAGATATCCCGAAGATATCTATAAGATATAAGAATTCCAATTAATGGTTAGGAGCCTATGAATTTTTATACTATATATTGAAACAATATATGAATTCGTATGAAATGCATAAACATGAAATTCATATGATATGCATATATTAAGAAAATAATAAGATCAACATGATCAAGACACAAGTCATTTTGTAAAGATATATGAGAATGAATTTAGAAGTGCTAATCCATCACATATGTATGATTTATAATTCTTTTTTATACTATTATTTCAATTGAGATTTATGAATGATTTCATGCATATTGTTTCTATATACCGTATTTTGATTTCAATTGTAGATTTTGGTAACCTACTGAGATACGTGTTCATTCTATGATTGCTTTCATATTTTCAAGTTAGGATAGAAATCCAATGGAGCGAGTTCATCAAAATCTCAAGATTAGATGTTTTATACCTTGTTTTCTACTTTATTTTTGCAGTCAGGATCATTGGATGAATATTTGAAATTGTTTAGATATCATGACTATTGTATATAATGATTTCTTTTTTGTTATGTCAAATATGTGTATATTTAGATGAGTAGCAACATAATTATATTTTATGTTGATTTTATTATTTGGATTAAATTAGTATGCTCTGGTTGACGATTAAAAAGATAAAAAATATGTAATTCTTTTCAATATAGATTATGGGGCATGATAGTGAAGATTAGGGGTGTCAATATTTGACACGACACGAAAACCCGACCCGGACCCGACTCAAAAAATCCGGGTTGGACCCGACCCGATCTCAAAACGGGTCGGGTTCGGGTTAACCCAATGGGTTGCCGGGTCAACTCGTGAACCCGCTTAGAATGAGCTGCTCGAGGCTGCCCCGGCTACCCGTGGCTTCCCGCGACCCCGCACGCCTGCGCGCTGCCCGCTCAAGAGTCGCGCCGCACGCCTGCGGGCTGCACGCCTGCGCGCTGCCCGCGACCCCGCACTCCCACGGCTGCCCGCGACCCCGCACGCGCCCGCTTTGCCCGCACAGGCGCGCCTGTCCTCGCGCTCGCCGCGCATCCGCCGCGCACCCGCCTTGCCTTCCGCGCACGCGAGTTTGCCGCGCGCCCTGCGTCCGCCCGCCTGTGCTCCCCGCGTCCGCTCGCCTGCGCCAGCTTGCTTCTTGTGTCGGGTCGGATCAACTTGACAACCCTACGGGTCAGGTCCTGGTCCGTGTTTTCGACCCGTTTGCCTACCCGGGTCGGGTTAGGGTCGACCCGACTGAACCCGGGTCAATTCCGGGTTCGACCTGAACCCGACCCGTGACCCGAAATTGACACCCCTAGTGAAGATGATAGGGAGGCTGTGTAGGAGTGATTTGATATAGTTCGCGATGACATGATCCTTAGAGATGAGAGAGTTTGCTCGTGTTATCCTTGACAGAATATAGGTTAATAGAGAGAAGCTTGTTTACTGAGAGCATATTATTTAAAAAAAAAAAAAATTGGCGCATCAAATAGAGGAGTTAGGTGAAGCTTACAATTTGGAGCAGGTAAAATACCTTGACTAGTATGAGCAGTAACCAAGTCCGAGCCCGATCGCACAGAGATTAATTACGCTGTCCGAGGCTACGTTCGAAGTCCCACTACAAGAAAAACGCATGTTACCAACGACCAAAATCTGCTGGTAACCATGAAATTCCGTCGAAAAATTTGATTTTCCGACAGAATATCCAACTTAAAATTTCCGTTTTACTGCAGGAAACATTTCCGACAGGCTTATCGGTGGAATTCTGGACATATGCCGCGCGGATAATCTGTTGGAAATACCGGCGGTAAATTACCACCGAAATGCCAATACATTTTGTCATATCAATTTTCCGGCGGACAATTATTCGTCGAAAACTCTCCCAATAAGGATTCATTTTCCTGTAGTGTCCAAACCCTCCTTCCGCGGCTGAGGCCTCCTTCCAATCGAGATCTCGCCTTGTGCAATTCAGTCATTTGAATTCCACTCGAGCCGCTCGACGAGTAATCAAGCCGATCATAGTGAGGATCGAACTTAAGCTCGATAAGCCAATGAGCTCGAAACTCGATAAGCTCGACTCTCAAACTCACTAACAAGTCGAGCCCAAGCCGGCTCTCGATTCAGCTTGACTTGGTTAAATCCCTACCCGCCGCCAACTAATGATAACCCCCTCCGCCCGCCTACCGCCATCATCTACCTCCATTGTCTGCCGCTGCTAGCCATCTCCATCGCCAATCCCATTTTAAATTTATTCTAATGAAAATCTGATCAGCGTTTAGAACAACAATTATTTCTTTTTTCATATCTTATGCCGCATGAAAACTTTTCAATAACATTCTACAAATTCAACGTCGTGGTCGGTTGGCGGTGGGACCCATCGACCGCCCACCGCGCAAGTAGAAGGTCACTCTCAGCTGGTCGGTCGGCTACTCAACCATTAACAAATAAGGAAAGAACATTCTTTTTATTTGCTTTAATCTTTTTATTAAAGGAATTGAACTTTATGCTTCACTTTTTAGCATGAGAGATAATTATAATTAAGCTTATAAAAAGGCTTAATTTTTAAATAAATGAGCATAGTATTAATAAATAATATATTGATTTGATCATAAATATAATATTCAAACTCTTGATAAAATTTAACAAAATAAAAAAAAAATGACAAAAAGGTGCTTTCACTCACATTTTTTTAATATAATTAATATTACTTAAATCATTTTTAATTAAACTATTTGTTAAAAATTTATTAAATCTTAGGCTTCGTTTGTGATAACATTCTTACTGCTTTTTTAAACAGTTTTCTAGCACAAAAATTCTTGTTCAAGAAATTTGTATGCTTAAAAATTACTTTAACAAACAGTAAGAAAATGTCTTAAATGAAACCTTAGACTTTTTTTAGTGACATATATGAATGAGAATTCAGATCATATATATAAGAATATTTGAAAACTAAATAAGATTTTATTTCAATTGAAATTAATGAATCAATAAATAATGGCATCGCATTGTTCAAAATGTGAGAAAGCATTCGATTTGCAGTTCGGTTGGACAGTCCCGACTACTACAGTTCGGTTGGAGATGACCTAATATGTTGGTGAAGAGTGACATAATTAAAAATTTAAATTTAAAAAAGGAAATTTATTTATCTTAAATTACCATAATTTATGTATCTTATAATTAAAAATAATATCACTACAGGAAAATCACTTACTACCGGCGGAATTTTCCGGCGGCTTTCCGGTGGTCAGGTTTCCGACGGCTTTCTTGCGGATTTCCGGCGGTTTTTGACGGCTTATTTCCTACAAACTTTTCCGGCGGCTTTCCGACGGCTAATTTCCCCGCAGAATTTTCCGACGGCTTTTCCGGCGGCTTTTAAAAATTAAAAAATAATAATAAATTTTAAACTATTTAAATGATTTAACAAATAATTATTAAAATTTATATTAACTATTTAATTAATATTCATTTTTAAATTAATCAGTTAGGTAATTTTTATATTATATTAAATATTAATTTTTTTTATTTTAAATTAATTAGTTCATTTTTTAATAATTAAAATTTTATTTATTTACGGTTAGAATATAGTTTAAATAAAAACTATTGAGAATAAAATCGTATTTTGACCATTGGCAATTCGGTTGATAGCAGGGGTTTACTCCAACAGGTCTCCCGTTCGAGCCTCAGCGCTTGCAGCCGCGGGCGCATGTCGCGTGCGCACGTACACGCGCGGGAAACGACACTTGGGCGGAGAGCTTGTCGCCGGCAGCGGGAGCCGGGAGCAGGGCGCATCGCCGGCAGCGCGGGAGGCCGGGAGAAGCTCTGGGGCTGGGTGTGCGCGGTCACGGCCAGTTTTTTTTTTTTTTTAATCTGGTCGGCGGTTTATGACACCCGGAATAATTCGCCGCCGGTAAAAACCGCCGGTATTTATTTTCCTACGCCATTTTTTCCGGCGGTAAATGAACCGCCGGAAAACCTCAAAACCGCCGGAAAAGGTTCAATTACCGTCGGAAAAGGCCGCCGGAAACCGATGATTTTCCTGTAGTGATATATATAAGTGGGAGGAAGAGCCACTTCTAACTCCTTCATTCAACCATTTGCTATATGTGTAGATAGGTGTTGTTGTGGGCCTACAATTATTGTTTGATAGAAAACAAAGAGAATTGTTTTTATTATTCTTCCCATTACTCTTTATTGGTGATAAGGAATGCCATCTCTTGTGAAGAAGCAATATATCAAGCAGAAGATTCTAGAGAGAAGATGATGTTGATAGATTTTAGTTGTCTAAGTGTTCTCAAGCACATAAAATTAATATCTTATTATTTTTATGGTATTGTTTATATTTGATCCATTTAAATTTTTATATTTTAATTTTTAGTAAAAAATGTGAGGCTAATTAATTTTATTCATATAAATAAATAATATTTGGTTAGGCATCTTTAGTGAAATATTTAGATTTGTTTAATGGTCTTTATGAGGCATATAGTTAAGTAGTCTTTAAGAATATCAAGTGCTAAATTTGCTAAGTGAGTCACTAAGTATTTTGTATATATATATATATATATATATATATTACTGCTCTTTTGATAGTAGTAGGACATGAATTAATGAAATGAAAATCCTTCTCTTTGTTAAATTCTCTTCTTCCTCTTATTATTCTTCAATTTTTGGAGTTGTATGCTGGCGAGCTCAAAATCGCCGTTTATAGCCCTTGATCCTTCGAGGTTGTACTAATTAATATTCTTGTTGAGCCTTGCTACCTCCAGGTGCCCATCTCCATCTACATTGACCCACATCATCGAATTCCACCATATCCACTATCTAAGAAGTATTATCGCCAAAACTTGATTGCACTACGCTCACCCTTAGTCATTCACTTCTTTCCATTAAATCAAGAAAAGAAATGCTAATGATTTAATCATTGTTTGGCAATTTTTAGAAATGAGAACAAATAACGATTTTGTTCATAGGAGAATGACAAACACGTTGTAGAAAATCTAACATGTAAGGAAAAAGTTGTAAGCGACCAAAAATTTTTTACGTAGGAAACCCGAAAGGAGAAAAATCGTGGGGCCTGACCTAGTTATATCAATTCATTATATAATAGAAGATATACGAATCCTCCATTCTTCATAGTTGAAGAAGATGCGATTAGTCATAGTACAAATTTTTAAATTTCCCCTATGATGATTATAGAATTTATATGTCCGCAAATGAATTACTATAAACAAAAAAAAAAAAGTTAAATTTTGACATACTTAAGTCTAGGAATGATGGTGCCAATTGATGGAGGTGGTTGTCGTTGGGATAGCCGGAAAATGCAAGAGACTTTTTTAGTTGATCTCTAAACTCTTTTGCTCTCATATGTAGAGAATGAGGTCAGATTCATAGCTTTTTTGGGATGAACATTTTGGTAAACTTGGCTACTCTATCATATAGTTCATATTGATTCTCTTGATCATAGATCATTTATTAAATATTTGAATGTCTTAATAATATCATATTGAGGGATCTTTGACTCATTATATTTGTCTCAATAAGCCGCTAGATTTTACTTTATGCATGCTATAATTAGAAGCCATTTGTCCATCAATTTATGTTTAGAAGTTTTCAAACATAATTTAAGTGCTTAATTTGAGCTCATTTAGAGTTGGATATGATCAATTGCAGTATCAATAGGTTCGTCTCATCGAGGCATACAATTCGACTATAAATTTGCTGAAATCAGAGTCGGGAAGATCCTGAATTTAATTCTGAAAGCATTCAATTCAAATATTTCCTTGAGATTCATATTGATCATGTGAATTTTCTGTACACATATCACAACTATACTTAAGCCCCTTGGGTGGGTCATTTGGGCATCGATGCATCTCAACTCCTCCAGCAGTCTAATTAACCAATCAAATACCAACACTTGAACAACCACTATAGCTCATCTCGCCTCTTATTTGTGTACATTATGAAGGGCAAACACTGACTCTAACTACTTGATTGATTCAACTAGAAATTCAAGCATCCCCTTCGGCTCCAAATAAAATTTCATATTTTATGCCAATTTTTGTATAAGCTACTCACGATATAGTTAAGATGATATCTTATGCAGTTGCAAGACACATAGGAGCTAGGGGATGAGTGACCACCATTACTATTGTCACGAGCATATCATCAAAAGCAAGTTTGTCTTGATAAATCCTCACATATTGCAAATTTGACTAAATTTGTGCATGCATGCTATGACCTAAAGATTTTACTACATGGATTCCTCACTTGAATCAATCTTATTTGGATAGACATCTTTTATTATGTTTGACATTGATGACAAGATCAATAGTATTAGACATCTCTAATAAGTTATTTAAGTTAATAAAGGTAAGTGGTAGCTTAATAGTCTTTATGAGTCCCCTAGTTCATAGGTAGTTAAGAGTTAAAATGCTAAATTGGTTAAATGAGTCATTCAAGTATGTTTTACTCTATAATTATATCTCTCGAGAGTAATAGGGTGCCACAAATGATTGAAATGAAAAGCCTCCTCTTTGTTGAATTCACTTCTTCTTCTTCTTAATCCTCAATTCACGTAGTTGCTAACGATCTCAAAATTGTTGTTTATCCCCCTCGATCGTTTGAAGTCGTATCATATTAATAATGCTCCCTTTGCTATTAGTCAATTTTTTTGGTTGAGGAGTACTTAATGAGTATTAATAATGTGATATATCTTAAAAGCTGGAGAGTTCTAATACTTCACGATAATTCAAATTAAATGGCTAACTTCTACAGTAGTACATGTCAATCTATATATGTTATAATATTAAAAAAAAGTTTTAATTTCATAAAGATTAAATATTTATTTTTAAAATAAAAAAAAAGGAATTATAGCCCTTATCATCCCCTATTATGTATACATTCAATATGACATTTTAAGTGGCTATTACTTCTATTATGAAAAAAAGAAGATTATGGCCTGTAGTTATGCTTCAAATGTATATATATATATATATATATATATATATATATATATATATATATATATATATATATATATATATATATATATATATATATATATATATATATATATTATGATTAATATAACTTATATTTATTTATTTGTTTTTTTTTTTTTGCAAAGATTACATTCATATATGTCATGCATGTATGTATTTATAGATGTTTTTTTGGATCTAGTTGAATAGATTAATTTTCCTCTTATAATTCTACATAATTTTAGAATATCTTAGATTCTCCTTAAACTTTTGAAAGTTTAAGTTTAAAAAATAGTTTTCAAATGATTTTTTTTTCATTTATTGATATTTAAAATCATATTTTTAGTCTGAATATTTTTTGAATGGAGGTAGACATTTGAAAAATCAAGGTATTATAAATAATTTTTAATATGTTTCTAAAAAATTTATTCGATCAGCACGAATCTTGAGGTGATATTTTAATTGAAAATTCTTTAGATTAAATTCAAAACTATTTGAACTTTAATTTCATTAAATTTATAGTGCAATTGAACGTGTTGAGGAGACGAACCCACAACACCATAAGTGATATGATTGGAATCCAAATGAATTCAAATTATGCACTTAAAGCAAGTTTAAAAGCTTTTGAACATTTATTGAAGGACCTAATGATCTCCAGATCTTGCATGCTTGTAGTCAAATCCTACGGCTCGACGAGACGAATCTAATGAGTCTAAGATCACTTGTTTCTAACATTAATAAGATAATTAAATATTGGATAAATAATTTATGATCAATGAGATATTTATGGAATGTTCAAGGGAGAATTTTAGATTTAACCAAATTTATCACAATATTTCCTTCAAAATCCTATAAGTAGAGCTTCATTTTCTACCTAAAGAAAGATTCAATAAATATGACACCTAAAAAACTCCATTGCATTCAGAAATCACTTATGGCAACCACCATTAACAAAGTTGGACTACTAATTAATGTCATAGTTCCATTATTCAACTATTTTTACTTGAATATTAATATATAACTCTATCATGGGGCTTTAATTTTTTATTTGTGGAAGCCCAATTTTTATAATTTCAACAAGAGAAATAAGATAATTATTATCAATTGTGTATAATCCAATCTTTTTTAATTGATATTTTTTTTATACTTAAAATTTACTTTAAGAACCAACAAAAAAGCTGTCCCAAACGAAGCCTTAGGGTTCATTTGGGACGGCTTTTTTATTGCTTTTTAAAACGGAGTTTTAGTACAAAAATAAAAAATTTTGTACTAAAACTCCGTTTTAGAAAGCAGTAAAAAAGTCGTCCCAAACGAAGCCTTAGTCTCTTATAACTTTTATTTGTGCGTACTAGATCTTTATCCAAAGCTAAATATTAAACACATACTCTATCAATTAAAACATTTTAGCTCATTGTAGTTTGAACGATTATATAACAAATTTGAAAAAAAAAATGCTAGAGTGTTAAATACGTATTAAATTTTTATCTACCAATGTAAAAAATTTTAGTCTCTAGTAATTTTTTTTTTCAAAAATCTCAATTAAAAAAATTTGATCAATCCCTAAATCAAGTCTTCATTCTTCATTCTTGTCCAACTCTTTATTAAATTGAGTATTTATTACCTCAACAATAGAAAGAATATAAGTAGTTGAAGGAGTACAAACCATTAAAAACATCTTGAGTTGATATTGTAATGATTATACGAGATGAGAAGGATGTTAAGTGATCTCATCTGTTAAAACTAAATTTAAGAAATAAAAAGCAATGTTAGCATTTCTATCATAAAGATATAAAGATTTCTAGAGTGAGAATCTATGATATTTCTATAAAATAAGTTTGAGTATAAGAGATTATATAGATTGAACTCATCCCTTCACCTCCTTTATATTTCTAGATTTGGGTTAAGGTTTGAGCATTACAAAATTGGTTATCATTAAGCTCAATTAGAATGTCCAACTTGCAAAAGTCATACGCCGAGCTAATAAGAAGCGTCGACATGAAATTTATAGGTGGATAAATAGATGAATAGTTGATCAAAAATTTTTCGTATGAAGGAAGTTGCCCACTTGTGCAGTAGCTAGGACCGACTTGATAAATCATACTCGCATGTCTGGGCGAGTTCGTAGATCATAGTCGTCAGCCTGAGAAGATTTCATTTATAACCTAATATGAGTTTGAGCAGCCTTTTTAATATGAATTTGGGTCGACTGAATATGAACTAAGCATGCTTTATTTGAACCTGATGTTTTAAATATTTGACTACATACCATTAATACTTTGTCCACTCACATGAAAATCTATCATTTGTAATCAACTTCATAGTGTAATGTAATTAGCATGTTAGGCCCTTTGTGAATTTTCACATAAATTTTTTTCTCTCTGTCTCTCCTATAAACTATTTTACCAACCTTCTTTTATTAGTCTTCATATAATTTATGTTATTCTTTTTATTCATTATCATAAATATTCTGATTTTGTATTAAGTATTAAAAAATTCATTATCCCTAACCATCTCCATAATACTAAATTCTGTTCCCGCATGCGAGAATCGTCGGTGAAGAAAATGGCGCGGCTGCTGACCTGGCACTTGTACCGCCGCCTTTCTGGACCCGTATTTTTATTTTTTATTTTATTATTATTTTTTTTTTTGCCACGCCAACCGCCGGGGCTTTTCTAGCCTCGTATTTATTTTTTGGGGACAGAGCCACGTGGCGAGAAACAAACGTGCCCTTCGCTACCAGCAGTTTTCCGACACGTGTACGGCAATAGATAGCCAAGTTGAAAAGAATCTCGATGGCTAATTACGAATGTGCGCCAAATCTTTCATCGAACTGCAGTAATATCTTTTACTAAAAAGGGCATTTGATTCAAGCAAATTACCATTTTGGAATCTCTATTAATTAGATATTATAGTTACGATATTAAGTAAAAATTATTTCTTAAACAACCTGTGATTGAAATTAAAAATTATTGTCAGAGGTATAAATTTAAGGCTATCAGGGTAAATAAGTAAATATAATTTCTTGTTATATTTGATTTGTTAATTATTGTGTTGATACCAAAGATTTCAATTTTATTAACAATTTTAAAATTTGTCTAAGCTTGTAAATATAATAATTTATCATTTCCAAAAGAATCAAAAAAAAATTTTATTGCATGAGGTGAAATTATACCGTTAAATTTAAATTATGAATTATTATAATTTTAATAAATTTTTTATCATCAAATATAATGGTAAAATAAATTTAAACTATATATTTATAAATGTAAAAAAAACTATTCAATATCTTTCCCTCTCTATTTCTTTCTCAAATGGCATACTTAATTAATTAATGAATATATTGTAAGTTGCTTCGCACATCTCATAAGATTTCATGTTGTAAACTATCTTTCAATAATAATTAATTAAATTAATCCTTGCATGATACATAATTATAATGTTATTAGAAGTGGTGTAGTTGGTGAGGATTCTGTTGATTCGAAAGATGTATTTTGGATTATTATTCTGATTCGTTCATTTTTTATATCTTAAGTGATTTTAATCAATTATTTTTTTTATTAAAAAGAAAGATTAGTTGAATATTAATTATGATTTAGAATGACTTAATAGCAAATTAAGAAGTAATTTGCTTCACAAATGATTAATTAAATTAATTAATGGTGTTAGTGAAGAGAAGCACAAGTCTAAGAAGCATTTATGAGGAGGAAGAATTTGAAAATTTGTCAATGGGGTTTTGATTAGTAGTTGGGAGAAGTCCTACTTGATTCTATTGTATTAAATTTTATGTTGTTCCCTTAGCTTAGGCTTGACCTTTTAATACAAAGCTTTGTCCTATTAATAACAATGAGAATAGATCGAAGGGGGCAACATCTAGGGCACAGAGGATTTATAAAGTATTGAAAGTAGCAACTGTTAAAACAGTTTCGATCAGCAACAATTTTATTTGTTCTTATTATCATTATAGCAGTAATTGTATAACCTCTGTCAGATAATGCTATAATTTCATCTCTATTTTAATAGTGTCACAAAAGCTAAGCATACATTTTATATTTATTCATGTATTTGTTTCAAAATTTTGCAAAAACTTTCTCAAAAAATATATTTTTTCATGTGCTCTAAGTGCATGTGATAAGATTAAAAAATTATATTTGAAATTTCATAATTTAAATTAATTTATATTTATAATACTTTAATGCCATCAGATTTTCTAAATATTTGTAAAAATATAAGATTTTTTAAAATAAGATATATGAGACAAGAATCTTGAACATGGTGGCAATGTTTATTAAAAATTAGATATGAATCTAATAGTTTTATGATAAAGTTATATATATATATAATGCAATGCATAAGCACTAACTAAAATATAGAAGATCTATATGAAGAACATTAAAGATAGGAAGAAGAAGAATAGAAACAGTAAAAGCCTTGTAATCTTTATTAATGTTTCATGCTTTACATTATAATGGTATTAGCATATATATAGAAGAAGAGTACACGTGTGAGAGAGTAAGTGGTCCTAGAGACATATAATGTATTTACATATATAGTCTTAACATTCCCCCTCAAACTGACGAGCGGGGACCAATAGTCAGTTTGGATCGCAATTCTTTGAACCGTGGAGTGGTTAGGGGTTTGGTTAAGATATCAGCGATTTGATCGGTTGTGATGATAGGAAGCAACCGTATGACGTTATTCTGAATGTGCTCTCGGACAAATCGCTGATCAATTTCTATGTGCTTCGTACACCCATGAAACATCGGATTATTGGCTAATGCAATAGTAGATGTATTATCATAATATACGTCAACTGGTTGAGAATGAGAAATGCGAAAGTCGGCAAGTAGACGCTTGATCCATATAGTGTCTGCTGTAGCCGATGCAAGAGCTCGATACTCTGACTCCGTCGAGGATCTGGATACCGTTGGCTGCTTCTTGACAGTCCAGGAGACTATAGTATCACCCAGAAATGTACAAAATCCAGATGTGGATTTTCGGGTGAGAGGATCTGACGCCCAATCTGCGTCCGAATAGGTCCGAAGCTGTAAGCTGGAGCGAGTGATCGGAAGTCCATAATCGGTAGTCCCTTTGATATAACGAAGTAATTTCTTGAGCAGCAGTGTGTGATGGATCGCCGGATCATGCATATGTTGAGATAATGCGTTGACGGCGAATGCGATGTCGGGTCGTGTTAATGTTAGATATTGTAACGATCCAATAATTTGTCGATACTGAAGAGCATCGAAGCAAGGCGAGTCGGCATCATTCGTTACTGGAGTTTTAGAAGAAGATGGGTTAGCGACCGAGTTGCAATTATGCAGCTCGGCCATATGAAGAATTGATTTCACGTATTGAGATTGAGAAAGAAAAAACTTATCTGGTGTGTATTCAATTGTAATGCCCAGAAATTGGTTCGCAAGTCCGAGATCCTTCATTGTAAATTTTGATTTCATTTGATCAATCAAGGCGTTCATTTTGGAGACGTCATTCCCGGTAATGAGAATGTCGTCTACATAGACGAGTAGGTAAATTTGGAGATCATCCCGTTGCAGTATCAATAAGGAGGGATCCGCCTGGCTGTGCATGAATCCAATTTGGAGCAGAAAATTTGTAAATGTGGTGTACCATTGTCTTGGTGCTTGGCGCAAGCCGTAGATAGCCTTGCGAAGACGACATACATGGTTCGGATTGGTCGAGTCTTCAAAACCTTTGGGCTGTTTCATGTAGACAAGCTCACTGATTTCGCCGTACAAGAAGGCGTTTGCCACGTCTAATTGGCGAATCTCCCATTTATAGAATAATGCGATAGTTAACATAATACTGATCATAGGTAGCTTAGCCACCGGACTAAATGTGTCCCTGTAATCAATGCCGAATTCTTGTTGGTTGCCTTGAGCTACTAAACGAGCTTTGTGTCGTGCTATTGAACCATCCGAATTGTATTTAGTTCGATAAGTCCATTTGGAGCCAATGATAGAGGCGTTGGGTGGGGGTGGGATAAGTTCCCAAGTACCCTATTTTTGAAGGGCGAAAAATTCCTCTGCCATTGCCCTACGCCACTCAACATGTTTGTTGGCCTCCGTATAGGTGGTCGGATCGTTTTGATGGTGCGCGTGATGCAGAAGATTAAGACGTTGAACAGGTTTGAGGGATCCTATTTTGGCCCTGGTAGTCATATGATGCCTAAGAGGGGAATCAGACCGGGTTTGTAGATCAAGTTGATGACCATGATTAGCAGCTGGAATGATGTCATTGCTCCTGATGTCCTGCCGCGTGCATTCAGCAGATGGTTGATTAGAAGTATTGATCTGCTTCGTGCGACCATTTGAATTCAATGTGGAAGGAGGGATAAGAAGAGGATGAGGAACTGCAGTTGAGACTGGAAAGTCTTGAACAGACCTGTTGGTGAACGGAAAAGAATTTTCGTTAAACTTAACATGCCGAGATGTAATGATTTTATTTGTTACCGGATTTAGACATCTATATCCTTTCAATGTGTCTGAATATCCAATGAATATGCAAGAAGAAGACGTCGGTGATAGTTTGGTACAGTGAGTGGGTGGTAAAAGTGGAAACATTCACATCCAAAGATTCTTAGATGTTCGTATGAATGTTTGATATTAAACATTCTTTGCAAAGGCGACAGATGTTTTGTTGTAACGGACGGTGCCCTGTTGATGAGGTGAGTGGCTGTAGAAGCAGCTTCCAGCCAGTAAGACATGGGTAGACCGGCTGTTTGTAACAAGGTTCTTGTGGTCGTAATAATATGACGATGTTTTCTTTCTGCGATCCCATTCTGTTCTGGCATGTAAGGGCACGAGGTTTGGTGATGTATGCCGGCAGCCTTGGTGACGGATTGGAAGTGGTGATTCACAAACTCACCACCGCCATCCGTTCGAATGACTTTGAGTTTGCGATTGGTTTGCCTTTCTATAAATTTAACAAAATTACTGAAAATGTTAGGAACATCAGATTTAAGCATAAGTGGAAATAACCAAACAAATCACGAGAAATCGTCAACGAAAATTATATAGTATCTAAAACCTTGGTGTGAGGGAACCGGAGAGGGTCCCCACACATCCGAGTGAACAAGATCTAGAGGAGCATTAGTAGTACTATTAGAACGTTCAAAAGATAATTTGTGTCCTTTACAAGACATACAAGAGTTACAAGAAAAACGGGTAAGTGATATATGTAAAGCAGGATTGCTTTGCGAGATCCACTGAAGACCGCGGGTATGAGGATGTCCAAGCCGACAGTGCCAAGTTGTTTCTGATGACCGATGAGCAGACAGTGCCGTGGATGCTGAACTTGTCTTCTGCGCCCAAGACAGAATCTTGTATAGACCGTTATTACATGGTCCGGTGAGAATGACCTGATTGTTCGTCCGATCCTTAAAAACAAAACCAGTTGCGTCAAACATAATAGAGATTGGATTATCTTTAACGAGATTTGATATGGAAAGCAAATTATAAGACAGAGATGGAATATGCAACAGACGAGAGAGAACGAGCTTACTAGCCGGGGTTGGAAGGATCCCAGAACCCGTATGAGCTATCGGGATGGATCTTCCGTCCCCTATGGTTACCGTGTCATTGCCGTTGTAAGTGTTGTAGGTAGCAAGATTCTCCATTATGTTGGTCATGTGTGACGATGCACCGGAGTCTATGTACCAATCTACACCTGCATGACCATCCGATTTGGCCACAAGAGCGTTGGTGTTCTTAGACGAACCTTGGGATGGAATGTAGTTGGCATTGAGTCTATGCCAACACGCATCCGCCTCGTGGCCTCTCTTTTTACAGATTTGGCATATCACCGCGGATTGAGTAGAAGATTTATTTGTAGTATTCGTGTCATGGGTTTGTCTAGACCGACCGCGATGGCCACGACCTCTAAACGTATACAGAGCCGATTGATTGTCTGGATCTTTGGAGAATTTCAGTGCCGACAATTTCAAGTGGATCTCTTCACTGATAAGAAGAGCATATAGGTTGTCCAGAGTCATCGTGCCTTGCATTGTTCGAATCGTGGTCGTGAAAGATTGGTAGGCCGGCGGAAGTCCGTTTAGGATATAAATCATGATGTCTTCCTGATCGATCGAGGATCCCACAGACGCTATCTGATCCACGATTTTCTTGACCTCGGTGAGGTATTCTGTCATAAACATGGATTGCATAGAAATGTTGTGAAGCTCATTCTTGAGCTGTATGACCTTGGAGCGATTTGAGGATTGGAATCTGGTATGAAGTGTCGACCAGATTTCTTAAGTTGATTCAAGATGAATCACGTAGGGTAGAACGGCCGGGGATATGGTGGAACACATAGCCGTTGCAAGGTTCTGATCTATGACAGTCCATTGATGTGGATCTTGATTCGGATCCAAGTTTTCAGTTGTCGATCTTGCTTCAAGAAATACTGCGAATCCATTCGCCTTGAAGAGTTTTGCGATTTGCGAACTCCAGATGGGGAAATTATCCGCCGTGAGGGAGTGAGGTACGAGAAATTTAAGATTCGAGATAACAAACTTTAGAGATTGAGAGATGACCGGAGCGGACGGCTGTACGCCGGAGGTTGCCGCAACCGATGATGAAGCGGAAGCCGAAGTCGCCATGGTGAAAGCTCAGAATCTTGCTTCTCTTGATACCATGAAGAACATTAAAGATAGGAAGAAGAAGAATAGAAACAGTAAAAGCCTTGTAATCTTTATTAATGTTTCATGCTTTACATTATAATGGTATTAGCATATATATAGAAGAAGAGTACACGTGTGAGAGAGTAAGTGGTCCTAGAGACATATAATGTATTTACATATATAGTCTTAACAGTATATTCATTCATCAAAAAATTTATTTTTGGGCATGTAGCATGATGAATTATGTTTGGCATATTTTTGTACAAATATTAAAGCATGAGCTTGAATGTAGAATGTCTCTCATATATAATATGTTCATAAAAATTTATCAACATTTTACAAAACTTTCTAAAAAAATTTTAATTTATGAAAATAAACTCTTATTCTTTGTATAAAAAGGGATTGCGACTTGAGTTAACAAAGAGTTTAGATATCTAAAGAACTTCATTGCATTGTACGATGATTGACACCAACAACCTTCGCTAGCAACTATAGTCACCCAATCACTATCACCCAACCATTATTGCTGACTATATATTCCAACCATTCATCATTTGATTATATTTTCCTCGTTATTGTTGCCTGATTATCCCAACTATCGTCACTGTACTCTCCATCAAATATAAGGTTTGGCACATGATATTTGAAACCAATGTCAATGCCCATCGATTTGTTACTTGTAGTTGCCACCAATGTTGATGCATGACATCACCTATGAGATTGATGCATTCCATTAACACAAAATTAATGCTCACAAATTTTATGGTCTGCAATCGCCTATAGCATTGATGCACACTATCAACAATAAAATTGATGCATACTGTTGACACCAACTCTTAACTCTTGATGTTAACGCCAAGATGTTTTATAGAATTTTTTATTTTGAACCCTTTTCCTAAAAAAGATTGATCAAATAGAAAATAATATATTTTTTAAAGACAACTCTAATGTCTCAAGGCTCCTCCAACTTTCACCGTAAAATATATCATCTAAATACCAATACTTTCTCCAATTATGAGAAAACATATCATTTATACCATATGACATACATTGGTGGAATCACTTTATGTTCTCCACGAGTTTTCTCTTTCTATGTTTCCATATGCATAATCTTGTTCTCTCCTATGAGATATTCTTTACTTATTTATACGAGTGAGGGACATCTTTATACAATGCTAAGATGATATACACTCTTTTTTTTTATACAGCTATGAATTTTCATATGCATAATATTTATCTCTTAATTTATTTTTTGTGTATATCAAATTTGTCAAATTTAGGAGATTTCAAAATACACCACGTTACGCTCCCCATCATCCACCGCTCACTGTTTGCTGCCTTTGCCAGCCACCGTTGGTCGCTTGATGCTCCCAACCACAACACATCATTTGTCGCTCACCTCCGATACACTGCAAGTTGCAACCACCAACCACTCTTATCTTATAAAAAAAAATTATTTAAAAGATTTAAAAACTTTGTTTTATTTTACAATAATTCAAATAAAAAATTAATCTCTTAAATTTTCTACACTCAATCATTCACCAATTAAATATTTTAAACACAATATCTTTACTTTAAAATGCATAAATCCTAAATAAATGCAACCTAAGGGCATCTCCAACATAACAACCTATTTCCACTTCAAAATGTAATAACAGTCATATCAAATATTAATTCATCTCCAATCAAATTTCATTTCTAACATCAAAAAAAGAATATTCTATATCTATTCTTTCTCATCTCTATTTCTAACCTCCATTTTTCTACAAAAAAAAATTGTTTTTGTAAATAGTGTGATGTCAATATTGGAGTCACGCTATCCAATATTAGTGCCGCATTGTTCATAGTCGAAATAAAATGTTAAAATATGTTTCCATTTGCATTCAAATGGACGCTCGTGGGGAGAAATTATTCTGTGCGGTCACCGGACATTGTCCAGGGGAAAATCACGAAGCGCCACATCACTTTTTTGTTATATATGATATATCAAATGACATAACGCATTCTGCTTTGCCTCCGAATCGGCACAAAATAATTTCGTTCTCATGGGAGCTAAAAACGTGCGACGCAATGCCGCTTAAAACTATTATTTACCTTAAAAAAAAATCTGTAATTTAAAATAATAATCTTTAAAAAAAATTCCGACGAAGTTATGATCAGCGAATAGATCCCATGTTTCTCGTAAACACCAAACAGCCACGTGGTTTCTTCTAGTACTAAATAGCGCCGGTAATCAAGTTTAAAGAACCACTCCAAAAAATATTAAGATAATATACGTGGTAATATTATTTTAATTAAAAAATATTTACAATTTTCAATTTTAAAAATATTCACGTACATTTGAGATAGGCAGTCGTGGTTCTCGTGGAGAATAGGTTGCAGTGGGCCCCATTTCATCTCTAATAATTATTCCGCAAGTCGACTGTGGACGGCAGATCAAACAAAACGCCCAATAAATAGGAAAAAAAATACAAATTAAATCATAAACCTATAATAGTTAAAAAAATTCGTATTTGATCATAAATTTTTTAATATTTATAAAATTAATACCTAAAAAGCTAAAATTTTATTATTAAAAGATGCAATAAATTAATATTTATTAAACTTTGAATCATTTTTTTTTAAATATTAATTAATTTTAATATTTTATTATATCAATTTTATTCCAATTTTTTAAATATGTATTAAATACTTTTAACATATTTTATAAAATTTTTAAAAATTGTAATGATATTTAAAATTATTATTAAAATAAAAATTCATAATAAAATCTTTTTTATGGACATTTACATGCATATCACTAAATTCCTTTATATTTACATATTTAATACATCTATTTTAGTACTTATTTAGAAACTAATTTCATTTTTTAATTATATATATATATATATAATAATAATAATAATATTATAGAAATAAATATAAAAAATTATATTTTAATACAGTAGCAAACACCCTCCCAACAAGAAAATGTTACGAGCGAAGTCTGAACGCAAGTCAAATGGATTCCAATGAAATCAAGTAATGTGACTTAGATTTTGTTTGGGACAACTTTTTTATTACTTGATTTTTAGTATAAATTTTTATACTAAAAATTTATTTTATAAAAAAGTTATCCCAAAATGAAACGTAATGAAGAAGGCTTCATTTAAGACAGCTTTTTTATTGTTTATTAAAATAATTTTTTAATACATAATTTTTATATAAATAATTTATTTAAAAAACAGTAAAAAAATAATCTCTAATTATACACACTCTACCTACAACTTATATGCAAAATATATATAATAAGCACATTATATACAAATCATATAACTTAATTTTATTCTCCTCGATAATTTCCTCCCTCCCGATAGAGCTCTCACTCTCCAACCCAATAAATACCACCCCTTCATTCCCCCAATCCCATCCTCTCCTCACTCTCCTTTGTCCAGCCCATCAGACCCAAATGGCCAAAAGCCTTGAGGTTCCATCCTCCGCCGCCCCCAGCTCCGAATTCACCGGCAGGGACTACACCGATCCCCCTCCCGCCCCTCTAATCGACGCCGAAGAGCTCACCAAATGGTCATTCTACCGTGCCATAATCGCCGAATTCATCGCCACTCTCCTCTTCCTCTACATCACCATCGCCACCGTCATCGGCTACAAACACCAGTCAGACCAAGATGCTTTCCCTGTAGACTCGGATTGCGCTGGTGTCGGCGTGCTCGGCATCGCCTGGGCTTTCGGAGGGATGATCTTCATTCTGGTGTACTGCACGGCGGGGATTTCGGGCGGGCACATAAACCCGGCGGTGACATTCGGGTTGTTCTTGGCGAGGAAGGTGTCGCTGGTGAGGGCTCTGCTTTACATGGTGGCCCAGTGTCTGGGGGCGATTTGTGGGGTGGGTCTGGTGAAGGGGTTTCAGAAGGCGTATTATGTGAGGTATAATGGTGGGGCTAATGTGCTGGCCCCTGGTTATTCAAAGGGGACGGGACTTGCTGCTGAGATTATTGGAACTTTTGTTCTAGTTTATACAGTTTTCTCTGCTACAGATCCCAAACGCAGCGCCCGCGATTCTCATGTTCCGGTAAGCGCACGCACTCTCTCTCTTTCTATCTTGAAGCTTCGTCTATTAAACTACTCATTGAACAAGAACTTGATCGAGTAAGCCGGACTGCATTTTTTAGGGTAAAATTTTGATAAATAAAATTTTAAGTGCAATATTTACGGATTTATAATAGAAAATTACTGAATATATTTGATAAATTATGGACAACATATGTTTTAAATTTCAGCAAAGTTTCACTGCAAATAAATTTTTATTAAAAAATAAATTGTGATTTTTTCGTTTCAGTGGCAAAAATTCGGTCGCACATTTTCAAGCACAACTTTATGCCCTCTTGTCAATTTTTATTGGCCTTTTAAATAAAGGGTATCACAAAATTTTTTATATATTTAAATTATTTATTTATTTATATATCATTTAAATATTTAAATCACATAAAATGTGAATTTATTTGAAATAAATTACATATTATATATTAAAATAAATAAATAAATAAATCAATCAATAAATAATTTAAATATTAGATATATAAATACATAAATTTTTTTTAATATATTTATAAATCTCTCAATAATAAATTAGCCAATTTAATTTACTTTGTTATTTTTCCGTAGTGCTGTAGATGATTAAAAGATATTGCGTGACAAAATTTAAAAACTTTTTCTTAAATCCTTTACTTGGCTTTGTTTTTGTGTTAATTTCAATAATGTCCAGCAAGGTAGGAATAAGATTTTTGAACTGGTTCATATTCGGGTTACCTGTTAAGGAGTCTTCCTAAACAAGATGCTTATACCTCGCACTAGGATTCAGATCCTGTTTAATTACTATAATAATTGGAAGAATATTAACGAAATTCCAGCCATCCAATTCACCGGTATTAGTTTTACTCGTTTTTCCTTATAAAAGTCTGTAGTTTGTATGCATCTTTGTAAGACAAAGCTTTACACAGTCCACCTAATCACCTTGATCTATTGGTTAGGAACTTAAGCTATCAATTAAGAGGTATGCCATGTGTGTGAGAGTTTGTCTTAGTTGGCCTAAATGTTCCAAAAAAAAAAAAAAAAAAGCAAAAAAAAGAAAGAAAGAAATAGACAAAGCTTGAATTAGAAGGTGCAGAAACAGGATGGAAAAGTTATCAAGAATTACCAGAAATAATTTAAAAAACATTTCTTTTAAAAATGATCGAAATCGTCTGCTTTTATTTATTTTATTATTCATCATATTTTATAAAAAAAGGGCAATAATTATCAAGATTAAACCTTTTAATCTCATTAATTGTTGTTGTTATTTAAAAAGAAGAAATCATATAATTAAATATATCTGTATTAGTTTAACACCGATATCTAATAACATGAGTTCATAAGATTATATAATCAAACTCTATTGATCCTTTATAAATTATACGAGGAGCTTCACATGGTTCAGTAGTTCTCCCATAAATCTCGCAAAGTACCAGAATCTCAAATTTATATTAATCCAGTTAAGGTTGAAAATGACTTCTCTATTATAATTAGTGTGGGAAGCAGGGCGGAGGTGGGCTACAAATTTCTGGGTTACTGCGTTTGTAGTCTTCTTTTCGCTTTTACTACAGCTATGTGGACCCGATTACTGCACCATCCACACAACAATCATCCTTCTTTTTTATTTTACTTTTAAATCTCATATGAATTTTAACATTTTTTTTGAAAATATATTATTATTTTCCCAACATTTTTCACTATTTAGAATTAATCTTACTTGTGAGTAATAAAAGATTAAGAATACACTGAATAGAAAATGACTTGCAGGCTTAAACTAGCAGTTTTCGTAGTCTTTGATTTGATTGAGCATGTTTTTCCTACATTGGAGGCTTATGAGAGATTCTTGTTGAAAATTGATTTATGAAATTATTTTAGAAGTCAGTTCTCAAAATAATTGTTTTCAATGAAATTTTTTGTGTAAGTAGCTCAGCGGATGCAGAAGCTATTACAAAATAGATGCATGTTATTTGGTTTAAAACTAAGATATTTTTAACTTTTGTTTGTAGAATTTTTTTTTTTTCAACTATAGAGATCATGAATTGTAAAATATATATTTTACTTTAATTACAAAAAAACATAGAAATTCATCCTATCTTCTAATTTTGGAGATCCAAAGATCTGCAATCTAGAATGCTTCATTTGAGCTGCACTTAAGAAATCCTACTTTTTAGTCATATTTTCAACACCATCAATGTTATTCAAGAAAAAAAGTTGAATAAGCATATAAAGATGGAAAAATTTGTAGCTGTAAGAGAAAGATTAAAGTAATGAGCAATTTTCCCATGTCATCATTTCTGAATTTGTTGTGAGCTGCTAGAAGTTTCTCAATTACAATTTAAACAAGTTATAGCCAAGAAGATGTTGACCCCCCAAGTGGAAGGGGAAACCTCCAAATTGATAAAGCAAGTAGGACCCAATTAGTGGTTCCATTCCTTTTTGCATGAGACTCTGTGGTCTTTATCACCATGGGCACCCAATAAATCAGCTTTGAACTTCTCTTTGCATCAACTCTTAATTCAATCACTATCTCATGAATTTATCTTGCAATTTTATTTTATAAACACCTATTCCCTTATTATGCAATATCTTACCATTTTTTGTGTTTTGTTCAAGGTTTTGGCCCCTCTTCCCATTGGATTTGCGGTGTTTATGGTCCACCTCGCCACCATTCCAATCACTGGAACTGGCATTAATCCTGCACGTAGTCTTGGTGCTGCTGTCATATATAATAAGGATAAGGCTTGGGATGATCAGGTAAAATTTTGTTTTATACATTTGTTGTATTAAGTTTGAGCTATAAAATGATTGCAATCATTTCCATAGAAAAATTATCAATCTTTTTTAAAATAATCTATACAAGATATTTCTAATAACTTCAAGGACTGCTAATGGTGTTTAAAAAGAGTGAATCCAAATGTTCTTTACTCAATGGGTTACAATTTTGATGCAATTTACCTTTTGATCATTACTACTTGCTTTCTTGAAAGCAATCAAAGTATCATTGAGGAAAAACCCTATCCCTAGCACCATTAATGCATTAATAATCTAATTAAAGCTTACTTTTTTACTACTAAATTATCAACTTAACCATTCCTTCAAATTTGATTTAGGTTTACAATAGCAATAATTAATGGGAATAACAGGGGTGGAGGAATGAGAGAGAATAATTGCCCCATCCTATTTTACTTTTATCCTACTTCTCCTTTGGGTATTGATCTATGCTCTTGTTAAATAGGTTGGATTAGGTAGGTGCAAATCCTTGTGATTTTCCTTCCATAGCAGGTAACCTTCTATGGTTAATTTTAATATGTTAGGTTTGGAATTTGCCAATCCACCTCTCCCAAGTTTTGAATTGAGGTTTCGTTTGGGACAGCTTTCTAACTGCTTTATAAAGTAATTTTTTAGCAAAAAACTTTTTTTAACAAGAAATTTTTGTACTAGAAAGCTACTTTGAAAGCAATGAGAAAGCTGTCCTAAACAAAATCTGAATCTTCACATATTTCATGTCTGAATCTTTCGAACCCCAATCAAAACCTAACATAACCTATAGGATAAACTTTTAAACTTTTTCGTCAAATCATCCCAGTCGGCCTAATCCAATCAGAATACTACACCTAAATGCCATCTTTGGTGAGTTCAACATATGATAGTATTGATTTTAATCACATATTAGATTGTTGACAAATATAGTCATAAGTTTAAACTTTTGATTTAGATTATATCATACTCAACTTTGATCCTGCTAACAATTTACAAATTGTACACATTACAGTGGATATTTTGGGTGGGGCCATTCATCGGTGCGGCGATAGCAGCAGCATACCATCAATATGTGCTGAGGGCAGGAGCTCTCAAGGCCTTGGGATCTTTCAGGAGCAACCCTCACGTGTAATAGCTTAATATTATTGAAGGCAATCTTCTTCTATTAGTACTGCTGCTTTCTCCCATCTTTAAAATAGGAACTGTTGTTAAGGAAATTAGACTTTGTTGCAGATATTGTAAGAAAGCTTCAAATTTGATGAGGGAGCTCTTATTTTCTTTCCCCTTATTGACTTTAAGCTATCTTCTTCTTTTTTTTTTTCTTTGGGAGTACTAAGTTAGCTTTCTTGTATCACTTATTGTCTTTTGAAAAGCGTCGCCCCTTTATTTTTCCTTTGAACTCTTCTTTTGAAAAAGTTTATATTAGCATGCGTATGAAAGCTCCTTTTGCTTTTGCAGGCTTCTTACATGATTGCCCAACATAAAATGATTATGGTACGAAAATTTATGTAAATATATATGGATGGATTATTATTTTTTAAGTGAAAAAAGTTCTTTTTTAACCTAATTAATTCTGGAAAATTTTTTTTTGTCAGTACATCTTATATTTACGTTGAGATTAGTGCATTTTAAAATATCATATGCGAAATTAATTTTTGCGTAAATTCAAGGTTGTTAAAACTTATTATGATGCAAGAGTGGAACTAGGAAGAGCTCAGGGTGGTAATTGTTTATCTGGAATTTTTTTTTTCATAGAAGAATAAACATTTTAATTATTTTGATGATCTTCAAAAAATAGAATTACCCAAATTTAAAAAATATTTTTTTCTACTTCATAAATATAATTATATATGAAATTACCCAAATTAAAAAAATATTTTTTTCTACTCCATAAATATAATTATATATTTCATAATTATATTTTGCTTGCCCTTTTTCCCCCTAATTTTTTAACTTATCATTTTCAGTGTAGGAATAAGAGTATTGATATTGATTTACAATTTTAGAAACTTGTTGATTTAATTAGTTTTTCAATGAAAATTGATGAAAAAATAGAAGGATATATATATATATATATATAATCAGAAGGTTTCATTTAATTTAATTATTTATATATTATGAGGATGTTGGTAATTAAAATAAGAGTTGTAATTTTAGCATTGTTAGGAAGACTTCTTCTATTAAAGAAGTGCTTGATTGAAATAATAAATTTAATAATGACCGTCAGATCATAAATTAAATGCGAAGTTAAGATTCAAACTTTTTTAAAATCTTTAAAATCTTTAGATAATATATATACATTATATATAGTGCATTACATATTAGGAATTACAATAATAGAAATGTTTGTTTGGTCGGCAAGTGACAGAGGTCGGAAAGATCGTAGTTGGGTGACGGTGGTCGATGGGACTGTACTTCGCGGGCGACAGAGATCAGGAGGACTGTTGTCTGGCAACGGAGGTCGGAAGGACCGTATTTAACGAGCATTGGAGGTCAGAAAGACCGTAGTATGGTGACAGAGGACTATTGTCTGGCGATGGAGGTCGAGATGACCGTAGTCAACTATGGAGGTTGGAAGGACCATAGTCGGCAGACGACGAAGGTCGGGAGGACTATAGTTGGCAGGCAAAAAAGGTTGAGAGGATTATAGTTGGTAGGCGACGAAGGTCGGAAGGCCCATAGTCGATAATGTAGATCGGAAGAACCATAGTCGGTAGGCGACAGAGGTCAGGAGGACCTTAGTCGGCAGGCGATGGAGGTCGAAAAGACCGTAGTCAACGCGTGTTGGAGGTCGAAATGACCATAGTCGGCAAGCAACGAGGGTCGAAAAGTGTCACAATTCAACCCAATCAGGACAGGTCCTATCATGTTGAGGTGTGACAAACAAATCCCAAGATTTAGTTTTGGAATTATTTCAAATTTTCTATTACTATTTATTGAAATAAATTATAGACTATAGAGTTACTAAAATATCTAAAATCTCAAAGTATTCTGGCACCTTATAACTCCCAACAATTCCCTAACATAGATAAAATCTCAAAGAATTCTGACCTCTTATGACTCCCAACAGATATAATTTAATCACATATGCACATATATCATCACATTATAATAATTAAAGAATAATTGAGCATACATCAAAATTTTATAGTATTGTATAATAGTAGACAACAGAAAATCCAACTAGGCAAAAATGCACATTTTTAGAAAATTACCAAATTATCAACGATTATGTAAAATGATATGTTAAGACTTTTATTGTACTACAACACTATTTTTCAACATCTAGATAATTTTCTATTCAATTAAAATCCCGCAAATTTAAAATACCATTGGTGTAAAATTTTCAGAAAATATTCAATGTTAGGATTTAATGGAGACTAAAAATAAAATTAATCATCTCCGAAAGATATGCTAAATCATCGAGAAGAATTTTTAGAAGTGTACCTGAATCCATTGAAATGCAGAATTGAGGTTTTCGGTCTTCCACGTTTAGAGTGGCGTTCTCCATGAGAGCGAGAGACCCCTTCTTTTCACTCTTAAACTGGGGACCACGACCTTTTTATACTTTAAGTGTATTTATTTTATTTCAGCCTATCATTAAAATAAAATAAATACCCGGCCTCTACACAAATTAATTTCATACAAAATTAATTGAGATGCCACATAAGCCAAATAATAATTTAATACTTAAATAGATCACGAATTTAATTGGCTTAATTTTTAGATAGCTTATAATGTAAAAAACTTTATTTATATGTATAAGTATATGAGCCCACTTATAAAAATTTCCCAACAATCTTTCACTTGAGCCACACACACACACACACACACACACACATATATATATATATATATATATATATATATATATATATACATTCTGAAATAATCATAAGAGCTCAATATTTTATATCTTTCTAAAATAACATCTCTGAACAATCTGGTCCATCAATCATATCAATATAGAATCAAAACGATCTTTATTACATTCTTCATAACAAGATCCATCAATGATCACTATATTAATATAATTAACGACATAGATCAAGTATGGATGTGTAGCATGAAAATTTCATGTAATGTGATATCAAATCATGACTATTTTCAACTGGTCTAATTTTATAACTTAAAAGAGTTATAACCAAAATTCAACACTTTATGCTAAATCGCAACTAAAAATTAAATAACTTTATTTCAGAGTTTTCAATCACTAAAATAACAATACTTTAGTCTGATCAGAAAATAAGTTCATAATAATTAAACGATACAAACAAACTCCCACTAAGCTAACATATCATCAAAACAAATTACACCCATACGAGCCACATGCTCATGAAATACTTTAGGTGGTAATCCTTTTGTAAGTGAGTTTGCAATCATAAAGTTTGTACTAATATGTTCAATACAAATCTGAGAACTTTGAACCCTTTCTTTCACAACAAGAAACTTTATATCAATGTGTTTGATTTTGACGAACTCCTTTTATTCTTAGAATATAACTCAGCTGCTTTATTATCACAATTTATCTTTAATGGTCTCTCAATGCTATCAACAATATGTAGCAATGAATTAAATTTCGCAATCATATTCCTTGATTTTAAGCCTCATAACAAACTATAAATTCTACTTCCATTGTTGAAGAAGCTATAAGTGATTGTTTGACACTTTTCCAAGAAATAGCTCCTCCAACCAACATGAAAATATAGCCTAAAGTGGATCTTTTGCTATCGAGACAACCAATAAAATCAGAGTCGAAATACCCCATGATCTCTAAATGATCAGATTTCTGATATGTGAGCATAAAATCTCTTGTCCTTTTAAGATACCTCATAACCCGTTTCACTGCTTTCTAATGATCTATTCCTGGGTAACTTAAATATCTACCAAGCATTCCAACAATATACGCAATATCCATATGCGTACAAACTTGAGCATACATAAGACTCCCTACTACCGATGCATAAGGGATCTTATCTATCTCTTGCTTTTCAACTTTATTTCTTGAGCATTGAAGCAAACTAAATTTATCCCCTTTTGCAATGGGTGTATCCCCTGGTGCACAATCCTTCATGCCAAATCTGCTAAGCACTTTATCAATATAGGCTGTTTGTGATAACCCAAGTATACCACGAGAACGATCCCGATGAATTTGTATACCCAACACAAAAGATTCATTTCCAAGATCTTTCATTTCAAATTTATTTGAAAGAAATCTCTTAGTCTCATGCAACAAGCCTATGTCACTGCTTGCTAGTAAAATATCATCGACATATAACACCAGAAGAATAAATTTACTCCCACTGATCTTAGAATAAATGCATTGATCAATAGTGTTTTCTTTAAAACCAAATGAAAAAATCACTTGATCAAATTTCTTATACTATTGACGGGATGCTTGCTTTAAATCATAGATGAATTTCTTTAACTTGCACACCAGATGTTTTGAATCAGAATATTGAAAATTTTTTGGTTTCATCATATATATAGTTTCCTCAATGTTTCCATTATGGAATGCAGTCTTTACATCCATCTGGTGTAGCTCTAAATCATAATGAGCTACAAGTGCCATAATGACTCTAAAAGAGTCTTTCGAAGAAACTGGGGAGAAAGTCTCTTTAAAATCAATGTCTTCCTTTGAGTGAAACGTTTAGCAATTAGACGTGCTTTATATCTTTCAATATTGCATATTGCATCCCTTTTGGTTTTAAAAATTCATTTACATTCAATAGGTTTTGCTCCTTCAAGCAATTCAGAAAGATCCCAAACATCATTGTCTTTCATTGATTTCATCTCATCTTCCATAGCTTCTATCCATTTTTTGGGAATTAAAACATTGTTTGACCTGACTGAATGAGATTAGATCATATTCCAATCCCATATCAAACTCATGCTCTTGAAGATATACAATATAATCATCCAAAATTGCTGTTCTCCTTTCCCTTGTAGATCTCCTTAATGGCACTTCATTTTGAGGTTGTTGTGCTTCCATATGAGTGGAACATAATTCATGATTATTTTAATTATCTGGATTTACAATCTGAAAAATATCAAGCATAGGTACCTGATTATTTTCAATTGTAATAGTAGAAATAGTAATATATTCATCCTTAAAATCAAAATCTTTAATTTTATCACTCCCACTATATTCAACATCCTCAATAAATTTAGCGTTGCCCATCTCAAAAAAGAATTTATTTGAGGAATCATAAAATTTAAAACCTCTTGACCTTTTAGAGTATCCAACAAAATAGCCGCTAACAGTTCTTGAGTCTAACTTTCTTTCATTAGGCTTATAAGGCCTAGCCTTAGCTGGACATCCCCAAACATGAAAATGTCTAGTACTAGGCTTCTTTCCAGTCCATAACTCATATGGGGTTTTAGTTACTGCTTTACTTGGAACTCTATTAAGAATATAAACTGCAGTTTTTAAGGCTTATCCCCAAAGTGATTATAGCGAAGAAGAATGATTAAGCATACTTCTAACCATATCCTTTAAGGTTCTGTTTCGTCTCTCAGCTACACCATTTTGATTTGGAGTCCCCAACATAGTGTATTGAGGAACGATGTCACATTCTGCTAAATATCTCGTAAAAGGGCTTGGACGTTGTTCACCTGATCCATCATATCTATTATAGTATTCACCACCACTGTCAGATTTGACAGCTTTAATCTTCTTAACAAGTTGATTTTCAACTTCAGCTTTGAAGATCTTAAATACATCCAGAGATTCTGATTTTTCATGTATTAAGTATAGGCACCCATAACGAGAATAATCATCTATGAAAGTAATAAAATACTGATGACCATTCAAAGAAGCTGTAGGGAATGGACCACAAATATCAGTATGTATTAATTCCAAGACATTTAAACTCCTTTTGGCACCTAATTTCTTAATATTTGTTTATTTTTCTTTAATACATTTAATACAAATTTTAAAATCAGTATCATCAAGGGAATCAAGAATTTCATCTGACACAAGCCTTTGAATTCTTTGTTCAGAAATATGTCCTAAGCGCTTGTGCCATAACATAAAAGAATTCTCATCAGTTAATTTTCTTGTTGTATCAAAATTATTTGTATGTAAGGTTTCATTTATCTGTGAAGTAGAAATATCCAATTTATATAGATTATCAATTAAAGAATCAATACCAATAACTTTAGAATACTGAAAGAGACTAAACTTTTCATTTCCAAATGAACAAGAGTAACCAGATTGTCCAAACATGAAATAGAAATTAGATTCCGTCTAAATGATGGTACATAAAAAGTCCCACACAAATCTAAAGTACAACCAGATTCTAAGTACAATCTATATAAGCCTATAGCTTTAACAGGAGCTTTATTGCAATTTCCCACATAGATGAATCTTTCAGCATCAGTTGACATTCTGCTCCTCAGACAACCCTGTATAGTCACACTTATGTGAGTAGTTGCACCTGTATCTATCCACCAAGTATGATTTGGTACTAAGGCCAAATTAACTTCAGAACAAATAAGATTCAGAAGTTTACCCTTTTTGACGAGCTAGTTAGAATATTTTGGACAATCCTTCTTCACATGACTAGCCTTCTTGTAGAAGAAATAAGTAATAACTTGATCTTACTTTTGTTGCATTTTAGGTTGTGAAGTCCCTTTATCTGCAGCTCCTTTAACTTTATAATTTCTTTTCCTTTTGGTAGCAAAATCATGAGAGGAAGAAGCTAAGTGAGCATTTTCTATCTTTTTCTCTTTCAATCTTTCTTCCTCTTTCACACACTGAGCAATGAGCTCATTAAAAGTCTATTTTTCCTTTTGAGTAGTGTAACTTATCTTAAAAGGACTGAATTGTGCAGCAAGAGAGATCAAGACTAGATGCACAAGAATGTCACTTTAATGATATTAGTCTTGTAATAAGATTAGACATTTTCATAATGTACTCTCTTATGTTTCCTTTGCCTTTATACCGCATTGAAACAAGTTTACTAAGAATAGTACTTATTTCGACCTTTTTAGAACCTACGAAACGGTCTGCTATTTGACTTAGGAACTTTTTAGCATTTTCCTCCTCAGGCATTGCACCCCTGATGGTATCTGGAATTGAGTGCTTCATGATCATAAGACTCATGCGGTTTGAAAACTTCCACTTTTCAAAATTTGCCCTTTGTTCAATAGTGCTTTCCGCGGTAACGGCAGGAGGGCGTTCAGTCTGAATCGCATAGTCTAGATCCATACACCCAAGAACAATAGTAATGTGCTCTTTCTATTTCTTAAAATTAGAGTTATTAAGCACTGAAATGTTATTCAAATTGATAGATATAGAAGAAAAATTAACTGAAAAAGAACAAAAAAATAATATATAATTAGTAACAACATATGGTGGGCCATTTATAAGATACCTAACACAACATCATGATTTAGTCTTTGGACAGAAATTATAATTTGTAAATGGTACTCTTAAAATTATAGTTAATAAATATTGATAATAAATTCTGTCAATAATAAGTCTTTCTTTGGACTGACTTACTATATGCATGAATAATATAAATTATCACATATTTATAACTATATCTTTAAAGTCCGGCCAAAAAATAATCTTCCTTTGGGCCGATTAATTTTTGCATAGACTAGAAAAATTCTTTAGCATTATTCAATTAATTTTAAATTAAATAAATGATTTAATAGAGGTCACTTTGGTGACATATTATTTCAATTTAATTTAATTTTGAATTAATGAACAAGTATACCAAAAAAGAAATATTTAATTAATAAACTAAATTTAGTGAATAAATTTATTCACTAATATCAATATTTCTCCACTATAGAAAATGTACTAACTCCAAAACAGACAAATTCAATAATAATAATGAATTATCTAATTCTTTAACTATACATAAGTAGAAATAAGTAAATGTATGATTATTAAATACGAAACTATAATAATAATCATGTATATGTCAGAATGAATTGATGAGGCATCAATTCTGAGGTCATTATAATTAAGAGCCATATTAATCATGGATTAATCTAAATATAAATTCAAATGACATTAACACCGTTAATCACATGAATTTTCTAAAGGAACGTTGCGTCATTTGAGAAAAAGAAAAGAAAAACTAGATTTTCTAATGAAAGGTTGCGTATTGTCATATTACAGTAACCGCAAATTAATCAAAATTTAATAGTCTGTCATCTTCTTCAATGGATTTAGAAGAAACCGATAAATAAATTTGATAAAAATAGTGAAGAATCAACAAACGACTGAATCATTATTCATATAAAAATTTTTTTAATTTCTCTGAATTTCTCAAAAATGACGGAATATCTTAAATAAAATAGTTTTGAAAATTTTGATAACTAATTTACTCAGACAAAAATAAAATCTCAAATGACGATTCCTATTGATCGAAAAACTCAAACAAATGAAGCGACAAGTGCAAACAATTTCTCATTGATTCAACATGACAACCGGCTCTAATACCACTTGTTAGGATTTAATGGAGACTAAAAATAAAATTAATCGTCTCCGAAAGACATGCTAAATCATCGAGAAGAATTTTTGGAAGCGTACCTGAATCCATTGAAATGCAGAATTGAGATTTTCGGTCTTCCACGTTTAGAGCGGCGTTCTCCAAGAGAGCGAGAGACCCACCATTCTTTTCACTCAAGATGGAAAATGAGGGAAATGAGAACTTAATCGCTTAAACTGGGGATCACGACCTTTTTATACTTTAAGTGTATTTATTTTATTTCTGCCCATCATTAAAATAAAATAAATACCCGACCTCTACACAAATTAATTCCATATAAAATTTAATTGAGATGCCACATAAGCCAAATAATAATTTAATATTTAAATAGATCACGAATTTAATTGGCTTAATTTTAGATAGCTTATAATGTATAAAACTTTATTTATATTTATAAAGTATATGAGCCCACTTATAGAAATTTCCCAACAGGTGTAAGCCAAAATTTTCTAGCTCATGAAGCTCAACATCTCCCACTTTATGAGAGAGAAGAACACAGTTATTGATCTGCTAGCAAAATATGGAAGTCTATACGCCGCCTCTACTAAAAAACTACACAAGTAATTTATTGAAGAATGGAACAAGAAAATCTTAATGAACCAACTTGGACAATTGGTTCACACCTAAATCTTTCTTCACTGATTTCTCAATTCATTTTTTTGCTTATCTCAAACTACAATTCATCACATATTTCCAAATTAATTACATCTAAATCTTAGTGACAGTTTATTAAAAAATTTCATTTAACCAATACTGCTAAAACTTATTAATACATGAACAACAGGAACCTCTTGTATTGCTTTAAACCAATCCTCCCTTCAATGCAATGTTCCAAATTCCCTTGTTGCTGCTTGCAAAAGGGAATTCTGCGAAGTCTACTACAGTCCTTCGGCACTGTGCTGCCTATTGGTGACTTCCTACGGTGTCGACTCCTACAATAACTCCAAAAACTATGCCAAACCGGATAACAATAATTCCTGCATGGGTGCACTGCAATGCTCTGAACTGATCTACAGTGCCTGCAAACAATGTGCCGAAACCAACAACAATGGTTTCTGGACACTGTGTCGAAAACTCTCTGCTTGCTATGCATGAAACAGAATAGATAAGAGGATTTAGCGAGATAATATCAAATAGTAGATAGGTATAAGGAGGGACCACCCTAACTATTTTATGCTAAAGATAATATCCATTCAATAATGATTACTAAGTTATAATAATTTAAATCTTATACCATTTAATTTTAAATCTTTTATTAACTCATTTTACTGTAATCTGATAATATTAATTTTAACAATAATTTATCATTAGTTTAAATTAAAATTTACAACAATTTAATTGACTTAAAATTTTACATACCTATAGTTTTTGGGTCTTACAAATATTTCCTCCTTAATTGAATTTCGTCCCCGAAATTCAACTTCTCATACTTCTTCAAATAGATGAGGAAATCTCTGATTCAAATCTCTCTTTTTCTCATGCATCTTGTTTTACTAACCTATGCTTCCACTTTACTTTTATAAAGGGAATTATTTTGTTTCTCAGTTTACGAATATCCCTTTCCAATATCATTTCAGGTTCTTCAATATAAGTCAAATCTTTTTGAAGTTTTATGTCATTTTGAGGTATTCTTTGATTTTTATCTGTAACCTATTTCATTAGCGTTAAAATATGAAACACTTTATGCACATCAGACATGTTTGTGGGTAATGCTGATTTATAAGCAACTTGTCTCATTCTTTTAATTATTTTAAATGGGCCAATGTATCTAGGATTGTGCTCTCCACCTTGACCAAATCTAGAAACACTTTTCATTGGTCTCTCCTTTAGGAATGAAAAATCTTTCACTTCAAATTCTATTAATTTATGCTTTAGATCATAATATTTTTGTTGGCGGTCTTGAGATACTTTTAATATATCTCTAATTAATACAGCATTTTTAGTAGCTTGATCCACTCATTATGGACCCAACATTTTTCTTTCACCAATTTCAAACCAACTCAATAGAGTTATATATTTTATGCCATATAAAGCTTCATATTGAGCCATCTTGATATTGGATTGGTGATTATTATTATAAGTGAACTCTATCAATCTTCCTAGCTACCTCCAAAATCCAGAATACACAATCTTAATAAATCTTCCAGCACTTATATTAGTCTTTATAATTGACTAACTGTCAGTGGATGGAATGCAGTACTGAACTTCAATCTTGTGCCCAAACTTTCATATGTGTACTCTTCTATAATTTGGATGTAAAACATCCATCTCTATAAGATACAATAGCTTTAGAAATTCCATGTAATCTGATTATTTCCTTCATAAATAACCTAGCCAACTTCTCCACTGAATCAGTCTAATAGATAGGTAGAAAATGGGATGACTTTGTTAGTCTGTCAACCACAACCCATATACTATCATGTCTTTGCCTTGACCTGAAAAATCTTGTAACAAAATTCATAGCTATTTCTTCTCACTTTCATTCTGGCATTGGTAGAGATTATAATGTCACTGGGTTTCTGATGCTCATCTTTAATAACATAATACTTTTCATATTTAGCCACATAATCTGTCACATCTTTTTTCATTCCTGACCACCAAAATAAAATCTTTAAATTCTTATACCTTTTTATACTTCCTGGATGAATTGAATAACCAGAACTATTTGCTTCATATAGAATTTCCTAAATTAAATCAGATTCTTTTGGTATCCAAAAATGCATAATGCTTCTGATTCTTCCCTATTTATCAACACTAAGATCCTTTCTTTTTCTAGATTGCTCTTATTCCATAAGTTTTTTATGTTCAGTTCTATTCTTCCAAGCTTCAGTGATTCTTTCCTCCAATGAAGAATGAATTTTCATCTTGTTATGACTAATAAAATTTTGATGTCCTTGCATTCTGACTTCTAGTTGTAAGGCTTCCATTTCTTTAATTAATCCTTCTTTCATAGTCAACATATTCAATTATGTTCTAGATTTTTTGCTCAATGCATCAGCTAATACATTTGTCTTACCTGGACAGTACTAGATGTTAAGATTATAATCCTTTATTAATTCCAACCATCTTCTCTATCTCATATTTAATTCTTTTTGAGTGAAAATATATCTCAAGCTTTTATGATATGTAAAAATCTCACATCTCATCCTATACAAGTAGTGTCTCCAAATTTTTAATGCAAATACCACTGTTGTCTTTTCTAAATCACGAGTTAGATAGTTCTTTTCATAAGGCTTCAACTATCTAGAAGCATATATAATAACATTTTTATTTTGCATCAACACACAACACAACCCTTTTTAAGAAGCATCACTAAATAACTGAAATCCCTCAGTTCTAAAAGAAATTATCAATACTAGTGCAGTTGTTAAATACTATTTCAACTCTTAAAAATTGCTCTCACAATCATCATTATGCTCGACTTAATATCTTTTATGGTCAACTTGGATAAAGACAAAACAATTTGAGAAAAGCCTTTAACAAACCTTTTGTAATTTGTCAATCCCAAGAAACTTTTGACATCTATCACATTAGTTGATCTTGGCTATTCTATTACTTCTTTAATCTTTTCTGTATCCACAGATATTCCTTCTTCATAGACGATGTATACCAAGAATAAAAATTTTTTAGCCAGAGTTCACATTTAGAATATTTAGAAAACTGTTTATATTGCCTCAATAATTCCAAAATAATTCTCAAATAATTTGCATGCTCTTTATCATTCTTGGAATAGATAAGAATATCATCAATAAAAATGATTACAAATTGATATAAATAAGATTTAAAAAAAAATTTCATGATTTTCATAAACATTGTTGGGGCATTAGTTAGTTCAAAGGATATAACTAAAAATTCATAGTGTCCATACTTGGTACCAAAAGCAGTCTTCTCAATATCACATTCTTTCACTCTAACCTGATCTCAAATCAATTCTAAAGAATACATAAGCATCTACAAATTGATCAAATAGATCATTTATTCTTACAAGAGGGTACTTGTTTTTTATGATCATCTTATTTAATTAGTTATAATCAATACAGAGTCGCATTGAACCATCCTTCTTCTTGACAATAATACTGATGCACTCCAAGGAGATGAACTGTGTCTGATAAATCCTTTTTCAATCAATTATGCCAATTGACTTTTTAATTCTTGCAATTATGTGGTTGTCATTCTATAATGTGATTTCACAATTGGATTTGTTCCAAGCCGAAGATTTATTAAAAATTCAACCTCTCTTTATGGAGGTAAATCTTTCCATTCATCTTAGAAAATATCTACAAATTCATTCACTATATCAATATAATTTATATAATCATCCTTTTATTTAGATGCTTCTAACTTTGCTAAGAAAATCAAGTCATTCACTCTTAGACTTTTATGCATCTGACTAGAAGCAATTAAGGATGATGCTACTCATCTTTCACTCTGGAAATAAAATACCTCTTCCCCAGGTAAATCAAATCTGACTTTTTTCTTCCAATATTCTATGGTGGCAAAATATTTGACTAACCAATTCATTCACAATATTATTTCAAACTCCACCAATTGAAGTACTATTAAGTCTGTTTGAAACTTTCAACCAGCTATCATAAAATTAACTAAACATAATGTACTAGCATTTAAATAATTACCCCCAAGTAATCTAACACTCAATCCAGGAGTAAAATTGTCAAGCTTCACATGAAATTTCTCACAAAATATTTCAAATATGAAAGAATGATAAGCACCATAATAAAAAAGTACTCTAGTAGGTAAATCTGAGATATTTAAAATACATGTCACCACCTTAGAATATTCTTTAGCCTCTTGAGAAGTTAAAATAAATACTCATGCTGGTTCTGATCTAACTACTTCACTTAAGATTTCTCCTTTTATCTTCAAAGCAGGTTGATTGAATTGTGGCCTAGAACCTCTGTACTAATCTATCCTCTGACTACCTCTGAATTCTTTTCCCCCTTGAATATTCTTTGGATAGTTTCTCTTAATATGTCTTAATTCCCTACATAAGTAACACTTTCTTGAATTCATCAAATATTTTTCTGAATGAAATTTTCCACAATTTGCACAAACTAGTATCGTAGGAACCCTTATAGACTATTGCTATGGCTTTTGATAAATTTTTTGTCTTTTTTATGATCTGCTCCTAGAATCACTTCTCTTTTTCTATCTTCAGTCTACCATTTATATTTTACCACTTATATATTATTCTCCAACAATCTAGCACTTTCGACCAGTTCAGTAAGAAAAGGAATTAATGGATATCTTAATAAATCTCTCAGTCCTTTTAAAAATCTTTAACATTTTTCAATAGAGGTGCTAATAAGCTGTGGAACATGCCTTAACAGAGTTGTAAATTATGCTTCATACTTAATAATACTTTTTTCTCCCTACTTAAGATTTACAAAACTTTAAAGCATTGCATGTCTGTTGATGGAGGAACATACCACTCTATGAAAACTTATTCAAATTCTTCCCACATAATTTGCTCCTTTGATCTACCTCTAAATTTCTCTAGTTGTTGTCCCATCCACCACCTTTCTGCTTCACTTTCTAACAAAAGGATTGTAAGAGACACCTGTTGATTCTCAGAACGTCTCATTTGATTTAAAACTTTTTCTATCCTGATGATCCTATCTTCAGCACTTATGGCATAAACTCCTCCCTTAAATAATGAAGGTTTTAGAATCTATAAGAGCTTTAAATGTTTATCCACTTCTGTTCCCACAGGATCACTTGTCTCCGCATTTGCACTACTATCAGGAGTTGTAGGAGTGGCTGGGGTAACTACAGGTGGAACACCATGTGTTGCAGATCCCACCATAGACTGCATCCTTTCAATCATCTGCATCATCATACTCATCATTTGCATTTTCATTAACTTTCTTGATATTATATCAGCGACATCAGTTACTACTGTGTATGGCTACACTAGGTGTACTGCCTCCTACTAGTGCAATAATTTTAGAATCCTCAGAGATCCTAATAGGCTGAGATGATTGACCCTCGGTCCTTTTAGGTATTCTTTCACTCATTATATATGCAATGCATTACATTAAGAGTTATGCATTTATATGGTCATGTATTCCTATTTAAATGTTACTTTCATATGCTGACGTACAAGTCATATTGAAATTAAACATGTTTACATAAAATTCAAATGAAATTAGACTTTTTACAAACTTAGAAATATTACAGTTTCTTAGGCTCTATAATAATTCCATTATATCTAATCTTTTTATCCTTAAATTATGCTTCCGTAATTAAATCCTCAGAATCTTAAATCTTTGCTCCGTTACCACTTATTTGTAACACCTCACAGTACCACTTAACAGTACTATAAAGTATCACTTACATAAACACATAATTTCTCATAATTAAACATTTAAATACATTTCATTCACTTTAAATTTTAAAAATTCTAAGAACATATCATTTACTTAATACACGGAAGCATCTAAACTCTAAGTTACTTCAAATATGAAATTATAGAGCCACTACTAAAACATAAATAAAAGCTAACTGAACTCTCTACAACCTCAAATGTAAACTGACAAAGATTTAAAAATAAGTATATAAAATCAAAATACTTGCAACCTAGTCTTATTCAACTTTTTCCTTTTTCTTTCATGAAATAGCAACCAGAAAAAAAATATAATTGTGAGCTATGAAGTTCAATAAGCTATGCAAATTAATTAACAATTAAAATATAATACTCTTAATAAATCAAAATATTGAAATTACCATTGATTAAACTTACCCTTATTTATAAAACATCATAAAATCATAATTAACATTTGTCTTTACTTCTTTTGAAATTTACATTGAATACTAATTTTTATTTGTAAAAAATTGACTATACTTACGTAGCTTTATTCAATGAAGTCAAGGTAAACCTGATATTATCGTCATTTAATTACATAAAGATCTCATTTTCCTCTTTTAAGGGTCCCTTTTACCTCACATGTTATTCATGTATCATATTTTATGGGGTCACTTTTTCCCCATTTGCAATGTAATCTCATATATGGAAACCCTTTTATCCCACCTACAGTTATAAGTTATACTTCATTTATGGTCAAACTTTACTTTTAAATTAATATTCACTAAACTTTCCAGTATTCATAAGTCATACTTAAATTGTTACAATATTCATAATTAATTCTGTTATAACCAGTATAAAATTAAAATGCATACCATATGCCAAAAAATTGATATATTTTTAAAACTATCAAATAGAAAAATATTTATTTTTCACTTTCCTTATTAACTTATGTATCTGGTTGTTCATATTTTGAAACTTGAATGAAAATTTTTTTCCATTCATTAAACAAATTTAATAACATTTTTCTTTAATTCATTCCAAATTAATCTTCATACTTATAATTAAAAGTCATTATATTTGAATATAAATACATTACTTACTTTCTTGAAAATTTGTCTTTTCAACTCGTCCACCTCGCCCTCTTCTTCGATTATAAGTAGGCTACCTATAACATTAACTTATACTAACATTATAATTTAACATAGATCCAAAGAATCCTCCTCTAAATTTTCTCTCTAAAAAAAATCCAAACGAGGCATATATATATAGTAGAGCAAGCAATTTGAGCATCATAATGAGGAAAGCATTTTAACCAGTAAATCATGAAGACAAGAAAAATTTAGTATTCAGACTCATGTCCCATAATCAGATTAAACGAGACCATCTTATTGCTCACACCATAAATTCCATTACTAATATAAAAGGAGAAAATAAAAATAAAGATCCACACCATCAGCCATCAGCCTTGACATAAAACAACAACATTCTCTCTTAAAATAAATAAAAAAAAAAAAAAAAAGAGAGAGAGAAACAACACAACGCTTATTCACACCAGAACAAGGCAGGTCTGTGAACTGAACACTTCTTGCTAGTTATTACCAACACTCATCGTCAACTCTCCAAGTAATCCATTAAGTTCTGCAATAAACACAAAAGCCTCTCCATCAGCAATCATAACAGTCAGAAGCAATTGAGGTTTCGTTTGGGATGACTTTTTTCCTGCTTCTTAAAGTAGCTTTTTTATAAAAAATTTTAATTTTTGTACTAAAAAGCTGTTTTTAGAAGCAGGAAAAAAGCTGTCCCAAACAAAGCCTGGATGAGATTCATGGCTCACATTTTTCAAAAAAACAAGCTTAGGAAGATAATTTGACTAAATTTTTGTGCCGGCACGGGTACTCCGGTATAGGCCCATCCTCTTCAACAACCCAAGGATGCTCAGCCACTGCAGGCAAGGTAATTCGGTGCTTGGGATCTGCAGTAGCAAAAGACTGATGAGAAATCATAGGTGAGGAGAAAACTGCATTTGCAGAGACTCAGTACCTTTGCAGAGAAGACGTTCGAGCAAGTTTCTAAGCTGCGGATTTATGTCGTCAGGTAAGAACATTGGGTTGTTAACGATCTAAGAGAGCTGAAACAAGTTAGGTAATGGCCCTTATATTCTTACTAATGGCGTCGCAGAAAATGAAAGGATTTCTGACCTTGTCATAAGTTTCCTGCAGTGTCTCTCCAAGGAATGGATAGTGACCTACAACCATGCAATATAGAGTGACACCTAGAGCCCATGTGTCAGCAGCTCTCCCATGATAGGTTAAGCCTGCAAGGAAAAAACGTTGGCAGTTATGCCTGCTGCATGCTGGATTCTTCCTTGACACAACCATGTTTTTGGAATTAAGTGGGACGGTTTTTTTGCTGCTTCTAAAACAGCATTCTAGTTTAATAATTAAATTTTTTTATACTAAAAAGTTGCTTTAAGAAGCAACAAGAAAGCCGTCTCAAATGAAGCCTAATTCAAGACTCCCTGTACCTAAACAACACTCTGGAGCAGTAAAGACAGGAGTTCCAGGAGATCTTCGGAGTTCATCATTATCATCCTGCAAAGCCAACAAGCTTCCTATCAGTTGATGCTGTCAAATTTGCTAGCATGTGATTCAAAAAAATTGCAGGTGTATAATAATAAATATAGGAACTGAAAACTATCTATCTCCAAATAATTCCGGAACCATTAATTACAGGTTGTGTTTAAAAAAGGGATAAATAAGGGTAGTGCTATTAAATAAATAATCCTCATGAATAGTTATAATTCCCACAATGAAACTAATGCCACTATCAATTAAAAGTAATCATGTATTTGTTTTTCTTAGGTACCATTTGCTAGGAACAATCTGAAGCCAAATTTAAGGCATAGACATTCCAGAAGGTTCCCTCCAATTGCAAAGTCTATGGAACGTTATTTTATTAAATATTATGCTTAGGGCATGATTAATATGCAAATATTAACTTTATATTCTTCACTCTAAATATACGATAGGGTGGGTCAGGGACCAACAATAGTTGGGTTCCTCCATGCAACCTAAGAGTCATGGTTGTATGAAACAACCTCTATGATGCACGGGTCGAGCCCTTGAAATACAAATGGAAGCGAGCCTACACTAGTTGTCCCACTTGGTATGAATATTTTTATTTATCACAGTAAAATTAGCATCATGTAATGCGTTGCACTAGAAATTTAACAGTCTAATTAAAGATTATTACAAGCTTACCTCAAAAACTTGGCTGACACTGAAATCTCCAATCTTCACTAGCCCAGTGCTGGTTATCAAAAGGTTATCAGGCTTAATATCCCCATGGACAATATTCTACAGATTTGGTAAATGAAACTAATTACATGGACATCGGTAATAATAAGAACATCATATGAGCAAACAAAGCTAAGAGCATATCATGCATAAAACAGCAAAATAGAAAGCGCATTAAGGCTTCATTTGGGACAGCTTTTTTCTGCTTCTTAAAGCAACTTTTAATTAAAAAAAAATGTACTAAAAAGCTGCTTTGAGAAGCAATAAGAAAGCCATCCTCCTAAATCATCGATAAAAAAAATGGTAGATTAATCACGGTTGATGCATGTCCCTGGATGACTTGGCATATTTCTAACAAGGTTAATCTGAATTGCACATCATGTATTTATAATAGTAGAGTTAAATAACCAATGTCAGCTAATTCAGAATGTACTTAAATTTAGAATGAAACTATATGGGGAATTATATTAATAAACTTTACATGAGAACTACTTCTGAATTGATTTTGGGCGATTTGTCTTGTGCACCTAAATCAAAACCAATTATAGTAGAAGTTTGATATATTTATTACACAATAGTAAGTATTATATTCTCATCAAGCAATAACTTGTATGCTGCACCTCTTAGTAGGATGATGCTACTTATGACTGGAGAAAGTTTATAATGCCACATTTGAAGTGGTATCATGCAAAAGAAATATTAGTACAGTGCAACCAGCATACAAAAAAAGAAATGGAAAAAGATGCAAAACAATAATTGATCCCTGTGAATGCGCACCATCCAATTGCTGCAATTGATGGCATATGATTCAAACAAAGAGACGGGTGGTGAAAGTACAAACTAAATTAGCAGAAAACAAAACATCAAGTAACCAACATTGGTCTTCTGTAGGAGGCTATCAACAACAGTGAACTCGGGATTAAAGTTCAAAGAACCAAGATACAAGACTAAATTAGTTTAAAGCATTTCAGATGGGCACAACAAAGAAAGAAAGATAATTGAAATTTATAACTATGATAATTTAGAAAAGGCTATATGATACTATATGCTGGTTAAAATTTGCTGAAATTCTTTTCTAAAATAAATGATTTACTTATTACACGAGTAAATTAGCAGAAAACAAAACATTAAGTAACCAACATTGGTCTTCTGTAGGAGGCTATCAACAACAGTGAATTCGGGATTAAAGTTCAAAGAACCAAGATACAAGACTAAATTAGTTTAAAGCATTTCAGATGGGCACAACAAAGAAAGAAAGATAATTGAAATTTATAAATATGATAATTCAGAAAAGGCTATATGATACTATATGCTGGTTAAAATTTGCTGAAATTCTTTTCTAAAATAAAAGATATACTTATTACATGAGCGTGGAGATACAGGAGACCAGCAACGACATCTCTCAAGTATCTTCTAGATTTACTTTCTCCAATGCCACCTGGACCAGAACCTTCACATACCAACTTACCTTCCACATACTCTAGAACTGGAAATGAGATATAAAACCATTAATAAGTAACGATCAGGTCTTAATATCAGAGACATCTAACTTAAGCTTGTCCCCAGGAAAAAAAAATTATTTAAGCACAGTAGCACATAAAACATGAAAAATAAATAAAAAACCAGTGAATACCCATGTAGAAGTGATCTGACAGTGGATCATTAATCACCTCAATAAGATTTACTATATTGGGATGGCCCAACATTTTCATGATTGAAACCTGAAACAGTTAAGGAAAAAAAAAACAATGACATGACACAATTTAACAGGAAATTAATCATCGACTGCAAAAACAAGTAAAACAAAACCATAGACAACTTTAACTTTGATGGTCACAATGCTTTGTTAAGCCAATAATTAATTGTATTAGAAATCGAGAAAGACCAAAATAGTTCCTCAACTTTTTACAATGAGATCATTGGTCCCAACATCCAAAATGATGGATGTTTGACTTAATGGTGTTAAAATTAGGAGTATTTTAGTTTTTTTTTATTTAAATTATTTATTAGATATAATTTCCAAGTAATTATAATTTTTCAAAATAAATTTATCAATCATTTCTTTAATAATATTAATAGTATTTTTAGTTATAATTTTAAAAATTTAGTCATCTTTTATAAATTATGATTGGTAAATATATTTGTGACTAAAATTAATATTGAACTATTATTTAATAAAAACTATAATTTAAAGTTATGGTTATACAATAAATATTTACTTGAAAATTATAAAATATAACTAAAATTTTTAAAATTATAATTAAAAATACTAATATTTTTTTTATTAAACAAATGATTAATATTTTTAAATTAAAATTATTTAAAAACTATATCTAATAAATAGTTTAGTCAAATAATTACTAAAATGCCCTAAATTTTAAAACCATTAAGTCCAACATCCATTATTTTGGATGTTGGGAACCAAATAATCCCATTTTAAAGAGTTAAGGGATCAAAATGGTCCCTCAAGATAATTGGGAATCATTTTGGTCATTCCTAAAGAGTTGAGGGACTATTTTGATTATTTTCTCATTAGAAATCATACAATTTATGTCATTCTCTACAATACAACAACAATAACATCAAGCCTCTATCCCACTACGTACAGTCGGCTACATGAATCCTTTTTCTCCATTGTGTCTTGTTAAGAGTCAAATTCTCATTTAGATATAATAAAGAAAAATCATTAATTTCTAATATTTTCTAAAAAAAGTCTTTTTAGGTCTACATCTACCTTTCTTAACATAAGTTAAATCTAATACATCTACTCTCCTAACCGGGCCATCAGAAGGCCGCCGTTTTATGTGACCAAACCATCTAAGGCGACTCTCTCTAATCTTATCTGTCACTGGAGCCACTTCAACATTTCCATGTATATGCTCATTTCATATCCTGTCTCTAAAGGTAAAGCCACTCATCCACCTGAGCATTCTCATCTCTGCAACACTTAACTTAATATTATGCTTCTCTTTCAATGGCCAACATCATGCTCCATAAAGAATTGCAGGTTTAAACCATCATCTTGTAGATTTTCCCTTAAGTTTGAGTTATACTTTTCTATCACACAACAAGCCCGATGCATTCCTCCACTTCATCCATCAAACTTGAATCCTACTAATAATATTCCCATCTATTTCAACATCACTCTGAACAATAGACCCAAGATAACTAAAATGTGTACTCTTATTAATGAGTTGATCGATCAAAGTCACAACCCCTACGGTAGATCTATTACTACTAAAATTACACTCCATATATTTGATTTTAGATCTACTCAAATGAAAACCTTTAGACTCTAAGGTTGACCTCCATAATTCAAGTTTACCTTCAACTCCCTCTTTTAGTCTTATCAACAAGAAGAATACTGTTAGGAAAAAGTATACACCAAGGAACATCCTCTTGCAAATCTCTAGTAAGAACATAAAGCAAAAAGATATGGGCTTAAGGCTGATCCTTGATGTAATCCAACTGAAATTGGAAAATTCTTGGTCAAACCACCTTGTGTTTGAACACAAGTAACACATCCCTAATGACTTGAATATAAGCATTCTTAATCCCTTTCTTTTTTAAAAATAATTAAATTTCAAATATGCCCATAAACCATAATCAGAAGTTGTATGCTCCCTATTTATGTTATGTTGAAGATTCAAATGCACATTCCAAAGGAGGGTAACTGGAAGGTGCTGGGGGACCAATACCAAAGGACGGTAGCTGGAAGGTGCTGGGGGACCAATACAGAAAAATGAACAGCAAAATTACAAATCAGAAGGGCAAATCCCACTGATTGCAACAAGGATGGTGAGTGCGGACAGCTGAAGTGAAAAGGGATGTCTCATCGATTGCAGCAGGAATTGACAGCATGAAAAGAAAGCTGTATTGAAGCATTGCTAGCAGATGCCAAGCACAGAGAGAAGGAATGTTTTTAAACTTTGGTTATCATGACTGTTCCAAGAATCATATAAGTTCCAAATATAAACTAGGCAGCTCTATGTATATATTATCCTTGTATGTATGATAAATGAATCAAGTTTTTCAATTATTCCTCTACTTTCTACATGGTATCAGAGCCTCGGGTAGGAGTTTCAAATTCCAAACTACTTTTCAGCCTAATTTCTTAATTATGGTTTGCTCCATTATCCATGTATGAGAAATCAGTCTTTTCTGCAAGAGAGCCAACAATCATACATAGTGAGAACCAGATAATTCCAATCAAAGACGAACTCCATGATCTGCAAAACTTCATACCAACAAAATCGTAAAAGCTATCTAAAAGAACGTTTAATTACATTAAAAATCATACAATTTATGACATTCTCTGCCATAGTCTTTTAAAAATAATTAAATTTCAAACATCTCCATAAACAATAGTCAGATATTGAATGCTCCCTATTAAGTTATGTTAAAGATTCAAACGCACATTCCAAAGGAGAGCAACTAGAAGGTGCTTGTGGAAGAATAAAACAAAAATAAACAACATAATTAGAAATTAGAAGGGCATATCCCACAAATTGCAATATTGCATTATTGCAACAAGGATGGCGATTGCGGACAGCTGAAATGGAAGGCAATGTCTCCTGGATTGCAGCAGAAATTGACAGCATAAAAAGAAAGCTGCATCCCTTGAATTAAAGCATTACTAGCAGATGCCGATCGCAGAGAGAGTAAGGAATGCTTTCAAATTTTGATTATCATGACTGTTCCTAGTATAAACCAGGCAGCTCTATGTATAAATTCTCCGTATGTATGATGAATGAATCAAGTTTTTCAGCTATTCCTATACTTTCTATATGGTATCACTCATCTCTCTCCTTCATGTCCTTTAGCTCAGCTAAAGATAATATGATAATATTTGGGATCATCATTATCGGTTAGGGCATTTGCTGTTGTAGGTTCTAAAATGCATGATTCCATTATACAAAGATGTAGACATTTAAAATTTTGATTATGAAGCTTGTGAAATTACTAAACATCATAGAGTTCCTATTTCCTTTAAGTGAATCAAGATCATCTAATCCCTTCTTATTTATCCACTACGATAATTGGGGACCCTGAAAATCCCTAACAACTCCAAAGCCAAAGGATTTATAATACTAATTGATAATTATGCTCATATGACATGAGGATGTCTTAAAAAAAAAATTGATATCAATCACATTCCTACAACTTTTGTCACCATAATAAAAAATTAAATTGGAGTCAACATTAAAAAGATTATAGTACTCATAACCAAATCATGCCCATTAATTTTCCTCAAAATTATTACAAGATCATGAATAAAGTCCGATTGATTTTCATACTTCTTTTCTACAGTTGACATATAAGAAGAGAACCCATTAATTTTCCTCAATCCCTCCAATACAACCCCACCCCCCTCTTCTTTTCTCTACCCTTCTCTATCATGCAATGAGCTCATGATGCAAATCTTCAATTTACCTTTATCCTACACTAACATCAGCCAGTATCATATATTCTTCATATCACTCTAAACATATGCATAAAATCCACGTAAGCAATCATAAAATAAATTACTCACCTCCCTAAGAACATCATTCATTGCAGTCTCGGATGGTGCCACACGCAACTTAAGCAAATGTGATTTATGAAAAACCTGCATAAGGAAGATAATTTAATATCACATGTTAGCAATCAGGAAACCATAATAATCACAAGGATCCTAAAATATAACACATGCTGAAAATAGTAAATATCTAAAATGACTCGGTGCAAAACCTCTCCTTAACATGCATGCAATACAGAAAAAAAATGATAGGGGAGGGAGCGGAGAATACATGATGGAATACAAGGAGAAAACAAGGGGCAAATACAGGATGGAATGCAAGGAGTGAACAGCAAGAAATCCACATTTATTTGGGAACTCCAAAAATACTCATGAACCAATTCGATATGTTATAGGAAACAGTCGATCAATTAGGCTTTGGTTCCAGATTCGGCAATATCTAGTTTAACATTCCTCAATTTTTACAAAAATATTCTAATACCATTACCATCCTTATTAGTCTTATCAGCAACTATTTGGGAACAACCTTAGGAGTCCTTATTTACTTTTCATTTCAACTGAGTATTGCTTGAGTTAAAACTATTTTGCACAATTTTGGATATCAAAGAGAATTTGCACTCAGAGGCATCCCTAGAGTTCAAGGAGCACCCAAGAGAAAAAGGCTGATCATTGCACAGAAGCCATATTCACTGGCAAGGATATCCCTTTGGCTCCCCATTCCTACATCGTTGCTATACCATGTTGCCATGTGGTGAGTTGCAGACATCCACCGCATAGACAACATTGAGAAAGATGGAGCTGGTCGTTAATAGTCTCTTTCACATGGTGAATCTAATCTAGTGGAGTCAAGTTCTAGTGATTTGTTGTGATTTGCTCATTATCAATTTTTCCTCTTCAATTCTCACAGCATTTGGCTTTGGTAATCGAATAGAACTTCCCTCCCAGAATAATCCCCTCTTAACTTCAACTTCTATTGGCATTGGCATCAATCATTTCGCATTTTTGGCTCATTCATTCTTGGAGATAGAGATGAGTCATGCTGATACTGCAAACACCAAAACAGTTATCCCTCTGGCTTTCTCTAATGCTAAGCCTTAAGGAGGCTCCTTCTTCCTCCTATTGTCAGGACATGCTTCTTCATAGTAAGCTTCTGGACTCTCATTTTAATATTGTAAAGAAAACACTCACCCTTCCTCACTCCTCAGGACAGCATAAATCTTTTATAGAAGCCCTTAGAGATCAAGTTTTTTATAGAAGCCTTTAAGGTAAGTCGTCACGTACACTATGATTAACATTAAGACTCATTTTTTTGTTCCAAGTGAAAACCTGTTATTATGCTATCAGAAGATGAAAATCATGGTCTTGTTAAGCCATATCAGTATGTCTCAGCTGGTAAATTTCCATTTCACGGAGTCAGAAGTTAAGGTATCCTCATAGATAGATTTACTTGTAAAATCTCTGGACAAAGGGAAGAGAACTGTAAATAATTGGAAGGGAGTCTCAATGAATTCGGAGAGACAATTCCCTTATCAAGCTAATGAAAAGGATATAGAGGGAACACTGAAGTTAAGATGGAAGGAATATTGATTTGTTTTTTTTTTTTTCCTGGTAATCTAGAAACAACAGATGAAAGCAATAATGCTGATAAAGGGGAGCCTTTGACAAACAATACAGGCAGGAATTGAATGAAGAAGGTTACACTGTGTTGAAAACTGCTGTTGTGGCTGGCAAGATTAATCAGAATTATATCCTCACAACTATCTTTCATGGAGCCAATGGGACGTACAGAAAGCCAATCAAGAGCTTCCTGGAGTGCTGAAAGTAACAGAACGGAGTGGGAGTCATAATATGACAGCTGGAAATACTGATGAAGAATTGTCCTTATCGACTTAATCAGGCGACCACTAGCTGCTTACACAAAAATCGGTACTGGGGACTTAACTGCGGAAAAATCAAGATTTCCTAATGCCCCGTGAACTGATATAAACGTGTTTGATATACACCCCATGAACATACAAGGAGCAGAAGCGTGTTAAGATGAATAACTTGCAACCTTTAGCTATCTTGGAACCTATCATTGAAACATAGAAGGAAGGTGTTTTTTCTGGAAATATTTGGAATTTTATGAAACATTCGTTAACAAAACAATCAAGATTCAGGTATTCTCAAAAAGGGTATTTCCTGCACTTTCTTGGCTGATACTGTTCAACTTAATAATGTGAATATCTCAAGTGCTGAATTGTAGACCATGGGGACTTTCGTGTATGCAAGTGGCTTGAGAACTACGAGAAAAAACTATGGAAAGATCTACAAAATATCTATAATAGTGGCTGACCGTGGATTAGAGCTGGTGGCTTTAACATAATTCTGAACATTAATGGGATGAAAGAGGGTTGTGAACATAATTTCAATGCCATTGACGAGTTTGTGCATACAATTTTTTTTAATGATTAAAGCTTCACTTCCCAAAAAAAAAACTTCACATTAATTTGAGATCTAATATGACAATTGTCAAGTCCTAAGTCCTGCATAAGAAAAGTTGAGGGTTGCATTAGGTAGTCGACAAACAGCGTAAAACTTGTCGAATAATCATAACATGAATCTTTTAATACATTATGTTCATGCTAGGGCGCTCCCTAGAAGCGAGTAAGCGACATGTTGTATGGTCTAAATACATTGAGGAGTGTGCCAAGGTCGTTGTCCAGGCGCTCAGGTACATTGTTAAATAAGCAGGGTTCCCATATCACGGACGGATATGGGCAAAGAATCTAGTCCATAAAAATAAAATTAGGATAGAACCTTGGAATATAAGTTATCTTACATGAAAATTAATGGAACTAATAAATATTATGATTCATAGGAAAATAAATATTCTATACATTCAAGAAATTAAATGAGTTAGAGAGAAGACCAAGGAGATTGATAGTTTAGGATTTAAACTATGGTATACAGGTAGGAGTCGTACTAGAAATGGGGTAAGTGTAATTACAGATAAGAGTTTGAAGGATAATATTATAGAAATTAATAGAATTGGAGATAAAAATTATAATTTTAAAGATTATTGTTGATGCTAAAATTATTAATATCATAAATGTTTATACTCAAATAAGTTTTGATATGTATTCAAAATTAAAACTTTCGAATGATTTAGAAGAATTAATACAAATGATACCTTTTGAATAAAGTGCTTTTATTGAAGGAGATTTAAACAAACATGTTGGTAGAGAGGTAAAAGATTTTAAAAGCATTCATGATTGTTATGGATTTAGAGTAACTAATGAGGGTGGTAGGACTATATTAAATTTTTTTTAGCTTATGATTTTATAATTGTTAACACCTTATTTAAAAAAAGAGATGAGCATATCATCACTTATAAGAATGGATATAGTAAAACTCTAATTGATTATTTTCTTATAAGAAAAATAGATTATTTAGACAACAAAGATTGTAAATTTATTCTGAATGATAATATATGTGCCCAACATCCCTTATTAGTTTTGACTTTAAGATGAAAGAGCAAAATATAAAAAATAAAGTAAAATATTATTCTAAGATTAGACTGGGTCATCTAAATAACAATAACAAAAAAATCTTTGAGAGTAAGATTTAAGATTTTAAGATTTTGACTGCACACAAGAAAGTTAATGTTATATGGAAAAAAGTAGATAATGATATTAAGAATATTGTAAAGAATGTACTTGCAATATCAAAAGAAAAAACTCGTAATAGTAAAATAGTTGGGGTGGAATCAAAATGTGCAAGAAAAGATAAAAAATAAGAAGTTTTGTTATAAAAATTGATTTAAACGTAAAAACTTGAAAAATGGGGAAAGATACAAAGAGGCCGGTAAAGATTAAGAAAGCAATACGTGATGTAAAGAATTTAGTTTTTAATGATTTACAATATATCATATACTAAAAAATACAATATATATATATAAGTTTAGTAATTCAAATAGATAGGAGAAGTAATAATTTAGTTCAAATGAAGTGCATTAAGGATGAAGATCAAAAAGTGTTTTTATTAGAAGAGGATATTCAACAAAGATGAATAAGTTATTTTGATAAGCTTTTCAATGAAGATTGTGAAAATACGATTGAATTTAGTAATCTTAGCACCCTAAAAAAATAGATTTATTTTTTCAGTGTATTAGTAAAACCGAAATTAGAGAAGCTTTAAAAAAATAAAGTGTGAAAAAATTGTTGAACTTGATGATATTCCAACAGAGGTGTGGAAATGCATAGGAGATGAAGGAATTTTTTGTCTTACGAAACTTTTCAATATATTTTAAAAACAAAAAGATATCAGATGAGTGGAGGAGTGTGTTCAATCCTATTTTTAAGAATAAAGGTGATGATGTGATACATAAGAGTGCGAATTATAGAGGAATTAAGTTAATGTGTCATACTTTAAAACTATGGGAGAGAGTTATTGTGCATAAGTTATAACGTGATACTAATGTTTCTCAAAATCAATTTAGAATCATGCCTGCTAGATCTACTATGTAAGCTACACATTCATTGAGAGGTTTGATGAAGAAATATAGGGAGAACAAGGAGGATCTCTAAATGAAATTTATTAACTAAATAAAAGCTTATGAAAAAAGTTCTAAGAGAAGTGTTATGGAGAGTTTTAGAAAAGAATGTTTATTCTCGTCATTAAGGAAGTGTATGCAGGAGCTGTTACTTATGTTTAAACATGAGGGGGGACCGAGTATTTTTCTATTTCAGTTAAATAACATCAAGGATCAGCTTTAGCCCCTATCATTTTTCTTTAGTCATGGATGTTATGTCTAGACATTTATAGAAGGATGAACCTTGGTGTATGCTTTTTGCTGATGATATTCTTCTTGTTGATAGGAATAGTGATGTGATGCGTTGGAGAGTTACACAAGAATTTAAAACGAGAATTAAATTTCAACTTCTCAAATTATTTAATCATGCGTCAAAGTTAAGTCAATTATAAATCATTCGCGGTGTTCAATATGCTAGGCAAAGAAACTACAACAAGAAAGCCAAGTCTTTTAAGCAATTGCAAAAGAAAACATAACACAATAGCTAGTAAATAAAAATCCCGCGATTAATACCAAGTTGTTCACACTTTGAGGTCTTTAGCACTCTCTTCCTACGAAGACTAAGTTGAACGGCGGAAGATTGACCAAACTAGCACGGAGGTTGCCACTAAGACGGAAGCACCAAGGAACGTCACCGTGGAAGAAGATTTCGGAGGCGGAGGAGGCGCGGTAGATCGACCTTCGATAAGCCAAGTGTAGTCGGAAAAGTGATCGTCGACGGTCTCGATCAAGGTGGGTACGATCCGTGATAAGTACTCCACAACGGTATCGTCGAAGTCGAATCCGACGTCGAAGAAAGGAGACCGGAGGATGTCGACTCGCCCTTGGTCGTCGTATTCAAAACCGAAATTCCATTCGGGAACCTCCATTCAACATTGAAGAGGGAGAGAGGAGTGCAGCGACGGAATCTCCAAAGGGGGAGTTGGGGGGCCGGCGGGTTGGGAGCAAGGGGGGGAGGCCGGCGGTGGGATTAGGGTGAGGGGGCGGGTTGCTTGGGAATTAAACTGAAGTTTAATTTTCAGTTTAGTGTAATTTGGAGGGAGGAATTATGGATTTGAATTTCCAATTAATGCAATTAATGCATTAAATGAAAATCAATTTGAGAGCAAGGATAGGGGAGCCGGCGGTAAGAAGGGGGAGAGGGGATTAGAGATCTAAAACTGAAATTATTTCAGTTTTAGTATACGTGGAGGGAGAATAATTAATCCTAATTTGAATTTTCAAATTGGATTGGAGACTTAATGGAGCAATTAATGGGATTCCCATAAGGGGGCCGGCGGCAAGGCTAGATAGGGAGAGAATTGTGGAGAGAGGAAAGGGGGTTTCCAAACAGAAATTTGATGACTAGGAAGATTTGAAATAAATCCTAATTTCATGTGAATGTATTTTCGGATTTATTCAAAAACTTTCCAAAATTGGAATTTCCAAATTTGGCAAGTATTGAAGTTTGAAAATTTCAAATTTCGATGAAGAATTGGGTGGGAAAAGAAAGTGGAAGGAGGAGATAGAGGGGGAGGTGGGAGTGGCCGGCGGCAAGGGGGTGGGCCGGCGGGCTTGGGGTGGCCGGCGGCTTGTGCTCCAAGGGTAGTGAATGGCCACGGAAAATTTAGCTCCTCTCTACGGTGGTGAATTGTATGCGGGAGATGTGCGTAGAGAAGACGATGATCACAAGGAACAAATTCGAGAACTCACTAAGAGATCTCTATTGGAACTCACAAAGAGATCCACACTTTGGCACTCACAAAGAGAACACAAAACAAAATTTCATTCAATAATTCAATAATCCTCATACAAGATACAATGGCCATATAAATAGGCCCCAAAGAAAATAAAGTGCAAAAGTCTAAAATGCCCCTTGGGGCTACAAAAGCAACTACTACCCTCAGGGGTAAAAAGGGAAACTACGAAAATAAAAACACAACATGAAAAACTGATAGTACAAGTACAATCAAAAATAAAGGCTAGCGATCATGGCCGTCGATTTCCGTGGTCGTCTCTGATAGACGCGCCGAAATCTGCTATCGATGACCTCATCAAATAGGGAGTGGAAGGTAAACTTGAATTATGGAGGTCAATCTTAGAGTCTAAAAGTTTTCATTTGATTAGATATAAAACCGAATACATGTAGTCTAACTTTAGCAGTAATAGATCTAATAGGAGGATTGTGACTTTTAGCAATCAAGTCATTAAAAAGAGTACACATTTTAGATATCTCGAGTCTATTGTCCAGAGTGATGGAGAAATAGATGGGGATATTATAAGTAGAATTTAAGTTGGATGTTGAAGTGGACGAATGCATCAAGCTTGTTGTGTGATAGAAAAGTATCCCTCAAACTTAAGGGAAAATTCAATAAAATGATGGTGAGACTTGCAATGCCTTATGGTGCATAATGTTCGCCATTAAAAGAGAAGCATACAATAAAGTTAAGTGCTGAAGAGATGAGGATGCTCAAGTTGATGAGTGCTTTTTTAGAGATAGAATGTGAAACGAGCATATAAATGAAAAGATTGGAGTAATTCCAGTGATAGATAAGATTAGACAGAGTCGACTTAGATGGTTTGGTCACATGCCTTCTGATGACCCGATTAGGAAAGTAGATATATTACATTTAACCGATGTTAAGAGAGGCAGAGGTAGACCTAAAAAGACTTGGTTAGAAAATATTAGAAATGACATTTCTTTTATTAAATTTAAATGACAATTTGACTCTTAATAGAACATGATAAAGAAAAAGAATTCATATAGCCGACCTCACGTAGTGGAATAAAGGCTTGATGTCATTGTTGTTGTATTAATTTGAGATCTACTTTGTTTCAGTGACTCAGCCACACACTTCCCAAGCAAAAGTGCAATGCACTCTCTCCGACTTTTCCTGGGCCACCTAAGAGACCCAATTAGTTTTTTTTTTTTTTAAGATTTGTATTCATTTTACATTGTAGCCTTATGGGTGAAGGGCTTGATGGCAATGCTTATAAATGACCTAACGGTTACTTAAGTGGGGACTTTCCGATGGTGCTATTGAACAGGAGAGTCTAGGTGTGTCATTGTTGATCAGGAATCAGAAAGCCTTCAAGGCAAAAATTGAACTGAACAAAGCTACAACTTATCTTTTTCCAAAAATTTGCCATACACACTTCTTGAGATGAAAATTTAGCATCTTAAGGATTCAAGATGGGGACAGAAACACCGAGTATTATCAATCTATATGAGGAGAAGAAATCCTAGTAAGAACATCAAAATACAGGATAAATCTGAACAGCAATAGACAGGTATTGCAATTATCAAGAAATTAGAGGTTGAATTTTTTGAAAAGGGCATAGCTAACAAGAACTAGTTCTGAACTTAAACAAAATCGAGTTGTATACCTACTCTATTATCTGAAAACAATGAAATGCTTATGGCTGCCCCTCTAGTGGAGGAAGAATGTGACCTTCGAAATGGATAAAGATAAAGTAGCATGCACGGACGGACGAATTTCCTAATTTGTTCTATAAAGCATGCTGGGACCATATTCATGGTGACTTCTGTACAGTTACAAATTCTATCCAAGGTAAAGTAATGCCACGATTTTATTCAAATACTTTCTTAGCCTAACTCCCTAAAAGTGATAATATAAGAATCTTGGGTTGCGTACAAACCATAAACCCATATACCTCTGACAACAAATGAATTAATTATTACCTAAACCAAAACCTCTTAATCAGGACAGTTTTATTAAAGGCAAAAAGATAGCAGATAATGACCTCATCAGTTCAAGAACTCCTTACAATTTTGAATTAAAAAGAAGGAAAAATAATAAAATGGTTAAATTGGATTTGGCCAAAGTGAATGCTAAAATGTGGGACTCAAAGTGTTGGAGAGGATTGGCTTCTCAAACCAGCGGATTGCCATGACTAAGGTATGCATTTCAAACTATTGGTTCTCTATTCTGTTGAATGATGAAAGACCTGATTTCCTAAATCCCTCAGGGGTCTCAGACAGGAAAAACCAATATGCCCAGGCTGGCCCATCCCTGTAGCTAAAAACATATCAAGAGGCTTGACTAGAATGTTTAACCAGTATCCTTCAACGAATTACTGCGAAGGATGCACAATGACCACTAGCCGCCTAACCTATGAAACAACGACACTTTATGTTAAGGGGATATGCAATGTCCAATATGTGTTGGCACTGACATGTAGGGGCGTGAAAAATTGACACGACCCGAAAACCCAACTCGAACCCGACACAAAAGTTTTGGGTTCGGGTCCTGATTTTCAACCTGTTTCGAATTCCAAGTTGGGTTCGGGTTGACCAGAAAACTCGGTTTTTACCCAGAATCCAGCCAGCCGTGATTCAGCGAACGAGAAAGCGCACTGTGGGCTCTGGAAATTCTATATTTGTGTGTGTCTGGCCTCTCTGTACCATCGATCTTTTTTTCTTTTAAGTGTTTTCGATGACGACAGAGAGTTTTAACGAGATTAGGTTTCAGGTGAATTTTCAGAAGGCAGATTAGGTTTTAGATAAGACACTACTCAAAGATTTTGCCCTCATTTTATGATGACTTTTTTATCTGTGTTCTGGTTTCCTATAGGCGCAAGCCCCTATAGTTAATTACCCCTCCTGATAACAAGAGAGAACTTTTGATTAAGGCTAGTTATTAAAGCGGTCACATAGGTTATGAACCTATCGTATATTAGCAACAGTCTTAGGATTTGAATTTTGAATTTGGATTTTGAAGTTTAGAATTTAAAGTTTATCACCATAAACTTAAAACTTGTGGTGGGGGGAATGAAGACGAGCCCGATCAAGATCCCATGGTTCCGTCGTCCTGGGATATCATGTTCACTGGTCTACTTAGTCATAGGAGGTAGTCGACCCAACCTGACAGAAGGTACCTTATCAGCAGACATGGGTTGCATTGTCCAAGAATACCTTGTAGACATGGGTTGATGTTTGCCTAAAGGGATATATCTGAATCCACCTTAGCTGACAAAGGACTTTATGCCCATCGAATATACTCTATGATTCATCACTCAAGGGTTTGACGCCGTTAGGGAACAAACAGGCTTTGGCCGTGATCGTAATATAATGGTGTCATTTTGCGGCAAAACCACCAGATCAGAGGGCACGTGCCACGTCCTTGCTAGCAAGAGACTATTTGAGAATGAATAGTAGTGATACACCCGACATGCATTCGCTCTTTGTGAGCTGAGGTTAATTTCAAATTTATCACCTCGGACAAACAGTTGCGAGAGGTAGATAGTTTTAGTTTTAAGTTCTTAAGTCAAATATTTCATTTCAAAGGATTTAAAATTTTGTTAGATTTGAGATTTAACCCCTCCGGCTGAAATTTTTTGTCAACACGGTCATCATCAGAGTGACGTTAAAGTCACTTGTGTTTTTGTGGGTATTTGCATTTGTGAATTTAACCTTTTCGACTCTGTCAACTTGCCGACAGAGGATCGGGTTCATACTTGACTTTATCTGTTGACCTGTGCAGCATCCTTAGAAGTCACGTGTGTTTTCATAACAGGCTCGTCGGGGCCCATACGAGTATTTAGGGGGCATTTTATTATTCAAGTCAGGTCAACTCCAGTCCTTTTTAGGAAGATGAAACTCGAATATTTGACCCGCACAGCATTCTCAGATCGTTGGATTTGGGACTTATATATGACGATTGGGCCACATGTAGGTTGTAGCATTTAACCTGTGCAGCATTCTCGGACATTGGTATTTGTAACTTTAACGCATTGACCGGAGCACATGCAGGGTTTTTGTTGCACTTTAGTTTAAGGAGTCATATTTAATACATAAGGGGAATTTTAAAATATTTAAATATAATCCATTGCGCAAGTGATTTCATTTAGAAAATGCCCTATTTCTTTTAAGGGCTACAAACATCTTATGTTCGTTTTTACACATGTTACAGTGGCTTGTTTACTACATTTCTTTCGCATCTGCTTATAAACAGTGTATTATGTGTACAACGAGTTTCCTACAGTGACTCGTAGGATATTGCATTTATTATTGTCCTTCAGAATTTTGCTTGTTGTTGACACACTAGAAGTGCAACTGGTCTTCTACGACATCTCGTAGAGATTTATATTTGATTTGTTGTATATCATTCAGTGTTTGCCTACATATAGCATGTGGTGTGTATAAAAGGTCTTCCACAACCCCGTAGACATCTACATTATGATTGGCTTGAAGATCTCCAATATTCCCAAGGGAACTATATGTTATTGATTGGTTGTAAGTATGTTGTCATCCCTTCGATTTGATCTCTGCATGACTGATTCATAGATGAGTTATGTTCACTACAACTCCCTTATTCATCTTTGCTGATGACTCATTGAATCCATAGCACATGAACTTTCATAGTCTACAAAAAATTGATGTATTTTATTTGCAGATTGTTGTTGAATGGAGAGAAGTCATAGTATTGATAGAACTAGCATTATCGTCGATCGGAGGCGAGACTTTGTTTGCGAGTGTGGAAAAGAGCCGAAGACGTGGCTTTCGTGTGAGTCGAGTTCGCCGGCGACGGACGGACGGGTAGAGTTCGCCGGCGACGGACGGACGGGTAGAGTTCGCCAGCGACGGACGGACGAGTAGAGTTCGCCGGCGACGGACGGACAGGTAGAGTTCGCCGGCGACGGACAGACAGATAGAGTTCGCCGGCGACGGACAGACAGATAGAGTTCGCCGGCGACTGACGGACAAATAGAGTTCGCCGGCGATGGACGGATAGGTTGAGTTTGTCGGCGACCTGGATCTGTTCGGAAGCGTTTGTGCGGCTAGGTGGCTTGCCGGAGAGGATGGAGATGATTCGGAAGCAAAGGAAGATGGCAAATTGCTGCTCTTGCAATTGATTGCCGGTCAGAGGCGGATGAACGGTGCAGAGCTTCAAGGCAAAGCTGAAATCAGAGAAGTCCAATTCTTCTTGCAGCCAGAATTTCAGTAAATTAAATGCTCATATATATATATATATATATATATTTATATATTATATATATATATATATATATATATATATATATATATTATTTATTTAGAATCTCTGTTTGTTTCTTTTATTCTCCCCATGCCTTGCAAGAGCCAAGAGCAGTCATCTTGCCCACAATGCTTGCGATGTGGGATAGTGGCCATGACGTATTTTCTTATTATCTTGTAAAACTATTTTTCCAGATTGTCTGTGGAACACTCTGCACCTCGAATCCATTAACAACTGTTGAGTGGTACCTGGTCTTTACTTCCTTATGCATTGTTCTCTCCCAACTCCCAAACTTGAACTCCATTGCGGGGCTCTCTCTTATCGGTGCAATAACAGCTTTAACTTATACCATGATAGCATGGGTCCTTTCTGTAAGCCAAGCAAGACTTGCTTCCATATCTTATGAACCCCTTAGATCGAATACTTTCACTGCATCAACTTTCTCGATATTGAATTCACTTGGCATCATTTGCGTTTGCCGATGAGAACTCATAATTTTGGGAAATTTTAATGACAATCAATTCTATACTGCAGGTAACCATGCCGTCAGCATTCAAGCACCCAGCTCATGTACCCATGTGGAGAGGAGCCAAAGTTGCTTTTCTCATTGCCATGTGTCTGTTCCCTGTTGCCATTGGAGGTTTTTTTTTGGGGCATATGAACCGTGTAAGTTATACTGTTTATGAATTCACAACTGCTATGAAAATAGGACTCAGGGGCTGTTTAATATTCAGCTGTCGGAAAAATTTAAGGAATATTTAGCTTAAATCCCACCAAATTGAATTTTAGGGATTTTAGATTCTATTATCTTAATAAATCCCATTTCATCTTCATTATTAACTAAATTTTGAATACGTTAAATCTCATCATTCTCAAGATTTAACGGATTTAAGAATTCCCCTTCTCATAAAGTTTAAAACTGTCTATCAAAATTTAATAATATTTGATAAGTTTCATGTCAAATAATTCTCAGATTTTAAGCCTCTCAATATTTACTATTTCTAGATTCATAAGGCTCAAGTTAAATCTAATTTTAGTCAAAAAGGCCTCAACATCACAAATCATTATATAAGGCTTGGTTTATTCAAGGATCATCATATTTTGAATTGCCTTTGTATATTGATTTCAAATTAAATTCGTATTTTCCAAAATCCACCTAAGTCCAAAAATTCAAATAAGTCCAAAAATCCGAGTAAGTCCAAAATCTGAATAAATCCAAAAATTTTCTAAGTCCAAAATTTTGATAAAATTTCGGCAGCCTCTTGTCGTCCTCTCCCCGGCGCCGGGAGGTAAGGAGTGGCTCGACTCGGCCGGAATAAATCGACGGCGAGGAGATTGGGAGAGTGAATCGATCCCATAAAGGTCTTCAAGTCTTCTAATGTGCACGATCTGCTGATTTAAGCAATTTAATTTAATTTTAATTAACTTTAAAAACATTTTTAGTCACCTCAAAAATCTGATAGCCTTCCGGCATCCCCACCCGACGCCGGGAGGTAAGGAGAGCTTTTGCCCTTTGGCTCGACTCGGCCAGAGCGAATCAACATCGAGGAGATTAGAAGAGTAGTGTCTGCGCTCCCTCGGTCAGATAATCTCGACGACCGAGGCTTCGAGGGACCGGATCAACCACGGGGTTTACTACAAGTTGCTCCCAATTTATTGTACCTATTTGAAAATGCTCTCTTTTCTCTCTCCTCTTTTTTTAAAATAATATATAATATATATATTATATATATATATATATATATAAGAGATCATATATAATACATATATAATATAATATTATAATATGATATTATAATATATAAATATATTTTATACATAACAGGGAGAGGGGGAGAGATGAATCGGGAAGAGGCCTGATCGAGCGGCTAGGGCACGGACGGAGGTCACGCACGGACTCGGGCTCGAAGGTGGCGGTCGTCGGGTCGACCGGCGGAGGCATGAGGTCAGGCTGGCGATGCGGGTTCAAGCCAGCGGTGAGTTTGTCTGGTTCAGCTTCGAGCTTGGACAAGCGAGAACGGCTAGCCTGGTTCGGTCGGAGCAGAAGGTGGGGTTTGAGGCCAGAGCAAGAGATGTAGGTAGTAGGTGGTCGGGTTGGACTCAGAGAAGGAAGCACGGCGGCGAAGGTCGACGGGCTTCAGCGGGTTCGAGACGTCGGCGGGCTTCGACGGGAATAGCAAAATGTAAGTTTCGGAACTTGATTTCTTCCTTCTCTATGTGCCTATGGTTCTAAGAGCGTGTCCCTTCAAAATGAGGGAGAGAGTCCTTTTGTGTCATAGAGGAGCGGTAGTTTTGAGCTTGGTTTGAGATCGTGGGTGGTTTCGGTCCGATCGTGGTAGTTGGGGTCTGTGAGTCTCCGGCAGATGTAGGTCAACACGCACTAAAGGGAGAAAGTTACCTTCACAGCGAGCAAACTCCCAATCGTTTCTTCCGATCAAAATGTTGTAACTTCCGGTCCAACTAGAAGGGAACGTCAGCCAAGGAGCAAAGTCGAACAGGTACGATTATTCACTCATCTCCCGCTGTCCCGCATACTCACGTTCGGGTGGCACCTCCCATTTTCAAATCGTTGCATCCCCCTCACACTCCAAGGAGCTGCGAATGCTGAAGAAGCAAAGCTGGAGGCGAGGAAGATGAAATGAAGATTGTAACTTACAATGTGAATGCCATACGAAGTGGGCATTGTCGACGACGGAGACAACGCGGCACTGCACCGCGTCGTCCAAGGAGCAAGCAAACTCCCATCATTGCTTCCAATCAAAATGTTGTAACTTCCGACCCAACTGGAAGGGAACGTCGTCCACGGAGAAAATTTGAACAGAGTCGAAACCACCGGGCTCCTCCCGTCGTTGCTTCCGATCAAAATGTTGTAACTTCCGTCTTCCGATCCAGCTGGAAGGGAATGTCATCCAAGGAGCGAAATTGAACAGCTACAAAGAAGCGTCTGAAAGAGAGAAAGTTACCTTCACAGCAAGCGAACTCCCATCGTTGCTTCCGATCAAAATGTTGTAGCTTTCGATTCCGACTAGAAGGGAACGTCGTGCAATGAGCGAACTATGTGGGTCGGGTTCGGGTTGACCCGAACCCGAAGTGAGTCGGGTTGGAGTCCGAAAAACCAACCCGTTTGCAAAAACGGGGCCGGTTCGGGTTGACCCGAACAATGTCAGGTTAGTTTTGGGTTGGACCCGAACCCTACCCGTGACCCAATTTTGACAACCCTACCGACATGCACGCCTAACGCAAGTCCAACATGTTGGACAAAGCTATCACGTGTCTAAAAAAAATCAAACATGCCTGTTTGAAACTTTTGCCATAAAAACTTAGTGAAATTTGATAAAAAATCTCATTTTTTCTTCTTCTTTTTTCATTTCTCACTCCAACACTTCACTTGTAAATTTGCTTGCTTGAACTTTTCCTTACTCACACGCTTGACTAGGACTAAGGTCGACATTGTCGAATCTAGACATCCAACTGCCAACTTCAAAAGCTCGACTTTCACATGCTCATCTCCTAACTTTCTCTCCCCTCTCGATGCCAAAGCTCAACCCTGAAGTCCAACAACCGACGTCCTTTCCCCCTCTCAACTCCAAAGCCCAACGGGGCGATAATAGACATCTTCTTCTCCTGTGCTAAAGCCCAAGGTCCTCCAAATAAAAAATAAATAATCAAAGGGGATGGAGATGAATCCTCCAAATAAATAGTCTTTATTTATAACTCCATAAATATCTTATAATACAAAACTTTTCAATTTTCAATTAATATAAAGTTTTCAAATATTATAAAGTTTCAATTTTCATGCTATAATTTTATATGTTATTAGTTTAAGTTGTGGTATTTGATATGTTGTATATATCTTTATATATATTGTGCGATAAAAATTAATGAGCACTCCTATAACTCTATAAATTTTTTATATTTATTTCGTTTAATTTTTAAGCATTATTTTAATTTTAAAATATAAAAAATATAATGTCATGTCCAATACGTGCTCGTGTCCTACATTTCAATAATAGACGTATCTTGTATATGTATCGTGTTGTGTTAGCTCCTAACTTCTGCTAATCATATGAATAAAGCATTTACCAAAAGATGTATAGCCTTCTTAGATGGTTTTGGAAGTTTCAACCTGATGGTATATAAGACTAGGGTCCACTTAGTTGACTCTATAAGTACATGCTTACATGTATTCAGTTTTGATGGTCACAAGCATATTTTGAAAATTATTTGAATGGTTTTCTTTGAGCTTAATGCAAATCATGGGTTCCACCAAGATCAAATCTGTGCACATGGAGACGTGCCTTAGAAATAGGAATATTTGTATTTTATATATAATAGAAACAAGGAAGCAATATTTGATGCATTGAAGACCTAAGAGAATCATATGCATATGCATATATATTAAAAGGAAAAAATATTTTCTAACACTTAAATTATTTTATACAACCTTCGAACTTTTTCAAAAGCCATACTCTATTATTTTGAAAAATATTTTCAAAAAGAATAGGCGAAAAATTATTCTTCTCTATTTTGGCACTTTTTGAATGCTTTTTAAAATTGTCTCATTATAGAGATTTATTAATTTCTATAATGGATGGGCATCCAAAAAGTACATATGTGTGTTAGACCGGCTCCTAGTGGACCGGTCCAGCCGGACCCTTCTAAGGGGCCGGTTCACATTTATAGGACGGGCAACGACCAACGTTTAAAATTGCGCAATAAGAGGCGCGCCTCAGCGCAATTTGGTCCATTTAAGCCTCAAAGCCCACGCAATAAGTTCAGTTTATGAGGCTTACGCCTCAAGTTTACTGAGGCGCGCCTCGCCTCATATATTTAAGGCGCCGCCTCTAAAAAAATTAACCTAAAATTTTTTTTTTCAGTTTGGCCCCCCCAGTTGCCGACGTGGCGCGCCTAGTGAGATGTCGATGTGGCATCAACATTTAAACCCTGGTTTAGGTCGAATGCAGAGGCGACGTTTAGATTTTCAAGTTCCAGCAAAAATTCGAACTTTCAAGCATTCACTCCGGAGCAATTTCAAGCATTCTTCACTCAGTTTCTTCTAAGATGTCATCACCCACAAAGAGAAAGGTAACTTAAAGCTATGTTTTCTGTTCCGTGCTGCGTATTTTATGGTTATGCTATGCGTTGGTGTTCAAGGTTCTGAAGGTTATGCTATCTTTTTAAATGTTTGATACTTTGATGTCATCGTGTTTTCTATGTATTCAGGGTTTATGATGAATTTATGTTGAAATTTGAAACAAAAAAACCTAACTAAATTTTAAGCACCGAGTAATATATGCGTAGGCTGTGCGTACGCAATGCGCCTTTTGTGCGTATTCTATGAGTACACGTTGTGTGATCCTTGCTTATATTGTGCGTACTTTATGCGTGCGTATAATTTGCTGCCATGTTTTCTGCAATGTGCGTTTTTGTGCGTATGTTATGCATATACTTTGCATGATCAGTGCTTATGATATGCGTATTGTTTGCGTTTGTATAATTTGCTGCCATGTTTCCTGCACTGTGCGTGTTGTGCGTAATATATGAGTATTTTATGCGTACACTGTGCGTGACTGTTGCTTCTATTCTGCATATGTTGTGCGTTTTTTGTGCGTGTCTCATTTACTTTTTTTTTATTTTTTTATTTTTTACAATTTTCAGATATATGTTCGTCCAATTATCTATCGATACTATGTTTCTTCGTTTCGAACAATCTGTGATAACTTTGCTCAGCAAATTACTCATGAAGTCAAGGACACATTGAAACGTTTAAAGATGATACAGTTTTTGGAATTTCCTGGGTTTGAGCAAAATGTCCCTCTTATTTATGAGTTGATCTCAAAGTGAGACATTTCAAAACAATGTTTTGTTATTAAAGGTCAACCCATTCCTTTCACTACTGATGAAGTGGCCCTTCTTACTGGTCTGCCAAATAAACAGAAGAAATATCCTAGCATTCCTTAGCACATACTTCTGTTACATCAACAGAAATAAAGACAGACATGATGGAGTTGAACAAGCAAACCCCCCCAGAGACTATGTTAAGAACGTTTATCATGTATTTATGTTCAAATTTACTTTTTCAACTTAACAACTTCAAAACCTCTCGGTTGATTCAAAGAATAACAAATAATCCAGATGATTTTTTTATAAATAATTAAATTTCAAATATGCCCATAAACCATAATCAGAAGTTGTATGCTCCCTATTTATGTTATGTGAAGATTCAAATGCACATTCCAAAGGAGGGTAACTGGAAGGTGCTGGGGGACCAATACCAAAGGACGGTAGCTGGAAGGTGCTGGGGGACCAATACAGAAAAATGAACAGCAAAATTACAAATCAGAAGGGCAAATCCCACTGATTGCAACAAGGATGGTGAGTGCGGACAGCTGAAGTGAAAAGGTGTCTCATCGATTGCAGCAGGAATTGACAGCATGAAAAGAAAGCTGTATTGAAGCATTGCTAGCAGATGCCAAGCACAGAGAGAAGGAATGTTTTAAAACTTTGGTTATCATGACTGTTCCAAGAATCATATAAGTTCCAAATATAAACTAGGCAGCTCTATGTATATATTATCCTTGTATGTATGATAAATGAATCAAGTTTTTCAATTTTCCTCTATTTCTACATGTATCAGAGCCTCGGGTAGAGTTTCAAATTCCAAACTACTTTTCAGCCTAATTTCTTAATTATGGTTTGCTCCATTATCCATGTATGAGAAATCAGTCTTTTCTTGCAAGAGAGCCAACAATCATACATAGTGAGAACCAGATAATTCCAATCAAGACGAACTCCATGATCTGCAAAACTTCATACCAACAAAATCGTAAAAGCTATCTAAAAGAACGTTTAATTACATAAAAATCATACAATTTATGTTCTCTGCCTAGTCTTTTAAAATAATTAAATTTCAAACATCTCCATAAACAATAGTCAGATATTGAATGCTCTATTAAGTTATGTTAAAGATTCAAACGCACATTCCAAAGGAGAGCAACTAGAAGGTGCTTGTGGAAGAATAAAACAAAAATAAACAACATAATTAGAATTGAAGGGCATATCCCACAAATTGCAATATTGCATTATTGCAACAAGGATGGCGATTGCGGACAGCTGAAATGGAAGGCAATGTCTCCTGGATTGCAGCAGAAATTGACAGCATAAAAAGAAAGCTGCATCCCTTGAATTAAAGCATTACTACAGATGCCGATCGCAGAGAGAGTAAGGAATGCTTTCAAATTTTGATTATCATGACTGTTCCTAGTAAAACCAGGCAGCTCTATGTATAAATTCTCCGTATGTATGATGAATGAATCAAGTTTTTCAGCTATTCCTATACTTTCTATATGGTATCACATCATCTCTCTCCTTCATGTCCTTTAGCTCAGCTAAAGATAATATGATAATATTTGGGATCATCATTATCGGTTAGGGCATTTGCTGTTGTAGGTTCTAAAATGCATGATTCCATTATACAAAGATGTAGACATTTAAAATTTTGATTATGAAGCTTGTGAAATTACTAACATCATAGAGTCCTATTTCCTTTAAGTGAATCAAGATCATCTAATCCCTTCTTATTTATCCACTACGATAATTGGGACCTGAAAATCCCTAACAACTCCAAAGCCAAAGGATTTATAATACTAATGATAATTATGCTCATATGACATGAGGATGTCTTAAAAAAAAAATTGATATCAATCACATTCCTACAACTTTTGTCACCATAATAAAAAATTAAATTGGAGTCAACATTAAAAGTTATAGTACTCATAACCAAATCATGCCATTAATTTTCCTCAAAATTATTACAAGATCATGAATAGTCCGATTGATTTTCATACTTCTTTTCTACAGTTGACATATAAGAAGAGAACCCATTAATTTTCCTCAATCCCTCCAACAACCCCACCCCCCTCTTCTTTTCTCTACCCTTCTCTATCTGCAATGAGCTCATGATGCAAATCTTCATTTACCTTATCCTACACTAACATCAGCCAGTATCTATATTCTTCATATCACTCTAAACATATGCATAAAATCCACGTAAGCAATCATAAAATAAATTACTCCCTCCCTAAGAACATCATTCATTGCAGTCTCGGATGGTGCCACACGCAACTTAAGCAAATGTGATTTATGAAAAACCTGCATAAGGAAGATAATTTAATATCACATGTTAGCAATCAGGAAACCATAATAATCACAAGGATCCTAAAATATAAACACATGCTGAAAATAGTAAATATCTAAAATGACTCGGTGCAAAACCTCTCCTTAAATGCATGCAATACAGAAAAAAAATGATAGGGGAGGGAGCGGAGAATACATGATGGAATACAAGGAGAAAACAAGGGCAAATACGGATGGAATGCAAGGAGTGAACAGCAAGAAATCCACATTTATTTGGGAACTCCAAAAATACTCATGACCAATTCGATATGTTATAGGAAACAGTCGATCAATTAGGCTTTGGTTCCAGATTCGGCAATATCTAGTTTAACATTCCTCAATTTTTACAAAATATTCTAATACCATTACCATCCTTATTAGTCTTATCAGCAACTATTTGGGAACAACCTTAGGAGTCCTTATTTACTTTTCATTTCAACTGAGTATTGCTTGAGTTAAAACTATTTTGCACATTTTGGATATCAAGAGAATTTGCACTCAGAGGCATCCCTAGAGTTCAAGGAGCACCCAAGAGAAAAAGGCTGATCATTGCACAGAAGCCATATTCACTGGCAAGGATATCCCTTTGGCTCCCATTCCTACATCGTTGCTATACCATGTTGCCATGTGGTGAGTTGCAGACATCCACCGCATAGACAACATTGAGAAAGATGGAGCTGGTCGTTAATAGTCTCTTTCACATGGTGAATCTAATCTAGTGGAGTCAAGTTCTAGTGATTTGTTGTGATTTGCTCATTATCAATTTTTCCTCTTCAATTCTCACAGCATTTGGCTTGGTAATCGAATAGAACTTCCCTCCCAGAATAATCCCCTCTTAACTTCAACTTCTATTGGCATTGGCATCAATCATTTCGCATTTTTGGCTCATTCATTCTTGGAGATAGAGATGAGTCATGCTGATACTGCAAACACAAAACATTTATCCCTCTGGCTTTCTCTAATGCTAAGCTTAAGGAGGCTCCTTCTTCCTCCTATTGTCAGGACATGCTTCTTCATAGTAAGCTTCTGGACTCTCATATTTAATATTGTAAAGAAAACACTCACCCTTCCTCACTCCTCAGGACAGCATAAATCTTTATAGAAGCCCTTAGAGATCAGTTTTTATAGAAGCCTTTAAGGTAAGTCGTCACGTACACTATGATTAACATTAAGACTCATTTTTTTGTTCCAAGTGAAAACCTGTTATTATGCTATCAGAAGATGAAAATCATGGTCTTGGTTAAGCCATATCAGTATGTCTCAGCTGGTAAATTTCCATTTCACGGAGTCAGAAGTTAAGGTATCCTCATAGATAGATTTACTTGTAAAATCTCTGGACAAAGGGAGAGAACTGTAAATAATTGGAAGGGAGTCTCAATGAATTCGGAGAGACAATTCCCTTATCAAGCTAATGAAAAGGATATAGAGGGAAAACTGAAGTTAAGATGGAAGGAATATTGATTTGTTTCTTTTTTTTCCTGGTAATCTAGAAACAACAGATGAAAGCAATAATGCTGATAAAGGGGAGCCTTTGACAAACAATACAGGCAGGAATTGAATGAAGAAGGTACACTGTGTTGAAAACTGCTGTTGTGGCTGGCAGATTAATCGAATTATATCCTCACAACTATCTTTCATGGAGCCAATGGGACGTACAGAAAGCCAATCAAGAGCTTCCTGGAGTGCTGAAAGTAACAGAACGGAGTGGGAGTCATAATATGACAGTGGAAATACTGATGAAGAATTGTCCTTATCGACTTATCAGGCGACCACTCGTGCTTACACAAAAATCGGTACTGGGACTAACTGCGGAAAAATCAAGATTTCCTATGCCCCGTGAACTGATATAAACGAGTTTGATATACACCCCATGAAAATACAAGGAGGAAGCCCCGGAGATGATTGCTTGAAGATTAAAGAAGGTGTTAAGATGAAAACTTGCAACCTTTAGCTATCTTGGAACCTATCTTGAAACATAGAAGGAGTGGTTTTTTCTGGAAATATTTGGAATTTTATGAAACATTCGTTAACAAAACAATCAGATTCAGGTATTCTCAAAAAGGGTATTCCTGCACTTATCTTGGCTGATACTGTTCAACTTAATAATGTGAATATCTCAAGTGCTGAATTGTAGACCATGGGACTTTCGTGTATGCAAGTGGCTTGAGAACTACGAGAAAAAAACTATGGAGAAAGATCTAACAAAATATCTATAATAGTGCTGACCGTGGATTAGAGCTGGTGGCTTTAACATAATTCTGGAACATTAATGGGATGAAAGAGGGTTGTGAACATAATTCAATGCCATTGACGAGTTTGTGCATACAATTTTTTTAATGATTAAAGCTTCACTTCCCAAAAAAAAAACTTCACATTAATTTGAGATCTAATAGACAATTGTCAAGTCCTAAGCCTGCATAAGAAAAGTTGAGGGTTGCATTAGGTAGTCGACAAACAGCGTAAAACTTGTCGATAATCATAACATGAATCTTTTAATACATTATGTTCATGCTAGGGCGCTCCCTAGAAGCGAGTAAGCGACGTTGTATGGTCTAAATACATTGAGGAGGTGCCAAGGTCGTTGTCCAGCGACGCTCAGGTACATTGTTAAATAAGCAGGGTCCCATATCACGGACGGATATGGGCAAAGAATCTAGTCCTAAAAATAAAATTAGGATAGAACTTGGAATATAAGTTATCTTACATGAAAATAATGGAACTAATAAATATTATGATTCATAGGAAAATAAATATTCTATACATTCAAGAAATTAAATGAGTTAGAGAGAAGACCAAGGAGATTGATAGTTTAGGATTTAAACTATGGTATCAGGTAGGAGTCGTACTAGAAATGGGGTAATGTAATTACAGATAAGAGTTTGAAGGATAATATTATAGAATTATAGAATTGGAGATAAAAATTATAATTTTAAAGATTATTGTTGATGCTAAAATTATTAATATCATAAATGTTTATACTCAATAAGTTTTGATATGTATTCAAAATTAAAACTTTCGAATGATTTGAAGAATTAATACAAATGATACCTTTTGAATAAAGTGCTTTTATTGAAGGAGTTTAAAAAACATGTTGGTAGAGAGGTAAAAGATTTTAAAAGCATTCATGATTGTTATGGATTTAGAGTAACTAATGTAGGGTGGTAGGACTATTTAAATTTTTTTAGCTTATGATTTTTAATTGTTAACACCTTATTTAAAAAAGATGAGCATATCATCACTTATAGATGGATATAGTAAAACTCTAATTGATTATTTTCTTATAAGAAAATAAGATTATTTAGACAACAAAGATTGTAAATTTATCTGAATGATAATATATGTGCCCAACATCCCTTATTAGTTTTGACTTTAAGATGAAAGAGCAAATATAAAAAATAAAGTAAAATATTATTCTAAGATTAGACTGGGTCATCTAAATAACAATAACAAAAAAAATCTTTGAGAGTAAGATTTAAGATTTTAAGATTTGTACTGCACACAAGAAGTTAATGTTATATGGAAAAAGTAGATAATGATATTAAGAATATTGTAAAGAATGTACTTGCAATATCAAAAGAAAAAACTCGTAATAGTAAAATAGTTGGGGTGGAATCAAAATGTGCAAGAAAAGATAAAAAATAAGAAGTTTTGTTATAAAAATTGATTTAAACGTAAAAACTTGAAAAATGGGAAAGATACAAAGAGGCCGTAAAGATTAAGAAAGCAATACGTGATGTAAAGAATTTAGTTTTTAATGATTTTACATATATCATATACTAAAAAATACAATATATATATTATATAAGTTTTAGTAATTCAAATAGATAGGAGAAGTAATAATTTAGTTCAATGAAGTGCATTAAGGATGAAGATCAAAAAGTGTTTTTATTAGAAGAGGATATTCAACAAAGATGAATAAGTTATTTTGATAAGCTTTTCAATGAAGTTGTGAAAATAGATGAATTTAGTAATCTTAGCACCCTAAAAAAATAGTTTATTTTTTCAGTGTATTAGTAAAACCGAAATTAGAGAAGCTTTAAAAAATAAAGTGTGAAAAAATTGTGGAACTTGATGATATTCCAACAGAGGTGTGGAAATGCATAGGATGAAGGAATTTTTTGTCTTACGAAACTTTTCAATAATTTTTAAAACAAAAAGATATCAGATGAGTGGAGGAGTGTGTTCAATCCTTTTTTAAGAATAAAGGTGATGATGTGATACATAAGAGTGCGAATTATAGGGAATTAAGTTAATGTGTCATACTTTAAAACTAGGGAGAGAGTTATTGTGCATAAGTTATAACGTGATACTAATGTTTCTCAAAAATCAATTTAGAATCATGCTGCTTAGATCTACTATGTAAGCTACACATTCATTGAGAGGTTTGATGAAGAAATATAGGGAGAACAAGGAGGATCTCCTAAATGAAATTTATGACTAATAAAAGCTTATGAAAAAAAGTTCTAAGAGAAGTGTTATGGAGAGTTTTAGAAAAGAATGTTTATTCTCTCATTAAGGAAGTGTATGCAGGAGCTGTTACTTAGTTTATAACATGAGGGGGACCGAGTATTTTTCTTTTTCAGTTAAATAACATCAAGGATCAGCTTTAGCCCTATCATTTTTCTTTAGTCATGGATGTTATGTCTAGACATTTATAGAAGGATGAACCTTGGTGTATGCTTTTTGCTGATGATTACTTCTTGTTGATAGGAATAGTGATGTGATGCGTTGGAGAGTTACACAAGAATTTAAAACGAGAATTAAATTTCAACTTCTCAAATTATTTAATCATGCGTCAAAGTTAAGTCAATTATAAATCATTCGCGGTGTTCAATATGCTAGGCAAAGAAACTACAACAAGAAAGCCAAGTCTTTTAAGCAATTGCAAAAGAAAACATACACAATAGCTAGTAAATAAAAATCCCGCGATTAATACCAAGTTGTTCACACTTTGAGGTCTTTGCACTCTCTTCCTACGAAGACTAAGTTGAACGGCGGAAGATTGACCAAACTAGCCGGAGGTTGCCACTAAGACGGAAGCACCAAGGAACGTCACCGTGGAAGAAGATTTCGGAGGCGGAGGAGGGCGGTAGATCGACCTTCGATAAGCAAGTGTAGTCGGAAAAGTGATCGTCGACGGTCTCGATCAAGGTGGGTACGATCCGTGATAAGTACTCCACAACGGTATCGTCGAAGTCGAATCCGACGTCGAAGAAAGGAGACGGAGGATGTCGACTCGCCCTTGGTCGTCGTATTCAAAACCGAAATTCCATTCGGGAACCTCCATTCAACATTGAAGAGGGAGAGAGGAGTGCAGCGACGGAATCTCCAAAGGGGGAGTGGGGGGCGGCGGGTTGGGAGCAAGGGGGGGAGGCCGGCGTGGGATTAGGGTGAGGGGGCGGTTCTTGGGAATTAAATGAAGTTTAATTTTCAGTTTAGTGTAATTTGGAGGGGAGGAATTATGGATTTGAATTTCCAATTAATGCAATTAATGCATTAAATGAAAATCATTTGAGAGCAGGATAGGGGAGCCGGCGTAAGAAGGGGAGAGGGGATTAGAGATCTAAAACTGAAATTATTTCAGTTTAGTATACGTGGAGGGAGGATAATTAATCCTAATTTGAATTTTCAAATTGGATTGGAGACTTAATGGGCAATTAATGGGATTCCCATAAGGGGGGCCGCGGCAAGGCTAGATAGGGAGAGAATTGTGGAGAGAGGAAAGGGGGTTTCCAAACAGAAATTTGATGACTAGGAAGATTTGAAATAAATCCTAATTTCATGTGAATGTATTTTCGGATTTATTCAAAAACTTTCCAAAATTGGAATTTCCAAATTTGGCAAGTATTGAAGTTTGAAAAATTCAAATTTCGATGAAGAAATGGGTGGGAAAAGAAAGTGGAAGGAGGAGATAGGGGGGAGGTGGGAGTGGGGCGGCAAGGGGGTGGGCCGGCGGGTTGGGGTGGCCGGCGGCTTGTGCTCCAAGGGTAGTGAATGGCCACGGAAAATTTAGCTCCTTCTACGGTGGTGAAATGTATGCGGGAGATGTGCGTAGAGAAGACGATGATCACAGGAACAAATTCGAGAACTCACTAAGAAATCTCTATTGGAACTCACAAAGAGATCCACACTTTGGCACTCACAAAGAGAACACAAAACAAAATTTCATTCAATAATTCAATAATCCTCATACAAGATACATGGCCATATAAATAGGCCCCAAAGAAAATAAAGTGCAAAAGTCTAAAATGCCCCTTGGGGCTACAAAAGCAAACTCTCACCTAGGGGTAAAAGGGAAACTACGAAAATAAAAACACAACATGAAAAATGATAGGACAAGTACAAATCAAAAATAAAGGCTAGCGATCAAGGCCGTCGATTTCCGTGGTCGTCTCTGATAGACGCGCCGAAATCTGCTATCGATGACCTCATCAAATAGGGAGTGGAAGGTAAACTTGAATTATGGAGGTCAATCTTAGAGTCTAAAAGTTTTCATTTGATTAAATAAAACCGAATACATGTAGTTAACTTTAGCGTAATAGATCTAATAGGGGATTGTGACTTTTAGCAATCAAGTCATTAAAAAGAGTACACATTTTAGATATCTCGAGTCTATTGTCAGAGTGATGGAGAAATAGATGGGGATATTTAAGTAGAATTTAAGTTGGATGTTGAAGTGGACGATGCATCAAGCTTGTTGGTGATAGAAAAGTATCCCTCAAACTTAAGGGAAAATTCAATAAAAATGATGGTAGACTTGCAATGCCTTTTGGTGCATAATGTTCGCCATTAAAGAGAAGCATACAATAAAGTTAAGTGCTGAGAAGATGAGGATGCTCAGTTGATGAGTGCTTTTTTAGAGATAGAATGAAACGAGCTATAATGAAAAGATTGGAGTAATTCCAGTGATAGATAAGATTAGACAGAGTCGACTTAGATGGTTTGGTCACATGCCTTCTGATGACCCGATTAGGAAAGAGGATATATTACATTTAACCGATGTTAAGGAGGCAGAGGTAGACCTAAAAGCTTGGTTAGAAAAATTTAGAAATGACATTTCTTTTATTAAATTTAAATGACAATTTGACTTTAATAGAACATGATAAAGAAAAAGAATTCATATAGCCGACCTACGTAGTGGAATAAAGGCTTGAATGCTTGATGTCATTGTTGTTGTATTAATTTGAGATCTACTTTGTTTCGTGACTCAGCACACACTTCCCAAGCAAAAGTGCAATGCACTCTCTCGACTTTTCCTGGGCCACCTAAGACCCAATTAGTTTTTTTTTTTTTTTTTTTTTGGAAGATTTGTATTCATTTTACATTGTAGCCTTATGGGTGAAGGGCTTGATGGCAATGCTTTAAAAGACCTAACGGTTACTTAAGTGGGGACTTTCCGATGGTGCTATTGAACAGGAGAGTCTAGGTGTGTCATTGTTGATCAGGAATCAGAAAGCCTTCAGGCAAAAATTGAACTGAACAAAGCTACAACTTATCTTTTTCCAAAAAATTTGCCATACAACTTCTTGAGATGAAAATTTAGCATCTTAAGGATATCAATGGGGACAGAACACCGAGTATTATCAATCTATATGAGGAGAAGAAATCCTAGTAAGAACATCAAAATACAGGATAAATCTGACAGCAATAGACAGGTATTGCAATTATCAAGAAATTAGAGGTTGAATTTTTGAAAGGGCATAGCTAACAAGAACTAGTTCTGAACTTAAACAAAATCGAGTTGTATATACTACTCTATTATCTGAAAACAATGAAATGCTTATGGCTGCCCCTTAGTGGAGAAGAATGTGCCTTCGAAATGGATAAAGATAAAGGCATGCACGGACGGACGAATTTCCTTATTTGTTCTATAAAGCATGCTGGGACCATATTCATGGTGACTTCTGTACAGTTACAAATCTATCCAAGGTAAAGTAATGCCACGATTTTATTCAAATACTTTCTTAGCCTAACTCCCTAAAAGTGATAATATAAGAATCTTGGTTGCGTACAAACCATAAACCCATATACCTCTGACAACAAATGAATTAATTATTACCTAAACCAAAACCTCTTAATCAGGACAGTTTTATTAAAGGCAAAAAGATAGCAGATAATGACCTCATCAGTTCAGAACTCCTTACAATTTTGAATTAAAAAGAAGGAAAAATTATAAAATGGTTAAATTGGATTTGGCCAAAGTGTGAATGCTAAAATGTGGGACTCAAAGTGTTGGAGAGGATTGGCTTCTCAAACCAGCGGATTGCCATGACTAAGGTATGCATTTCAAACTATTGGTTCTCTATTCTGTTGAATGATGAAAGACCTGATTTCCTAAATCCCTCAGGGGTCTCAGACAGGAAAAAACCAATATGCCCAGGCTGGCCCATCCCTGTAGCTAAAAAACATATCAAGAGGCTTGACTAGGATGTTTAACCAGTATCCTTCAACGAATTACTGCGAGATGCACAATGCCACTAGCCGCCTAACCTATGAAACAACGACACTTTATGTTAAGGGGATATGCAATGTCAAATTGTGTTGGCACATGACATGTAGGGGCGTGAAAATTGACACGACCCGAAAACCCAATCGAACCGACACAAAAGTTTTGGGTCGGGTCCTGATTTTCAACCTGTTTCGAATTCCAAGTTGGGTTCGGGTTGACCAGAAAACTCGGTTTTTACCAGAATCCAGCCAGCCGTGATTCAGCGAACGAGAAAGCGCACTGTGGGCTCTGGAAATTCTATATTTGTGTGTGTCTGGCCTCTCTGTACCATCGATCTTTTTTTCTTTTAAGTGTTTTCGATGACGACAGAGAGTTTTTAACGAGTTAGTTCAGGTGAATTTTCAGAAGGCAGATTAGGTTTTAGATAAGAACACTACTCAAGATTTGCCTCATTTTATGATGACTTTTTTATCTGTGTTCTGGTTTCCTATAGGCGCAAGCCCCTATAGTTAATTACCCCTCTGATAACAAGAGAGAACTTTTGATTAAGGCTAGTTATTAAAGCGGTCACATAGGTTATGAACCTATCGTATATTAGCAAGTCTTAGGATTTGAATTTTGAATTTGGATTTTGAAGTTTAGATTTAAAGTTTATCACCATAAACTTAAAACTTGTGGTGGGGGGAATGAAGACGAGCCCGATCAAGATCCCATGGTTCCGTCGTCCTGGGATATCATGTTCACTGGTCTACTTAGTCATAGGAGGTAGTCGACCCAACCTGACAGAAGGTACCTTATCAGCAGACTGGGTTGCATTGTCCAAGAATACCTTGTAGACATGGGTTGATGTTTGCCTAAAGGGTATATCTGAATCCCCTTAGCTGACAAAGGACTTTATGCCCATCGAATATACCTTATGATTCATCACCAGGGTTTGACGCCGTTAGGGAACAAACAGGCTTTGGCCGTGATGTAATATAATGGTTCCTTTTGCGGCAAAACCACCAGATCAGAGGGCACGTGCCACGTCCTTGCTAGCAAGGACTATTGAGAATGATAGTAGTGATACACCCGAAATGCATTCGCTCTTTGTGAGCTGATGTAATTTCAAATTTATCACCTGACAAACAGTTGCGAGAGGTAGATAGTTTTAGTTTTAAGTTCTTAAGTCAAATATTTCATTTCAAAGGATTATAATTTTGTTAGATTTGAGATTTAACCCCTCCGGCTGAAATTTTTTGTCAACACGGTCATCATCAGGTGACGTTAAAGTTCACTTGTGTTTTTGGGGTATTTGCATTTGTGAATTTAACCTTTTCGACTCTGTCAACTTGCCGACAGAGGATCGGGTTCACATTGACTTTATCTGTTGACTGTGCAGCATCCTTAGAGTCACGTGTGTTTTCATAACGGCTCGTCGGGCCCATACGAGTATTTAGGGGGCATTTTATTATTCAAGTCAGGTCAACTCCAGTCCTTTTTAGGAAGTGAACTCGAATATTTGACCCGCACAGCATTCTCAGATCGTTGGATTTGGGACTTATATATGACGATTGGGCCACATGTAGGTTGTTAGCATTTAACCTGTGCAGCATTCTCGGACATTGGTATTTGTAAACTTTAACGCATTGACCGGAGCACATGCAGGGTTTTTGTTGCACTTTAGTTTAAGGAGTCATATTTAATACATAAGGGGAATTTTAAAATATTAAATAATCCATTGCGCAAGTGATTTCATTTAGAAATGCCCTATTTCTTTTAAGGGCTACAAAACATCTTATGTTCGTTTTTACACATGTTACAGTGGCTTGTTTACTACATTTCTTTCGCATCTGCTTATAAACAGTGTATTATGTGTACAACGAGTTTCCTACAGTGACTCGTAGGATATTGCATTTATTATTGTCCTTTGAATTTTGCTTGTTGTTGACACACTAGAAGTGCAACTGGTTTCTACGACATCTCGTAGAGATTTATATTTGATTTGTTGTATATCCTTCAGTGTTTGCCTACATATAGCATGTGGTGTGTTAAAAAGGTCTTCCACAACCCCGTAGACATCTACATTATGATTGGCTTGAAGATCTCCAATATTCCCAAGGGAACTATATGTTATTGATTGGTTGTAAGTATGTTGTCATCCCTTCGATTTGATCTCGCATGAATGTTCATAGATGGTTATGTTCACTAACTCCCTTATTCATCTTTGCTGATGACTCATTGAATCCATGCACATGAACTTTCATAGTCTACAAAAAATTGATGTTTTTATTTGCAGATTGTTGTTGAATGGGAGAGAGTCCATAGATTGATAGAACTAGCATTATCGTCGATCGGAGGCGAGACTTTGTTTGCGAGTGTGGAAAGAGCCGAAGCGTGGCTTTCGTGTGAGTCGAGTTCTCCGGCGACGGACGGACGGGTAGAGTTCGCCGGCGACGGACGACGGTAGAGTTCGCCAGCGACGGACGACGAGTAGGTTCGCCGGCGACGGACGGACAGGTAGAGTTCGCCGGCGACGGACAGACAGATAGAGTTCGCCGGCGACGGACAGACAGATAGAGTTCGCCGGCGACTGACGACAAATAGAGTTCGCCGGCGATGGACGGATGGTTGGTTGTCGGCGACCTGGTCTGTTCGGAAGCGTTTGTGCGGCTAGGTGGCTTGCCGGAGAGGATGGGATGATTCGGAAGCAAAGGAAGATGGCAAATTGCTGCTCTTGCAATTGATTGCCGGTCAGAGGCGGTGAACGGTGCAGAGCTTCAAGGCAAAGCTGAAATCAAGAAGTCCAATTCTTCTTGCAGCCAGAATTTCAGTAAATTAAATGCTCAATATATTATATATATATATATATATTATATATATATATTATATATAATATAATATATATATATATATTATTTATTTAGAATCTCGTTTTGTTTCTTTTATTCTCCCCATGCCTTGCAAGAGCCAAGAGCAGTCATCTTGCCCACAATGCTTGCGATAGTGGGATAGTGGCCATGACGTATTTTCTTATTATCTTGTAAAACTATTTTTCCAGATTGTCTGTGGAACACTCTGCACCTCGAATCCATTAACAACTGTTGAGTGTTACCTGGTCTTTACTTCTTATGCATTGTTCTCTCCCAACTCCCAAACTTGAACTCCATTGCGGGGCTCTCTCTTATCGGTGCAATAACAGCTTTAACTTATACCATGATAGCATGGGTCCTTTCTGTAAGCCAAGCAAGACTTGTTCCTATCTTATGAACCCTTAGGTCGAATACTTTCACTGCATCAACTTTCTCGATATTGAATTCACTTGGCATCATTGCGTTTGCCGATGAGAACTCATATATTTTGGGAATTTTAATGACAATCAATTCTATACTGCAGGTAACCATGCCGTCAGCATTCAAGCACCCAGCTCATGTACCCATGTGGAGAGGAGCCAAAGTTGCTTTTCTCATTGCCATGTGTCGTTCCCTGTTGCCATGGGAGGTTTTTTTTTGGGCATATGAAACGTAAGTTATTCTGTTTATGAATTCACAACTGCTATGAAATAGGACTCAGGGGCTGTTTAATATTCAGTCTGTCGGAAAAATTTAAGGAATATTTGCTTAAATCCCACCAAATTGAATTTTAGGGATTTTAGATTCTATTATCTTAATAAATCCCATTTCATCTTCATTATTAACTAAATTTTGAATACGTTAAATTCATCATTCTCAAGATTTAACGGATTTAAGAATTCCCTTCTCATAAAGTTTAAAACTGTCTATCAAAAATTAATAATATTTGATAAGTTTCATGTCAAATAATTCTCAGATTTTAAGCCTCTCAATATTTACTATTTCTAGATTCATAAGGTCAAGTTAAATCTAATTTTAGTCAAAAAGGCCTCAACATCACAAATCATTATATAAGGCTTGGTTTATTCAAGGATTCATATATTTGAATTGCCTTTGTATATATGATTTCAAATTAAATTCGTATTTTCCAAAATCCACCTAAGTCCAAAAATTCAAATAGTCCAAAAATCCGAGTAAGTCCAAAATCTGAATAAATCAAAAATTTTCTAAGTCCAAAATTTGATAAATTTTCGGCAGCCTCTTGTCGTCCTCTCCCCGGCGCCGGGAGGTAAGGAGTGGCTCGACTCGGCCGGAATAAATCGACGGCGAGGAGATTGGGAGAGTGAAATCGATCCATAAAGGTCTTCAAGTCTTCTAATGTGCACGATCTGCTGATTTAAGCAATTTAATTTATTTTAATTAACTTTAAAAACATTTTTAGTCACCTCAAAAATCTGATAGCCTTCCGGCATCTCCCACCCGACGCCGGGAGGTAAGGGAGCTTTTGCCCTTGGCTCGACTCGGCCAGAGCGAATCAACATCGAGGAGATTAGAAGAGTAGTGTCTGCGCTCCCTCGGTCAGATAATCTCGACGACCGAGGCTTCGAGGGACCGATCAACCACGGGGTTACTACAAGTTGCTCCCAATTTATTGTACCTATTTGAAAATGCTCTCTTTTCTCTCTCCTCTTTTTTTTTTAAATAATATAATATATATATAATATATATTATATATATATATTATATATATATAATATACATATATAGAGTCATATATAATACATATATAAATATAATATTATAATTGATATTTAATATATAATATATTTTATACATAACAGGGAGAGGGGGAGAGATGAATCGGGAAGGGCCTGATCGAGCGGCTAGGGCACGGACGGAGGTCACGCACGGACTCGGGCTCGAAGGTGGCGGTCGTCGGGTCGACCGGCGGAGGCATGAGGTCAGGCTGGCGATGCGGGTTCAAGCCAGCGGTGAGTTTGTCTGGGTCAGCTTCGAGCTGGACAAGCGGAGAACGGCTAGCCTGGTTCGGTCGGAGCAGAAGGGGGGTTTGAGAGCCAGAGCAAGAGATGTAGGTAGTAGGTGGTCGGGTTGGACTCAGAGAAGGAAGCACGGCGGCGAAGGTCGACGGGCTTCAGCGGGTTCGAGACGTCGGCGGGCTTCGACGGGAATAGCAAAATGTAAGTTTCGGAACTTGATTTCTTCCTTCTCTATGTGCCTATGGTTCTAAGAGCGTGTTCCCTTCAAAATGAGGGAGAGAGTCCTTTTGTGTCATAGAGGAGCGGTAGTTTTGAGCTTGGTTTGAGATCGTGGGTGGTTTCGGTCCGATCGTGGTAGTTGGGGTCTGTGAGTCTCCGGCAGATGTAGGTCAACACGCACTAAAGGGAGAAAGTTACCTTACACGCGAGCAAACTCCAATCGTTTCTTCGATCAAAATGTTGTAACTTCCGGTCCAACTAGAAGGGGACGTCCGCCAGGAGCAAAGTCGAACAGGTACGATTATTCAATCATCTCCGCTGTCCCGCATACTCACGTTCGGGTGGCACCTCCCATTTTCAATCGTTGCATCCCCCTCACACTCCAAGGAGCTGCGAATGCTGAAGAAGCAAAGCTGGAGGCGAGGAAGATGAAATGAAGATTGTAACTTACAATGTGAAAGCCATACGAAGTGGGCATTGTCGACGCGGAGACAACGCGGCACTGGCACCGCGTCGTCCAAGGAGCAAGCAAACTCCATCATTGCTTCCAATCAAAATGTTGTAACTTCCGACCAAATGGAAGGGAACGTCGTCCACGGAGAAAATTTGAACAGAGTCGAAACCACCGGGCTCCCTCCCGTCGTTGCTTCCGATCAAAATGTTGTAACTTCCGTCTTCCGATCCAGCTGGAAGGAATGTCATCCAAGGAGCGAATTGAACAGCTACAAAGAAGCGTCTGAAAGAGAGAAAGTTACCTTCACAGAAGCGAACTCCCATCGTTGCTTCCGATCAAATGTTGTAGTTTCGATTCCGACTAGAAGGGAACGTCGTGCAATGAGCGAACTATTGGGTCGGGTTCGGGTTGACCCGAACCCGAAGTGAGTCGGGTTGGAGTCCGAAAAACCAACCGTTTGCAAAAACGGGGCGGTTCGGGTTGACCCGAACAATGTCAGGTTAGTTTTGGGTTGGACCCGAACCCTCCCGTGACCCAATTTTGACAAACCCTACCGACATGCACGCCTAACGCAAGTCCAACATGTTGGACAAAGCTATCACGTGTCTAAAAAAAATCAAAAAACATGCCTGTTTGAAACTTTTGCCATAAAAACTTAGTGAAATTTGATAAAAATCTCATTTTTTTTCTTTTTTTTCATTTCTCACTCCAAACATTCACTTGTAAATTTGCTTGCTTGAACTTTTCCTTACTCACACGCTTGACTAGGACTAAGGGACATTGTCGAATCTAGACATCCAACTGCCCAACTTCAAAAGCTCGACTTTCACATGCTCATCTCCTAATCTTTCTCTCCCTCTCGATGCCAAAGCTCAACCCTGAAGTCCAACAACCGACGTCCTTTCCCCTCTCAACTCCAAAGCCCAACGGGCGATAATAGACATCTTCTTCTCCTGTGCTAAAGCCCAAGGTCACAACAACAACATCAAGCCTTTATCCCACTACGTGGGGTCGGCTACATGAATCCTTTTTCTCCATTGTGTCCTATTAAAAGTCAAATTCTCGTTTAAATCTAATAAAGAAAGGTCATTCTTAATATTTTCTAACCAAGTCTTTTAGGTCTACCCCTACCTTTCTTAACATAAGTCAAATCTAATACCTCTACTCTCCTAACCGGGTCATCGGAAGGCCGCCGTTTTATGTGACCAAACCATCTAAGGCGACTCTCTCTAATCTTATCTTCTACTGGAGCTACTCCAACCTTTTCACGTATATGCTCATTTCGTATCCTATCTCTAAGGGTAAAGCCACTCATCCACCTGAGCATCCTCATCTCTGCCACACTTAACTTAGTATTATGCTTCTCTTTTAATGGCCAACATTCGGCACCATAAAGCATTGCAGGCCTCACTACCATCTTATAGAACTTTCCCTTAAGTTTGAGGGGTACATTTCTATCACATAACAAGCCCGATGCATTCCTCCACTTCAACCATCCAACTTGAATTCTGCTGATAATATCCCCATCTATTTCACCATCACTCTGAACAATAGATCCAAGATATCTAAAACGTGTACTCTTATTAATGACTTGATCGCCCAAAGTCACAATCCCTCACTAGGTCTATTACTACCAAATTACACTCCATATATTCCGTTTTAGATCTACTCAAGCGAAAACCTTTAGACTCTAAGGTTGACCTCCATAATTCAAGTTTACCTTCAACTCCCTTTCTAGTCTTATCAACAAGAAGAATATCATCAGCAAAAAGCATACACCAAGGTACATCCTCTTGCAAATGTCTAGTGAGAACATCCATGACTAAAGCAAAAAGATATGGGCTTAAGGCTGATCCTTGATGTAACCCAACCGAAATAGGGAAATACTTGGTCAAACCACCTTGTGTTTGAACACAAGTAATAGCTCCTGCATACATATCTTTAATGATTTGAATATAAGCATTATTGACTCCTTTCTTTTCAAGAACTCTCCATAGCACTTCTCTTGGAACTTATCATATGCTTTTTCTAAATCAATAAATATCATATGTAGATCCTCCTTATTTTCTCTATATTTCTCCATCAAACCTCTTAATAAATGAATGGCTTCCATAGTCGACCTACCCGGCATGAATCCAAATTGATTATGAGAAACATTAGTATCACGCCGCAACCTATGCTCCATAACTCGCTCCCAAAGTTTTAAAGTATGACACATTAACTTAATACCTCTATAATTCGCACAATCTTGTGCATCACCTTTATTCTTAAAAATAGGAATTAACACACTCATTCTCCACTCATCTGACATCTTTTAGTCTTCAAAATAGTATTAAAAGTTTAGTAAGCCATGAAATTCCTTCATCTCCTAAGCATTTCCACACTTCTATTGGAATATCATCAGGTCCAACAGCTTTTCCACCCTTCATTTTCTTTAAAGCCTCTCTAACTTCAGTTTTACTAATACGCCGATAAAAACAGAAATCTTTATTTTCATTTAGGGTGCTAAGGTCATTATAGTCAATCTTATATTCACAATCTTCATTAAAAAGTTTAGCAAAATATCTCATCCATATTTGTTGAATATCATCTTCTAAGAAAAGTATTTTTTGATCTTCATCTTTAATACACTTCACTTGAACTAAATCCTTACTATTCCTATCTCTTTGTTTGGCTAACTTATACATATATCTTTCTCCCTCTTTAGTATCTAATCTATTATATAAATCACTAAAAGCTAATGTCTTTGCATCGCATATTGCTTTCTTAGCATCCTTACGAGCCACTTTATAAATTTCCCAATTATCAGAATTTTTAAAATTAAACCAATTTTTATAACAAAGCTTCTTATTTTTAATCTTTTCTTGCACATTTGAATTCCACCACCAACTACTTTTACTATTAGGAGCTTTTCCCTTTGATACTCCAAGGATATCTTTTGCAATATTCTTAATATCACTAGCCACTTTTTCCCACATAATATTAGCATCCTCATGCACAGACAAAATCTTAAGATCTAAGATCTTATTTCCAAAAATATTTTTGTTAATATTCTTTAAATGCCCCCATCTAATCCTAGAAAATCGTTTTACTTTATTTTTTATTTTATGCCCCTTTATCTTAAAATCCAAAACTAATAATCGATGTTGGGTACATAAATTTTCACTCGGAATAACTTTACAATCTTTGCAATCTAAACGATTTAGTTTTCTAATAAGAAAATAGTCAATCTGTGTTGTACTATATCCATTTTTATAAGTGATGAGATGCTCATTTCTTTTCTTAAATAAGGTATTAACAATTGAAAAATCATAAGCTAAATAAAAATCCAATATGGTCTTGCCACCTTCATTCGTCGTTCCAAATCCATGGCCACCATGAATGCTTTTAAAATCATCTACCTCTCTATTTAAATCTCCTCCAATCAAAACTCTTTCTTCAAGAGGTATCTTTTGTAATAATTCTTCTAAGTCATTCCAAAAATTTAATTTAGAACTCATATCCAAACCTACTTGAGGAGCATAAGCACTTATAATATTAACAATCTTATCATCAACAACAATCTTTAAAGCTATAATTCTATCTCCAATCCTGTTAATTTTTATAACATTATTCTTTAAACTCTTATCTATAATAACACCTACACCATTTCTAGTACGACTCCTACCCGAATACCAAAGTTTAAATCCTAAACTATCAATTTCCTTAGTCTTCTCACCAACCCATTTAGTTTCCTGAATGCACAAAATATTTAACTTCCTATGAATCATAATATCTATTAATTCCATTAATTTTCCTGTAAGGGAACCTATATTCCAAGTTCCTATCCTAATTTTAGTTTCATGGACTAGCTTCTTTGCCCACATCCGTCCTTGATGTGGGAACCCTTGCCTATTTAACACTGCACCCGGGCGCCGGTGCAGCGGCCCTTGCACACTTGTCACTGTATTCAGGCCATACAGCGCGTCGCTTCCAGGGGACGCCCTAGCATTAACACAATTTCTTAAAGGATTCATGTCATTTTTGTTCGACAAGTTTTACGCTGGCTGTCGACTACCTAACGCAACCCTCCACTTTTCTCATCCAGGACTTGGGACCTGACAAGGTCCTCCAAATAAAAAATAAATAATCAAAGGGGATGGAGATGAATCCTCCAAATAAATAGTCTTTATTTATAACTACATAAATATCTTACAATACAAAACTTTTCAATTTTCAATTAATATAAAGTTTTCAAATATTATAAAGTTTCACTTTTCATGCTATAATTTTATATGTTATTAGTTTAAGTTATGGTATTTGATATGTTGTATATATCTTTATATATATTGTGCGATAAAAATTGATGAGCACTCCTATAACTCTATAAATTTTTTATATTTATTTTGTTTAATTTTTAAGCATTATTTTAATTTTAAAATATAAAAAATATAATGTCATGTCCAATACGTGCTCGTGTCCAACATTTCAATAATAGACGTATCTTGTATATGTATCGTGTTGTGTTAGCTCCTAACTTCTGCTAATCATATGAATAAAGCATTTACCAAAAGATGTATAGCCTTCTTAGATGGTTTTGGAAGTTTCTACCTGATGGTATATAAGACTAGGGTCCACTTAGTTGACTCTATGAGTACATGCTTACATGTATTCAGTTTTGATGGTCACAAGCATATTTTGAAAATTGTTTGATTGGTTTTCTTTGAGCTTAATGCAAATCGTGGGTTCCACCAAGATCAAATCTGTGCACATGGAGACGTGCCTTAGAAATAGGAATATTTGTATTTTATCCATATATAATAGAAACAAGGAAGCAATATTTGATGCATTGAAGACCTAAGAGAATCATATGCATATGCATATATATTAAAAGGAAAAAATATTTTCTAACACTTAAATTATTTTATACAACCTTCGAACTTTTACAAAAGCCATACTCTATTATTTTGAAAAATATTTTCAAAAAGAATAGGCGAAAAATTTTTCTTCTCTATTTTGGCACTTTTTGAATGCTTTTTAAAATTGTCTCATTATAGAGATTTATTAATTTCTATAATGGATGGGCATCCAAAAAGTACATATGTATGTTAGACCGGCTCCTAGTGGACCGGTCCAGCCGGACCCTTCTAAGGGGCTGGTTCACATTTATATGAGGGGCGACGACAAGAGGGAAAGAGAGAGATTTGGGTGGGGTCCACTTGAGTTCAAATTCAAATTTGGAGCCAAAGGAGGGGGCAGCAAGAGCCTTTAGATCTTTTTGTATTTTTGTTTTAATTGTATGCCTTAAACATGAGAGGAAGATTAGGGATAGGGTTATGTTTTGATTATTGTGCTCTTGTGAGGGTTCTTCTTGATGTCTTGGGCTCTAGACTCATCTAGAGATTGAAAGAGAACTATCCTCCTCTCAAATTGAGGATCAATTGTATCTTTGCTTTTGTTGTATCCGTTAGTTCTCTCTTTTGCAATCCAATTACAGTTTGGAGAATTTTCCAGCAGATTTTGTGTGAATTGATTGCTACTTTTCTCCATTCTTGTTAGGGTTTACTTGAAATATTTAAGTATTTCCTATCAAATTGGTATCAAAGCAAGTCTTGGGACCATCGGGGGCTGAATTTTTTTAATTTCAGCGACAAAATTTCATCATGAGGAAGGAACACTTGCCAGAAATTTTGATGGCGACCAAGAAGGTAGATGCGTTGGAAGAGCGTTTTGAAGGAAAGATGAGCCAAATAAAAGTAACGGTGGAGGATAAATTTCATCCGTAGAAGACAAGGTTTCTATTAGACTTGAACCGGTCCAACCTGGATCGGTTCTGGTCTATTCCTGCCGGCCCAAGAAAAATAGGGGGGAGGGATAGGTAGGGGCGGCAGCCTTGGTGAGGCCTAGGGATTGAATAAAATATGGGTTAGGAGGCAAAATTTGAATAAGGGACTTTTTAGGGATTATGTAATTTTCCTTTTGCTTTAATTAGCCTAGCATGTTAGGATTTGGAGGCATCTTGAATCTGAAACCAGATTTGAGATCTATGATTTGTTCTTTTGGGCTCTAGGCTTGGCTAGAGATTTGGAGAGTTGTTTCTTCCTCTCGAATTGAAGAAACTTGTATCGTTTGTTATTTTCCGGAATTTACTAGTGGAATTCTTCATTTTTCTCTCAGTTTTCTTCTGTTTTCCAAAGAAAGCTGCAGTACCGTTGCTGTTTTTCTGTTGTAATCAGCAGTTTCTCTCAATGTTTTTCACCAATTGTTGTTAGGGTTACTTGCGAATTCAAGTACTTCCTAACAAATTGGTATTAGAGCCTGTCGATCTGAGGGATATCAATGGTCGGAAGGAAAGTTAAAGTTTTTGAATGAGAAATAGATCAACTAAAGGCAGATTTTGATGAAAAAATTATTGATTTTCTGAATCAATTTGCTTCCATCCATGAAAAGATTGATGAAAGGTTCGCCGCCTTGGAGGAAGATGCTTGAAGACAAATAAAATTCGGCGACATCGGAAGCAAAGGAGACCACCGAGGGCCATGCAAGAGGAGGAAATCTGAACCTGTTGAGGAGGGAGAATCCGGAAGTGGAGATCCTCGAGCGAGAATACAGAATGCCTCCTCTAGAACCATTTTCTAAGGAGGAGATGAGTATGGGCTACGAAAGGCGGGGTCCTAAATTTCTAGGGCGAAGGGGAGATTTTTACCACCGAGGTGCTGATTTTAAAAGAAGAATAGGGGAATTTGATGAAGAGGTTGGTTATTATTGCCGGGAGAACATCGTGACAACTGGGGAGCACCTCCTTTTCGAGGTATGGGAGGTTATGGAGGATTCAGGGGAAACAGGGGTGATCCAAATGTTAGAAAATTGAAGATGTCCATCTTTGAGGGTGAGGATGGTCATGGCTGGATCTATAAGGTGGAGCATTATTTTGCTGCCAACGGATTAACAGAGGAAGAGAAGCTGACAGCGGCAAGATTGTGTTTAAAGGGGAAGGCACTGGAATGGTACTAATGGCAAGACATGAGGCAACCTATTCGAAACTGGAGGGAGTTCAAAGATTGTTTACTAGAACGTTTCCAAACCGATAGGGGAAGAGATTTCTATGATCAATTCTTTGCCTGGACACAGGAGGGGACTATGGAAGATTATCATGACAAGTTCGAGTACCTAGCCAGCATACTTGATCGACTCTCAGAGACAGTGCTAGAAGGAAACTTTCTGGAGAGGGGGTTTAGGGGGGAGCAATTCAGGGGTGATGAGGCCACGAGACTTGGGAGAGGTCATGGAACTAGCGCAGTTGGTGGAGGACCAGAAGCAGCTGGAGAGTGGGTTTAGTGGGAGCAATTCGGGGGGTCATACAGAATGACCACTACCTTCTTCGCTCCCAAGGGACCTGCACTAGGGAGTCTGAGGGAAGTGCCCAAGGAGAGAAGCTGGAAGAGGGGGAAGTGGGGGAAATTTCAAAAGGGTGACTGAAAAGGAGATACAGGAGAAAAGGGCAAAGGGGTTGTGTTTCAGATGCGATGAAAAATACACGCCGGGGCATAGGTGTAAGGACCAAACACTTCAGGTTCTCACCATCTGTAATGACGAGGAAGCTGAAGGGGGAGGTGAGATTGGGTTAAAGGGGGAGGAAGAAGAGAAATTACACCTTGATGTAGCAGAAGTCTCTTTAAACTTAATGGTGGGATTCACCTCAAATCACACCATGAAAGTGAAAGGAGAAATAGCTAATAGAGAGGTGGTGGTGTTGATAGACAGTGGAGCAACCCACAATTTCATCTCCACCCAGATGGTTGATCTGCTGGATGTGAGATTAGTGGATCCCGGTGGCTATGGGGTGATGATGGACACCGGAAAGGTGGAGATGGATAGATGAGTTTGCAGGGGAATAGTGATGACGGTTCAGAGGATTCAGATGAGGGACATTTTCTTCCTTTGGAGTTGAGAAGTACCGATGTCATCCTGGGGATGAAATGGCTGCAGACCCTGGGGGATACCAAGGTCAATTAGGGAGCTCTGAGGATGGAGTTGGTGGTGGGAGGAAGGAGGATGGTTATCCATGGGATGCAGGATTGTCTAGAGCTGAAGTATCTCTCAAATCAATGATCATGAGCATATAAGAAGTGGGAGGAGGATACTCGGTAGAATTGCAACACTTAGAGGGGATCAGTGTGGGGGAAGGAGATATCCCTCTTGCAGTACAACCCTTCATACAACAGTTCAGTGAGATCTTCCAGCCGCCTCAGGGCTTACCACCACCCAGGGAGTAGGAACATTTCATCATTTTGAGGGAGGGGGTGTCACTGATTAGTGTACGACCGTACCGCTACCCCCAAATTCAGAAGGATGAAATTGAGAGGCTGAGCAGGGAGATGTTGGAAGTATGGATCATAAGACCAAGTGTGAGTCCTTTCTCTAGCCCAGTCTTACTGGTCAAGAAGAAGGATAGGAGCTAGAGATTTTGTGTGGATTACAGAGTATTGAATAAGGAGACTGTGCCTGATAAGTTCCCCATTCCTGTGATCGATGAACTACTGAATGAGTTGCATGGAGCAGTGGTGTTTTCCAAAATGGACTTGAAGTTAGGATACCATCAAATCAGGATGAATAGTGAAGATATTCAAAAGACGGCGTTCGGGATGCACGAGGGGCACTACGAGTTTTTGGTGATGTCATTTGGGCTTAACAACGCCCTTGTTACCTTCCAGTCATTGATGAATAGGGTGCTCAAACCGTACCTCCGGAGGTTTGTCTTAGTTTTCTTTGATGATATACTTGTGTACAGTATGACCGAAGAGGAGCATCTGGAGCATGTAAGGGTGGTCCTTGGAGTTCTGTAGGAGCACCAGCTCCAGGCCAACCTGAAGAAGTGCAGCTTCGCACAAACTCGTGTAGTACTTAGGGCACGTGGTCTCTCAGGAGGGGGTGGCAACCGATCAAGCAAAAATTGAAGCAATGCAGAAGTGGCCTCTACCTCGGAACTTGAGGGAGCTATGGGGTTTCCTAGGATTGACGGGTTATTACCGAAGGTTTGTGAAGGGGTACAACAACATAGCTTGGTCTTTGACAGAACAATTAAAGAAGAACAGTTTCTTATGGGGGAAAGCGGCTACCCAGGCTTTTGAGAAACTTAAGAAAGCAATGACCATAGTACCAGTTTTGGCTTTACCAGATTTTAGTCAGACTTTTGTGGTGGAGACAAATGCATCCGGTGGGTTGGGAGAGGTGTTGATGCAGGATCATAGGCTCATAACCTACTTCAGCCAAGTATTGACAATTAGCGCCAGACTAAAGTCTGTTTATGAATGGGAATTAATGGCCATCGTGTTAGCCATTCAAAAGTGGTGTCCATGCCTGATGGGTCGGCATTTTATTGTCAGGACAGATCAAAAGAGCTTGAAATATTTGCTCGAGCAAAGAATGGTGACTGAGGAGCATCAAAGGTAATTGTCCAAACTGCTAGGCTATGATTTTGAGATCCAGTACATGACAGATGTGAAAAATAAGGCGGCTAATGCTTTATCAAGGTATGTTAGGGAGCTCCAGGGGATGGTAATTTCAATACCACTAATGGTAGATTGGGGGGCTATCAAAGAAGAAAGCATGCAGAATGAGGAGTTGAGGAAGATTAGGGATGACTTGATGAAGGATACAAGTAGCCATCCAGGGTATTCACTTGAGGGGGTGAGACTATTGCATTATGGGAGGTTTGTGATGTCACGAATCTCCATCCATATTCCACATCTACTGCAGGAGTTCCATAGGAGTGCAATTAGAGGCTATTCCGAAGTAGAAAAGACATACAACAAACTTGCTGCTGAGTTATACTGGAAGGGGATACATAAGGATGTCGAGGAGATGGTGACGAGGTGTGAAGAGTGTCAGAGAAACAAGTACATGGCTATGGCTCCAGGTGGGTTACTACAACCATTATCACTTCCTAACAGAGTCTAGGAGGAAGTGTCTATGGATTTCATAGATGACCTACCACGATCTGAGGGGTTCACATTTATTATGATAGGGGTTGATCGACTGAGTAAACATGCATATTTCTTCTCCTTACGACACCACTACATCGTAGTGACAGCGGCAGCTGCATTCATCAGGGAGGTGGTTAGACTATATGGGATTCCAAAGTCGATAGTGTTTGATCGAAACAAAGTGTTCCTCAGCCTATTTTAGAGGGAGTTGTTCAGGTTGTAGGGCACTATTCTCAAGAGAAGCACCACCTACCATCCCCAGACGGACGGGCAAACGGAGGTAGTAAACCGGATTTTGGAGACTTAATTGAGGTGTATTGCTTCCGAAACACCAAGGAGGTGGGTGCAAATGCTTAGTATGGATAGTATTGGTACAATACATCATACCATTCTACTTCTCAGATGACCCCTTTCAAAGTGCTGTATGGAAGGGACCCCCCACAGTTGGTGCACTTTAAAAAAGGGAGCACACAAGTTTCCTCAATAGAACAGTACTTGGAGGAAAGAGATAAAGTGTTGGAGGAGTTGAAGAAACATTTGTTGAGAGCACAACAAATCATGAAGAAGCAGGCAGATACACATAGGAGAAACATACAGTTTGAAGTGGGGGAGAGTGAACTTAAAACTGTGACCCTACAGACAGAAGACATTGGCCAACAGGAGAAATTGAGAAGTTATCCCCAAGATATTTTGGCCCCTACGAGATAGTGGACAGAATTGGAGCAGTGGCCTACCGCTTGAAGTTACTCCCATCCACCACTATACATCCAATATTACATGTATCACAGCTGAGGAAGGCTATATAGGTGAGCATGCAATCAGTGCAAAACTGCCAGCAACATTAACTGAGGAGATGGAAGTGGTTCTAGAACTTCTGGAGCTAAAAGGGGTGAGATATGACAAGGAAGGAAACAAGGAGGTATTGATTGCATAAAGGGGACTTCCTGATTTCGACGCTACATGGGAACTAAATGAAAGGGTGAAGCACCAGTTTCCTTTATTTCACCTTAAGGACAAGGTGATTCTTTGAGAGGGAGATAATGTTAGACTTGAACCAGTCCGAACTAGATCGGTTCTGGTCTACTCCCGCCGGCCCAAGAAAAAACAAGGGGGGAGGAAGAAATATGAGGAGGCGGCAGCCTTAGTTGATGAATTAAGCATGGGTTAGGAGGGAAAATTTGAATGAGGGGTTGTTTAGAGACTATGTAATTTTCCTTCTGTTTTAATTAGTCTAGCATGTTAGGGTTTGGAGACATCTTGAATTTGAAATCAGATTTGAGATCTAGGGTTTGTTCTTTTGGGCTCTAGGCTTCGCTAGAGATTTGGATAGCTGTTTCTTCCTCTCGAGTTAAAGAAACTTGTATCGTTTGTTGTTTTCATGCATTTACTAGTAGAATTCTTCGTTTTTCTCTCAGTTTTCTTCTGTTTTCCCAAGAAACATGTTGTACCGTTGTTTTTTTTCTGCTGTAATCAGCAGCTTCTCTCACTGTTTTTCACCAATTGTTGTTAGGATTACTTGCGAACTAAAGTACTTCCTAACAGTTTCATCCGTGGAAGACAAGGCTTCGTCTGTGGAAGACAAAGTTTATGATCTTCATTTGATGGTGAAGAAATTATTGGAAAATCAAATCCAAACGGCTGCATCAAAGGCGAAGGGACCAATGGGAAGAACTACGAATTCTGATTTTCATAGGAGGAAAAACGATTTAGAAATCATTGAGGATAAAGGGGGAAGGTGTGGAGAGAGACGTGTAAATAGGGAACAAGGAGTAAAGGGTGTCGGTTGGGAGAGAAAGAAGAAAAATTATGGTAGGAGGGGTGCTGATTTTGGAGAAAGGAGGAAAGCAAGTAAAGAGGGGGTTGAAGATGAACATGTAAGGGAAGATCGGGAGACATGGGGAGAGCAAAGCACCTAGGAGAGGGGAAAGTATGGAGGAATACGAGAAAACGGGGGAAAGCCAAAGGTGAAGAAGTTGAAGATGCCAATTTTTGAAGGGGGTGACGCTTATGGATGGATCTACAAGGTGGAGAGGTACTTTGCCGTCAATGGGTTGACGGATGAGGAGAAACTGACAGCAAGTCTATGTTTGGAAGGGAAGGAATTGTCATGGTTCCAGTGGGGGGACCAAAAAAGACCTATACGGAGCTGGAGAGCATTCAATGACTGTTTATTAGAATGTTTTTAAACTGACGAAGGAGGTAACTTCTATGAGTAGTTTTTTGCACTGTTGCAGGACGAATTAGTGGCAGACTATAAGGAGCGGTTCGAGCACCTAGCCAGTCGGGTGGAGCGATTATCAGAGTTTGCATTGGAGGAAAACTTAATGAAGGGGCTCAAGGCAGAAGATCAGAGCGGCGATGAAAGTCATGATGCCTCGTGACTTGGGAGAGACCATGAAGTTGGCACAGTTGGTGGAAAATCAGAAGAATTTAGAGAAGGGGGCCAGGAGCAGCAGCTCATGAGACTTACAGGATGACGACCACCCACTTAGCACTCAAGGGTCCTGCAACAGGAGGATTTCATGAGAGCACTAGGGAAAAGACAAAAGGAGGGAGCGGGGAAAATTTCAAGATGCTGACGAAGAAGATATGATGATATCTATCAATAAAGGAAGTTCATGAAAATAACCCCATAACTTTCCTCATCATGAAAAAAGAAACTCATTTCCAAGTAATTTCAATAAGTCCTAATCAATTTTTCCAATTTGTACAAAGGTCAACCATTCCACACATTCACCTTTTATCTTTCTTCCTCATCTCATAACCACCTTCATTACCAAACCTAGGACCGTTGACAATCTCAAACAGACGAGGGAGAAATTATAACTCATAGAACAAAACCAAGATCTAATGAGATCACTGGCAACCTTACAAGATACTCACATGCTCACTAAAAAAACATTTAATAACAAGCCTTCTAATATGCCAAATTTGCATCAGTGTCGGTGCAATCCCGGAAACCCTAAGTGAGATGTTAAAAGATTTTTTATCTTGGTGAGTTTAAGCCATGCTTAGATCTTTCCCATGGAAACATCTTCCAAGGTTAATCCATGGCCAACATTCTCTGATTGTTTGAGCAAACTCACTAGCATGGCCAAAAGGATTAGTTAGAACTGGTCTTTTTTAGTCACCCGCTCTTCTTCTAAGTTGTTGTCATCACATGAGCTAATCTAAATCAATGATGGTGACAAGGCGCTTGGAGGTGCAAATAAGGAAAGCTTGAGTATTCATTTCCATACCCGACTCAATGAATATGCTATCAAATATCAAGTTGAATACAATGTGACCTCATGTAGAAGCTCAAGCATTCTTTCAATGAGTAGAACACAAAATGAACATGATGGTTGCTAGGAAGTTACAGTGTTTGTGAACATTTGTGGGAGATAGATAAGGGGAAAATAATGGCATATATGTTGCTATGAGCAAAACAATCAAGGCTTAGGACTTTGGGCTTTCCTTTTGAATGGATGTGAATTTAATCTCAATAATAACTCATCATCTCATGGCTTAGGACTAACAACATCAACAACATCAAGCCTTTATCCCACCACATGGGCTTAGGACTAACAAGAAAACATAAAGATTTGGTGAGGCATTTTAGATACCCCACAGCAACATTGAAAGCAATACCGAAGAGAGTGTGAGTGAGAGCATGTTAGGCTAATCAAGCAAGATTAAGCCTTCTAATATGCCTTAATCCCACTACATGTGCATCTATGTTTTCGTTAGTGCATTAAAGTTACTGTAAAAAGTTATTATCAAGCAAGATGATTGAGCTAATCATTGTTCATATCCAGATTATCAATCAAACAAGTTTATGCATTTATTCAAGCATGAATACTTTTCTTTGTTTAACAAACAAAGTTGGGCTATCTACAAAGCCGAACATTAGTTGCTTGCAAAAACTGAGCCAGTTTAAATAACGTTTAATTGATGGCTTCCAACAATGTAAAGAAGCAATAGCAAAAAAAAAAGGCTCTGGTGCATGGGTTTTGCCAACCCATGCATTAATGCCCTAGTTTCTCCATTCTAACTGCCCTTGCTTACAAAACAAGGAGTGTTATTGTTCTTCTCGCAAACTGGAGATATTATGGAGGCTTGCTTATAACTCTTTAAGTGTTTTCCTTTTTTGTCAGAATGAAAATACTATAAGAAGACCCATGCAAATTTCTAATTAATGAAGAATCATCATTGACAAAAATATAATAGACCACAAGAAATTACAAGGCAAAGGATTATCATCATATAGTGCAAGAATTTACAATGGCAAAAGAAAAAGATGCTTTAGCAAAACAGCTTTCATCATTTGAACTTCTGGGTCATTGCACAGCACTCCATCATCAAATGATGCAATGTCACAATAAAAATGAAAGGGCAAAAAAAATACCTTAATGGCATACTTGTTCCCATCTTTGGTGCTACGATATAACACCTATCAAATTGAAAATAGCTTATTTCATATCAAGTGTTAAAAAACCTACAAAACCATTTTTAGAACTAATAAACTTACCACTTTTCCATAGCTACCAGAACCAATCTTGGATTCCCGAACATATTCATTAACCATTTTATTTCCATGCTCATCCTAAACACATAAGTACATAACAAGAGAATGAATAACTAGTAAAATTGTTAATTGAAGGGGACGAATAGAAAGTGATTGCAAGCATTTTCACACTGAACATTTTTCATCTTCCTGATCATTGTCTTATAATTTTCAAGTATATTTCATCTGTGCATGGTATTCAAATGTCAACTTTTCTGCAAAATTACATACAAACTGCATTGGGCCCCATCCATAAGTACGCCATTTTAATAAACCATTTTAATTCACCTGAGAGTCTCACAATCCATAATTGAAGTTGATACAGAATAGGATATTAATTTACCTCACAAAGTGTAACCTTCCGAGTTTCCTTGACAGGTACTTCCCTGCAAATCCATCCACTTTGAGCTCTTGCCAAGAGGATCTCTTCAGATTTTTTTGCACGAGGTTTGGTGCTTCCATCACTAGTTCCACTGTATGAGATGCTATCCCCATCTTCTGAGGGTTCTGGAAGAAAAAACTCTTGCGGAAATTGACTTCCAAGGCCACGGATTGAAAATAAAGATCTATGGGAGGATTTCTTCAGGAACCCAAAGCAACCACAACAGCCCATTTCCAGCAGATGCGAAAGAGAAAAGGTTTCTCCAGGCATAAAGAGCCTTTATCTTAAATAAAAAAACATGCCAAAATTTAAAAAAAAAAAAAAATACTATCAACTTCAAGAAATAACAACCAAGTAAATCAACAGGAAAAGTGAAGAATAATGATTGAGTGTACTCAACATATTAAAAAAACTGCAGAATTTCATCTTCTTCCATCAAAGTTTTGCTAAATAAACACACTTTCCTCCAGGATGCAGATTTACCTCCAGATTTGCAGTTTACAAATCAAAAGGTTTACCCCATTCAATACAGGCTTTTAAAAAATCCTAAGAGAAAATAAAGCTACTCCTAAAAATACAAGCACAAACCCCACATCCAATCCAACAAAAGGCCGCTGAATTCTATTGTAGAATTACTACTAGATCAATAACGACATGAGAAAAATCGAAGAGGTTTAAATTATATACCTGAAAAGGGCTCGGGAACCTCAGAGAGGGACGATGAATATATTTGATGCTATAAACCTAGTAACAGTGGCTGCAGGTGCCACTCGCAGAGAGGTACAAAGCCATTTATGCAATTAACAAATCCGCCCAGGCACTCTCGATCCAGCAACATCTCGCAAAATCCGCCTCTAGGTTATGGCCGTGGCTCCAAACCAGCAATCTAACTGGCCCCGCTCCTTTCCTCCTTATCAGCAAATCAACTTCTCCACTTGGCTTCGGGTGTTTTAACCTTTCAAGAAACGGAGGAATCGACGCAATAAAGATTACAAAATAATTAAATTATCAGGTGCCATCCCTTTCGGCAGCCTCCCGAGACAAGGACAGAGAATCCGAAAACCCCGGCTCAGCTCGAATAAATAATCAGTATTGGAATCGCAGGAGAAACATAGAATCCCTAAATCTTCCGGCTCTCTATGCCTCTACGCCGTGGAGGAGGATTGATTCTGCTGATTACTGGCACAGGGTTAAAGAATCTAGCTGGAGAATGATGAAACAAAGCTGTTCGGACGTGCAGAAGTGAGAGATTTCAGAGACGCTGCGGAGATTTCAAATTTACCCGTGCAGAGGAAAAGTCCGATTCTCAACCCGCCCTAGGCCCGATGAAGCCTGGCAGGAGGACAATGGAATCTTAACTATTATGCTATGGTTCTCTCTCTTCAGATCGGAATAATATTATTCTATTTATATTTTAACGGTTAAAATTTTAATATTACATACATATTATTTATAATTTATTTTCATATCAAATATAAAGAGTAGAAATAAAATATATTAATTATAAGAAAGAAATATTAATAGTATATTTGATATTAAAATAATATAAGATGATATATATATATGATATTAAAATTTTAGATATTAGATATGTAAATAGAATGATATAAAGTAGCATGTATGCAAATTTTCCTTTTTTTTCATTGTTTAAAATTTTTTGTAATAAAATATTTTTCTTGGATTTCTCTATTGGAGTATGATATTTAAAAAAATAAATTTTTAAAAAAGAAAAAATATAATATCACAATAATTTTTATAAAATTTATGATAATTTTACATCTATTTATAGACAGATAAAGTCATCCTGAAATGATTTAATTCTATATATAACTATTTTTTCTAATTTATTAGAGAATTATATTGATGGCAGATCAAAAATAACTTGAAAATTATTAAAACATAATAAAATTTTATTGTTTTTGTTATTATAAACTAGAATATTATGATATTTGTACTTCTTAAGCACTATTAGATATTTAATGCGAATGAACATCTTCAATATCGTTGTCTAGTCATTACAGTCTGACCATTGATGTCCCTTTGTCATAAACTATTCAATTCCACTCGATTATCATGCAAAATCACCATTATCAGATCATTGTCTAACCATCATCGTCCAACTAATATCATATGACCACGGTTAATATCCCTTCATTTTTTTTTTTTCAATTAGCTCTATTATAATTATATGATCTTACTTTATGATCTCATCTTCTCAAATTGAGGGAAAAAGTCGGCCATTATAAATTTTCTTAAATACTGAATTATTTCAATCGAGACGGACCCCATCAATTTTTTCCTTTCAATGTTTTCACACAAAAACTTGGGTGTCTCATGTGTTTCTCTCTTTCATCTGTATGTTCAAAATTTTATGTAAAACTAAGACGTAAAATTATCTCTATATAATCAAAAAATTTTAAACACCTAACACATTATAGACTGTTTTCAACTTGAAATATTCATTGATTATGAATTTTTGTTTTCAATGCAAGCTCACTTTTTTCTTAATGTATTATAGTTGATATGGAGTCATGACCTTATGATAGACTCTTTAAAGAAAACTTTGCTTTCACTAAAAAATATACAAGAAATATCAATCATATGGCCTTTATTTTAAAAGATAAAACTTGCATGGCCACTCTTTTTTGTTAATTGATTCAAAATATATTTTTTTTCCTGCTCTTTGGTCCATGGGATGATGTGTTGATATTTTGAGTCAAGCATTATGATTAAAGTAGCATTGTCTTTAAGACTTCATTTAGAACAACTTTTTTACGGGTTTCTAAAGAAATTTTTTAGCATAAAAATTTCTAGCTCTTCTAAAACTAGAAATTTTTGTACCAAAAAGCTGCTTTTAAAAGAATTAAGAAAGTTATCCCAAATGAAGCCAAAGTTAACAAATGCCTTCAAATTATGCATATAGCAGATAGTAATACAGTTCAAAAGTAGTTAAATTGTTATACCCTTAGTTAGATAATAATATTAGGAAAAAAAATATGACATTTATGTGTGCAATTCACAACCTCGAGCGAGCACCCTTAATCTTGTGATAGTGTTCTGAGTCACATTTTTTAAATAATAACAAGTAACCCACTCTTGCATTTACATTTAGACCTTAATGACATGGTCTAAAAGTCATGCAAATCATAATGATTATTTTGATGTAAATTTTGAAATATATTTAGAAAAAATATAATAATATGAAATTTAATATCTTGTCATCATCGTCATCACCATTAAAGAATCTAAATATCATTTAAGTTTGAATTGGTTCAGTTTTCATTATTATTATCATGCAAATATAAAATAAAAAATATTGTTTATAAAGAATATATCATCATCTTCTTCGGTTAATAGCAGAGCAATCAAGAAGGAATTTGAACATTATTGAAGCAATAATATGAAACCACTCGTCTTTCGTATTAGGTTGGCTGAATTTTATAATTTCCTACGTACTTCTCTCTTCAATCATTGTAACAAAATTGAAAGGTAAGAAGATGATTTGTAATCATGAATGCTATCAATATAACAACAACATCAAGCCTTTATCCCACTACGTATGATCAGCTACATAAATCTTTTTTTTCCATTGTCCTGTTAAGAGTGAAATTTTCATTTAAATCTAATAAAGAAAATTCATTTCTTACAAGAAATGATATTATCAATCTAACAAGAAAATGCTTATACAATTAACGAAGATGTTGATCACGAGGGGACAACAAAACTAAGAGTGAACTTAAAATTGGCATGTACGTTCTATATTTTATAGAAATAATGTAATAGTCCATTTTGCATTTTGTATTTAAAAGCATTTAAAAAAGGGATGAGTGTGTTAGAGAATTAAGTTGGATTGAAAAATGTAATACTGTTGCTTGGATGCAATGTAAGTTGAAGCTTGTTGGCTTCTTCATATATGGATTCTTTAGTGAGTTCCAAAGAGATGATATGTGTAATATTTTATTATTCTAAAGAGTAATTTTATCACTGCAATTGTCATATCTCTCCCTTAATTATTTATATTCATGTTATCGCTTAACCATAATTTTAGTTTACAGCATGATTAAGATGCGTATAAATGCAAGCCTATCATCCTTATCATTGCTTGCAAGACCTATCATCATTTTTGGCACAACTCATTCATCACCCAGTTGTGTGGTATGTTTACTTTAGGTATCATATACACCTACCTAAATTAGATCAATTTCAACCTTCAATGATCAAATTGATCATCTAATCAACCATCACTTCTTTTGACTTCTATCATCTTAGCATATACCATAAATATACCTCCATTCACCTCAATCCATGTAAATGTTAAGATCACTTATGCTAGTCTGGTAAACCCTAGGGAGACCATAGCTAGCTTCAAGAGTGACCAACCACACTTTTGTAGCCATAGCTCCACAAGATCACATGCATGCATCCTCATGAGTGTGCATCCTCGAGGCCACTACTGTTACAACTCAAGCTCACGAGTTTATGTTTTTGATGATAACAAATATTATGACTTTTATCGCTGTCTCCTTGTATTTGTAACGTATATTTATTTGTGTGTGTACTAACATTTCAGAAAAATCATGCACCATCCAACGAAGATTCAAGACTCAAGATTGAGTAGAATATGTTATGCTGCAAAGATTTTTATAATATTCATTGATGTATTTTTTATTTATTGAATCAAATCCTAAAACGGTGTATGCTAGTTTGGTGACCATGCATACACACACTCAAAGGGAGTGAGATTGAGTCAAAACCATATATTAAAATTTTGAACTAATCATACTGTACAATTTATATCGTAATGTATGATCAGCTCATCTAAATAATCGTATTGGACGATTTAGATCATCTAGGACGATCAATTATGATCATGAAAAAATATCGGTCAATCATAATTTATGCAAGATTTTGAATTTCATATTTTGTTTAATTGTCCAGGATGATGTACATCGTACAAGACGATCTATGACAATCATGCATAAATTGATCTTATCATTTGGGGACTAATTATGATTAATTTGTTTCATACGATTGTCTAGGACGATCAATGAAGATCGTATTACATGACCCGAGAGATACATGGGACGATACTTAATCTTCCTAGACAAAATATCATAATTTTTCTTCAAATCGTCTAGGACAATCCCCAATATCATAATCAATGATCAGTATAAATTTAAACTGATCGTACTAAACTATATGGAAATTGTACAATACTATTAGGTCAAATTCTGCACATCGTATTGGACGATCTTGCGATCATAAATGATGATATTTTGCACCAGAATTGAGTTTCTATGGTTTTTCAAATTCTGTGTATCGTACTGGACGATCCTGCAACTGTACTGTACGATCTTTTTTGTCGTAATTGAGTTTCTAGGGTTTTTCAAAACCCTCTATTTAAGCTTTCTCCAAAGACATTATTAGTTTCTTTGGCATACATTGATTCTTCATTCTTTTGGAGAAAATTTGAAGAGAGAGCCTTAAAATGGAGAGAGAAAAGGGTGGAGTTTGAGAGGGAGAAGATCCTTGTGGGTTTTAAGCGAGTGTGGAGAGGTTTTACACGGTTGCTCTGACAATCTTGCATCTAAGTACCATTGGATTCAAGGTTTGTCTTGAGGGAAGTTTTGGGATGAAAAAAATCTATTTGGTGTCAAATGACCCAGCTACTCTGTCGCACTAGGGAAGGTGAAAGGGATTCATTGTTCTCTGCCATCTCCAGTGCCATCTCTTGGAGGGAGAAAGAGGAGGCAAGGTTCTATGCATGTAAAAGGAGTTTTGTTCCTCTGTCGCACCAAGTTGATGGAAGAGATTTTATAAAGGCTTTTCCACTTAGCTGTGGGGGCTAAAGGAGAGTCACTAAAGAGTTTACTGTAATATCTGGATAGGGACTCTAGGGAGTGGACGTAGGTAAAGTTGATCGAACCACTATAAATCTGGTGTGTTCATTCTAGTTACTTTTTTTTGCATTTAATTTCTTCATTATTCTGTGATTTGTTCTGTGGTCAAAATCTTAAATTTTTATTATTGTGAAATTATTATGGCTTTCGCATAAATCTTTTGTTTTAAAATATTCAAAAAGACTTTTTTTTTTTCATTTAACTACCAAGAACTCCAACACATGCATAGTACCCCAACGCTTACTTCAACTAGCACAATGCCCAATATGCTTCAATGCCTCTTCTTAAGCTCCTCATAACTTTGACACCTAGAAGACCTATCACCATCACCTTTGAGGCTAGAGTGTTCAGAGGATAATAAGTACAAACTTACGTGTGAGTTATAACTCGTAGAGGGTCTCATAAGTTCAAGCTTGAATGCAAGCTATGATCAATGGTTCAAGCACTTAATCATTATAATAAGCATGTTTCATCGCTAAGCTCCACGTGCTCTGTATGCCAATTCTTACACTTATACATACAACATTCTTGTTGGTGGAATTTTTTAAAAGGCAATTTTGGAAATTTAGTTTTCTTTTGGGAATCTAAAACTAACTTTGGATTTTAATTTTTAAATCGAATAACCCATCAGAAAAAAGATATACCACCTCTAGGGATAGAAATAAGATTTAAAAATGAGTTTCATATTTAGAATTACAAATCTCACCTTGAATATCGTAACTAGATTCAAGAAAGAATTGCATATAACCTCGGAAGGCCAAACTGAAGTTTGATCTAATACCTCACTATGATGATCTAGATAAATTATCGCTAATTTCATATCCAAATTTTTATTAACAAATGATATATCTCCCCAAGGAAGAAAATATCATTCATTAATAATTGTTTGGACATGACGATAATGATTGTCGTCGATTCGATTTTTCCAAAGAAGACAAATTCAAATTTTAAAAATTAAGTATAAAAAGGTGGATGTGGATATTAAATCTCATACGAGCGCAAGCACTCATAATTAATTACATCGTAAGAAATTAGAATCTCCTACAAAAACTCTCGATTAAAATAATGACAATTTTTATGTGGAAACTTCCTAAGAGTAATGTCAAAGGAAATGAAATTGAAATTTCAAGTGTGATTGGAGCAAGATTGAGCATTTATTTTTGGAATCAAATGATGATGGGTAGGAGACATTTTGGGATTATAAAACAATTCAAAAGTTCTCCAACCTAAGTTGAGTGTTTGGCTTTAAATTTTAGATTGAGAGAAAGTTTAGTTTAAGTTGATTGATTTATTAGAAATTTAGGATTATATTCCAGGAGGTTGAGGTCTTATGATTCAGAATCTTCCTCAAACCCTAAATCTAAATTGGGCACCAAACGATAGTGATCTGAACCTAACTAATGCAGTGCAAAACCTGGATTTATCCTGACCTAGATTGTGGAGCTAACTAATCACCTAGTCAATTTTAAATTAATGAGTTTGATCTTTTATGAAAGAATGCTAGGGACATTTTATTAAAAAAAATTTAGAGTTGGGATCGATATCTAGAGCTTTTTCTAATTGGTATTTGACTTATGTAGGATGGAAATGCTTAAGAGAATGTAATTAAAAATTTTAACTCATTTTAAATTAGTTTCTAATATGATGCATACTGATCGACTCGATTAAATGCATAAAATACAATAAAGTAGTTTTTGAAAAAGATTTTAAAATATTTTTTCCTAGAGATCACACAACATCTCCTTGATAGAACTGTACCCTCAAAGGTCATGTGATCTACCAGAACCTATAGACGGGGAGGTGCCTAACAAGGAAGAGAAAGTGATGATATGCTTATGTGAACTAGCAGTCCTAGGCTTACTTCATAGGTTATTAGAATTTCTATGTTATCTAAAAAATTTATTTAAGTTCAAAGTAGAAAAAAAATTATCGTGCCCTCACTAGCCTCCGCATATCTAAGCTAAGATAAAATCGGCACATAAACGCCAAAAAACTAAGAAAGCATGTAAGATCCTATAAACAAGCAAAGTAAATAAAACATTAATAAATAAAATTAATTTCTAAAAATAATTCTCCATTTATTACAACTCAGAATTGCATAAATTAAAAGTGGCTGGACACCACTATAAATAAACCTGAATTCTAATCCAAGGACTAACGCAAGTAAACTTTGAGTGGGATACTCTGTGTCTTCAGCTCTTCGTCCTTCTCCTCTTTGCACTCCTTGGATTCGACGTATCTGGATACCCAAATTGAAAAAAAAAAAACTCTTCTCTCAAGAGAGAGGTCACTTTTTTCACTTTGGGTAGTGGAGTGATCCAAAATTGAGCTTCCAAATGAAAAAGGTCTATCACCCTAAGAGGTAACCTTTCATCTTTGAAACTCAATTTTAAATCTGAGTATCTTAATCTCGAAGACTCTTTCACAACTCTTAACTTTAAATAAATTACATTGATACTAAAAAAAAAAATCTAGACTCTCCTGCAAGATTATCATAAGCATCTAAATATTAAATCAATCCCAAGCAGTTATATATAATAAAATTAAATACTCAATCCAGTCGTGCTTGGCCATGCTCTTATTTATATGGGGGTTAAGCAAGTTGAAGCACCTGTAGCAGTAATATAATTATTAAAGTTTTAGCCCCTTTCTATCGCTTTGCACGAACATGACCACCTACGTATAGAAAACTCAGTAATCATCCAGAATGATCCTAACCTAAGAGTAAACTATCGTCCATCACATTAATTCACAAAGTGCAATAGAGAAAGTAAGTAAATACATTAACCAATTTCAATCGTAATATGCAATAAAATCTTAGAAAGTACAGTACATAATAGTAAAGTAAGCACCAACCTAGCCTACACTAAAGTTGGATGTCCCTGTAAATCATCTAAAGTGTGTATATAAGGTCATGTGACTGGGGTAGATCCTAAACTAGGTTATTTGTTAAAGTTTTATAAGGTTTTAGTTTGTCAAGGGTCAAAGAAAAAATTTATGTTTGAAGATAGGTATCAATGTATTAAAGCTTAGCTTAAGATAGGTTTTAATGGTTGATTGATTGAATGAGTTTAATTAGTTAAAGATTAAAAGGTTAATAAATTTTAGTTAATTCAATTAGGGGCTGATTTTAAATGTTAAATTAATTTATATTTTTCTTCCACCGGTTCATGACGCTGTGCCACCAAGCACAAGGAATAAGGCCTCCTTAGGACACGTAGCCCAGCAGACCCAAAGTAGTCCATCCTAAAAACCTAGTTGATGTAGTTGAATTAAAGATTTAAGTTTAGTTAAATAATAAAAAAAGATTTGATTTAAATTTTCACACTCCATTGAATTTATTCATGGCGTTGTACCACCAAGCTCAAGGAAATATGACTCCTTAGAACACGTAGCCCTACAGCCTGGAATAGTCAATCCTAAAAAAAATTATCTCTAGATTGGTAGTTTTATAGTAGAATGTTGGTTAGGTGGTTTTATTAATCAAATTGGAATTTTCAGAAATTTTAACAAATTGTTAAATTTTTTATATTATTGGAATTATTTAATCGATTAATTAAAGGTAAAAAAGTTGACTTTTTAAACTAAAGTTAATTTTGAATATTTCATATTTTTAATAAATATAAGGCCTTATGATGAGTAGTTAGACAATTAGTTTGCTTGATTTGCACTTTTCTACAAAGAGTTATGATTTTTTGAAGTTTAAACCTATAATTGAACTATGGTTGACCGGAAAATTAACTTTTTGATTTTGACTTAATTTTGGAGGTTGGACATTTTTAGAAAATATTAGATTTTAATTAAAGTTGAATAGATTTGAGTTTTATTAAATTGGATTTTTATGAAATTAATTATAATTTTTCAAAGTTTTAAGTATTTTTGGAATTTTCTAAAATTGCCTAATTAAGGGGATTTTTAGATTTCGGTCCAAATCATCCCCAAAGGTCAGAAATGACTTAAGGGGATGTTTCAAAGCATTTGGAGAATTTTTTAAATTTTAAAATATGTTTAACTAATTAATTAAATTAATTATCAATTTTCTTTAAATATTTAATTAAAATTAAATTAAAGATGATTTGATGGGTCGGGGCTTTTATTATTTCTGGATCGAGGATATAATTTTTTGCATTTTGATATTTTATTTATAATTTTTAGAGTTTATTATGAATTTTTAAAGTTCTAGACTTATTTGAAGGGTTAGTTTAGGTTAATTAAATCCTTAGCTTAATAACTCTTAAAATCAACAAACTCCTAACCTAAGATAGGTATTGTCACTATGTTTAAGTGTTTTGAGTCTCATCCCTATTGGATACATATTCAAACTCTATGATTTTCCTAAAATTGCTAAAACTTGGTCCTAGATTGTCACTAAATTGAGTGGGATCATAATGAGAGGTCTCTAACCCTTAGCATAAACATTTAACCAGCCACACCATGCAATATGAATGCCTAATACTCTATGGAGTGAGCATAATGAATTATTAAAGCTTGTAGGCCATAGGATGACCTACAAGTTTTAGAATTCAAGTAACACTCTACCCAATCTAAGGTCATGACCATGCATAATTAGAGAATATATCATAGAAATTGTTATACCATTGGTGATCAAAATCAACTAAACAATGCATTGTTAAAACTCAAGCTTATTTGGCAATGAAAGAAGATCAATCACTGATTCCATAGAGCCCTACAATGCAATTATTGGATTTAAATTGGATTGGTCATGGATTTCAAAATATATAGGCCAAAATATGATCAAGATCCTTGAAAATTCATGAACAGCTCGAGCTTGCATCAAAAGACCTTGAGAAATTTAGGGAAGGTAAGAGGTAGGCCCTAAAATACCTCAGCCAAAATTCAAGTCAGAATAATATATAAATATGTAATTAAAATTAAAATAGGTTTTTTTATAAAACCTAAATAACTATCCAAACATAAATTAAAATAGTTTAATCTTATTTTTAAAATAAAACATACACTTTCCTAAATTCATAGAGCCCTAGAACTCCAAAATCAGTTAAGAAATGATTTTTCTATAATTTTTTGAAGTTCTAAGCACTTTCTAGATTTATTCTAAGTATTAAATATACAGTCAACTAGTGGCGCTTACTATACAGGCGCTTTCCATACGGGGGCAAGAGATCGAGCCACGTGGCAAACACATGCAGGTTCTCTCATCCACAAACACAACATACTCAAATATGGATCGTTCATTCTGCGCGATTCGAGATAAACGGTTCGGATTTGATCTGGTGTTTACTTATCCACGTCATAATAGATTGAGGCTGTTGATCTCATGTGATTTGAGTTGAATGACTGAGATCTAACCCACCATTATACTTATCCACGTCGAATCATATATGAGCTGTAGGATGCCTACTATTCAAAGCGGACGACTGAGACCTAACCCGTCGTTACTTATCCACATCAGATCTAGATCGAGCATGATCTGAGATGAATGGACAATATCTGATCCTAGACTTAAGGGGGAAATCTAGGTGGTCGGATGAAATAATATAACGAGATAATCCTGACTGTCCGAATCAAATATTAAAAAATGGACGGTCAGGATTTCATCTTCCTCACAATACACCCAAGACGCCCTAAAATCTCTCTTAAACTCGAATACTTGACACAACGAATCAAATGACTCCAAATTTTAGGTAGAGATAAACCAAGGACAGAAGAAGAGTGGGGAAGTGGTTTTAAAGATTTTTATGCAAAGCCTGATGAGTTATTTTGAAACTTAGAAGAATAAACTAGGGCCTATAATATATGCCATTTTACCTGAGGGTTTTGAAGGAGGGAGATACGGTTGAGCTTGTAAATTATCCTCGTATAATCCTTTAGAAGAAATGGACCGCTGAAGGAACCTAGGTCGCAAACTCTAAGCTTTAGGATGGAGGAGGATTTGGCCCTTGGTTTTTCTCGACGTGAACAGCTCCCAAATGAAAGGGAATTAATGGAAAATCAAAGGAAAGCCTCTGAGGATGTCGAACGAAATAGAAAAGCTCTCTCTAGGAAATGGAATGGGGTTCTCTTTTTTTTTTGTCCCTTGGTCTATTCTAAGCAATGGGGCTAAAAGGGACGGCTAGAATTTCTTAGACCAGTTGATGGGATGGAAGAAAAGTGGCTTAGGCTGTTAGAACATATATGAAAAGGTTGGATGATCCTTGTGCCATTGAAAGGTTCGTTGTGGGAGGGGGGCCACTCTTTCCATTTCAGGCTAAACCAGGCCTTGAACTTGGTTAGGGAGTCCTTATGAGATCTTTAGTTCTCTAAAAGAATGATCCTTGTAGCCAAGAATAGAGAGAGAGAGAGAGAGAGAGAGAGAGAGAGAGAGAGAGAGAGAGAGAGAGAGAGAGAGAGAGAGAGAGAGAGAGAGAGAGAGATTAGCTTGAGCATTTGACCATTTTGAAGGGTTTGAGCTAGGGTTGACTAATTAAACCAGTCAAAAGGTTAAAGGTTGATGAGGTGGAGAGGGGAGGATAGTAACTTGTTGGTTAAATACATTACAAGATCTTGAAGTAACATGTTTGGGACTTATATGCAAAGGTTGACTAAGGAAGTCTTTTCTCAAGCTTAGGTTGACTAGTTGACTAGTCAAATTCTTGGGGTTCAATAGGATGAAGTATGAGAGATGTATGCAAGCTATATGAGTAAATTAGGATAATTGTGAGGCTATATACAGAGGGTTCAAATGAGTGTTTAAGTATATGGAAAAGTTTGACCAAGTTTCTAAGTTGACTTTAGTCAAACTTAAGGATATTCATCTTGCATTGAAGTTGGAAACATTCAAACCAAGGGGTGGAATGGGATTAAAGGTTTGGTGGGGTTGATTTTGCCAACTGGAAGGATTTAACCCAAATAGGATAGTTTTAAACCAGAATTAACCTCAGTTGACCTGGTCAACTTTTGATTGGGTCAACATGTATAGTCAAACCAAAATGACTAAGAAGATGATTAAAGTGTTTTGGGTGAGTTTGGGATTGATTTGGTGTTTGATTGAGTGATCATGTGACTCATAGTTGATTTGGTCAACGATGTTGACCCAGGGATAAAAGTTGGGCTCAACAGGTTTGGTTTGATGTCGGAGACTAGTGGAAGTGGTTTTATGGACTGGTTTGGTCATTTGGTCAAAAATGGCTATTTGGACCTTTAATAAGTGTTTTGGTCAACTATAGTTGACTTGGCCAATTAGGTCAAACCAAAAACTTGATTTTGATTCTAATGGATTCCCAATGATATTTACGATCCATTAGGATAGGTTTCAAGAATTAAAAAGATTGAACCATGTTGAGTCTTGGTGATGTAGAACGAGAAGGAAAAAAATAGGACATTTGAGATTTGAATTTCTTGTTTTAATTGAGATCAAAATATTAGGAATAATTAAATCAAATCAAATCCAATTTGAAACCTAATTAGATTTAATTTAAGTAACTTTCAGCATGAAATAATATGCATGCATAAACCTCCGCATGAAATAATTTATTTGTAGAACAGTAAACACATCACATCTATTCTCGGAATAAAACATTTCTTTTTGGCCCTTATACCTCCCAACAGATTTCAGGATTCAGAATTCAAACTCTTATAATTCTTTGTGCTGGTATATTCGATAACATACTCTTATAACTCCCTATGCATTGCACTACAAATATTCATATATTTCAAGCCATTATAACTCCCAACAAACAGTAAATAAAATCTCTGTCAATCATTAGAACTTCTCTATATTTACATATTTTTTATATTTAAGCATAAAAATAAATGCATTCTCAGATATAGTACATAGTATCAAAAATATCACAGAGTTTTATAGTGTCCTATTGGTAACAAAGCAAATAGAAATTCAAGGAAAGACACACATAAATTTTCACATCTTTTAAAAACTTACTAAATTATCACACATCTTTAATAGATATATTTAAAAGCTTTTATTAGTATAAAGCACTATTTGTAGGTGTCAAAATATTTTTCTAAATCATTAAAATAATGTATTTTCAAAAATATCCAATGGAAATTTATAAATAAAATATTAAAATATGTAAAATATTAATAATTATAATATATTAAAAGTTATGTGGTGAAAGTTCATAAACTGGTTGAATATACCCACTTCGTGACAAAATTTTATTTAAAGTATAAAAAAAAATCTCAAAAACTATGAATTATAAAAAATTGATATAGGCAAAATGTAACGTATCTCGACGGGAACAACTTTTTAAACAAAGCTAACACAAAAAAATGACCTGAAGCAACCCAAAATCAATTATCACTCTCTAGAAATCATTCTCTCTCTCCCTAACTAATTTCCCAAAGGAGAGAAATAAATGAAATTTTAAATTTTGAGTGGATTTTGGCACTTATTGAATTTTTTTCTCAATGTTGTGATGCTCAAAGACCCAACACCGCAACATTGTAGGAGCACGGTTCCATAATGCCGCCAACTAGTGCCACTACACCCCCATGCCAGAACTAGTGCTGCAGCGCTACTACACATAGTGACGTTGCACTCAAAAACCTCATTTTCTTATAGGATATAAATTGCTCAGTATCACAGTGCTGCCAACATAGTGTCAAAGCGCTCTTAAGATAAATTTCAAAGTTCAATTTTCACACACATTGACCGTTGGGACATGCTCTAAAATAGAACTTTTGCATTCACAAGCATATAAGGGAATTCATAGACACGTGCAGAGAAAACACAAAAAAAATTCAAAGCACGCATGACTTATTAGATCAGGTTCAAACTAGTTCAAAATGTTGTAGTAGTAGATGTTAAAGGATTGGGCTTAAATTATGATAGTCTTAGCTACGATGTAGTTAGAATTTTTTATGCATCATTATATGATGTCAAGTGTTACTTATTTTGTTACATACGATGTATAATTATGTATATTTATACTATGATAAAAATATAAATATAAGACCCCACTGGTACTACAATATTCAATTCCCTTAAAGATATTGCATGATGCCTAGCACAATGATGGGCTATGCATATACTAAAATTTAGATGTACCTATTGCGCACTATACTTTTAGCTATTCATCTATTTTCTAATTATCAAATTCATGTAAATAAATATATTTTATAAGTATAATCTTTCTCAGTAACACACAAAAACCAAGAATTTAAGGACCATGATTAATAAGATAACACCATATTCATTGTACTTATTCTTTTTTTTTATATACATTTGATATTTTTGTATAAATTTAAGCCTTTATTGTTACGTGGAACCCAATAGCACTATATTTGCTAAGGTATAAACTTAATTGCATCTTTTTTTTTAATTCAACTTTTTCATATTTATTTGTGAATGATTGCTTTTTTTCATTATTAAGGTTCTATGCTTTCCTATAATTATCAGATCTTGGTAAGCTCTTAGGCTTATTTAACTTTTCTATAAAGCTACTTAAAAACGTAAGTAATTTAAAATCATTTTTAAATCATCCATTTTATAAGAACATAAATGCATGACCTCTCTCTCTCTCTCTCTCTCTACAAAATAAAAAAAGACTACTCACTTTATATTTTCGTGAAAATGTATCCAATAGTTTGAATATTTGATGCATTGCATCATAGACCTATCACTAAGTCTATCATAAAATTTTGGCTAAGGGTCAATTAAACATGTTTCATATTATTTTGATATTTGAGTTGGGTATGAAGACAATTGAAGTTGTATGATAATGTGTTATTTTAGTGTATATATTGGTCATGTTTTTTAATATCACTCATGAAAATGATGTAATGATGTCATGAGACCTTGAAATACATATAAGGTACTCATTATTCTAGGAGAAGACTTTGGAGATTTCGGCTTCGTTTGGGACGGCTTTTTTATTGCTTTCTAAAACGGAGTTTTAATACAAAAATAAAAAAAATTGTACTAAAACTCCGTTTTAGAAAGCAATAAAAAAGCCGTCTCAAACGAAGCCTTCATATAAAACCAAAATAAGGTGTTGTTAACCAATTATTCCTATTTTGGCCCTAAATCTAGTGAAGAGTCACATGGAGGCTCCTAAAAGCATTATGGGAAGGCCAAGAAGTTTTTCAAGTTAGTATGAACCATCAAAAGTGCCACAACAGTCTACTATCCTCCAAAAATGAGTCAACCACCACTTCTTCCAAGGAAACCACTTACACCTCCAAAAAGTATGGAACCGCTCCTTAGACTTTAGAAAATTCAAAATTTTAATTATAAATATGTAGAAATGTATTTTAATTATTTGTCTATGACATAAGGAAGAATTAATGATGAATTGAATGACATTGGAATGTGATTGAATCGCCTTTTTAATAGAGATGGTGGACCATGAAATATTCATAAAATATTCAAACACCACTTTTCTTAAGCTAAACATTCATCTTCTCAAGAGCAATTGAACACAACGTTGACTTACAAATATATTACCTATGATGGTTACTAGACTTCTATGATGTGTAGATTTGGATGAATGATTTTTATATGATATAATATAATTACAAAATCTCATGCCATCATGCAGATACTCTTAAGGAGATGAAGTCATTATCTTAAGAAGCGGCGACGATTATAATTATCGACCCTCATATGAGGTGTGATTTATTTTTGTTCATGGAGATGGTATGCAAAGTAGGAATAAGATGGTGTGTTGTTGTACATATGGACCTGCTTGCTCTAATTAGCTTTTTCAAATTCATTTGGAAATTCGTTCATATATATTTGTTATCTTAAAATCAACTTGATGAGACAATCATTACAACGGTAAGAACATGAAAAGTAGTGTGATGCCCCATAATCTAATTTGGAAAGAATTTTATCTTTTATCTTTTATAATAATAATCAGAACTATCTAATCTCTTTTAATAATAAAATCTTAGTGAAAAATCAATCTATTGATCAAAACATCAATATACATTTGTGTTATATATATATATATATATATATATACTCACACACACACACACATACAATTATATATACAATTATCAGGAGTTATACAATATATCACACTATCTATTTGCTCATAACTATAAAAGACTAATAAAAACAAAATAACATAAAAACCTGAAGAGTCGTATAAGATTAATTTCACAATTATGATCTTCGCCCCTGACCTAAAATCATTAATTCACATATAATGAGCTAAAAAGCTCAACTGTCATGAAAATCCTACAACTTAACCCAAACTATGAAAAAGAAACAGTGTGCATGTAATCAATCAGTTCATAATAGTGACAATCAGTATGATCATGAATTATGCAAAAATAGTAAAATACACATAAAGTAACAGTAAAAATATTAAATTGATATGGTATGGAGGCCAGTAAAATAGTGCAGTACGAGAATAATAAAATTTATAAATTAGTAAACCAATACGGATGTCAAAAAATAAAGTAGTAAATAATCAATCTTAAATCATACGTCATACCAGTTATACGTAATCTAAAAAGAAATCATATAAATCAGTAAAACTGAAACATATATGAAGACTACCAAAATCCCAATAAATGCAGTACTATCAAGAAATCATAAAACATTATACACATGATGTTCAATTATTATATATCAATATCAAATTAATATCTTGTATCATATGCTCAATAAATGAACTCACGTGATGGTAATAGTAAAATAGTGCAATAGTACAATGACAATTAATAGTGCAATCATACAGTGTCATGCATTTTAGTAATTACATTAAACAAGTAGTTCTAGCTTTTGTTATATTTTTCTAGTAATTAGTAAATTATTTATTGTTAGCTCACTAAATAGAGTCATCACTTTTTGCTCATCTGCACAGTAATTTCTTCTTATAAATCATAATTAGTAAATTATGTGAATCAATTGAAGATAACATAAAACTACAGTATTTAAAGGAAAACTCATCGGTCCACCATCCTATACAGGTTAGTCGGTCTCCAGCCAAAGTTAGTAAATTACTAGTCTTTATTCATTTCAAATATATTATTATAACAATAATAACAATTATTTATTACACAATCATATGCTCATATTCATTCACAATGGTTGAATAAATAGTATGCTTGCATTAAAATGCAAAAAATTCTATTTTATGTAAACGTACAAAATGTAATTATTAATTTTTTTACTGGGTAACATTATAAAATCAACTATTCAAAATATACGGAATAATCGGTACTATGAAATACAAAAGTTATTATGTTGTTACAATATACCCATTTTAGAATAATGTCATCCCTAAATTTCCTTTAATTATTCAAGCATAAAACCATACAAAACAAATTTGTTCTAAAAATAATCCCAAATTGATTCAAAATCAAATAAAAACATTTATTAGAGGATCCCAATCAAATCAGAAATCAATTTCTATCATACAGTCATAAAGTTCAATCAAGCACATGTCATTTGGTATGCAATGTTATGTCAATCAATCATTCAAATAAAAGTTCTTACTAGTTGAACTCTAAGGTTGTTATTGATCCTCTTGATACTAAAAGTTCTATACCATAGTATTACTAGGCTAGGTGTTGTTGGTCATGGTGCAACAAACTCTCTCTAACTACCAATACTTTTATTGTCAGCTATATTTCTCGATATTTCACTATATGTTATCGATCTTACATTTCTCTATCCTTCAGTTTGTTTGGACCTTCCTACTCTAGAATCAGTTATTTCTCCTAATTCTCTCTGTGGATAATTTGCTACCTTATGTCCTTGATGTCCATCTCCTTTCAATAAGTATCACTGAGCTAAATATCTTCTTCCATAATGGATACATTCATTGTAGTTGTAACTAACAATAGATGTTATTGATCCATATCCTCTTGAATCATTATATTTGTTTTTCTTATCACTAACACTTTTTATATCATTGCTTGATTCATCTCTAATCCTCCTCCTGCTCGCATCAAACTTACAGCTCATATCACACCTAGATGTAGGCACTGTCAAATCAATCTCTATCATTTTGGCCGTTTCCACCAACTCAGAAAATTCTTAAATTCGTAGAGGTACCAACGGATGCCTCAACTCTCTATTTAACCCTTATAAATATATATATATATATTGTCGAGCGGAAGGAGGCATAAAGAGCAACTTGAACACTACAGTGAACTCTTCCTAAGTAATCTCTACATTAGTTTTCCCCTAATATTTCTTTCATTGTTGTCCAACCCACCATCTTAATGCTTCACCATCAATAATAAAAATGGATAATGATACCTTTTGGTTCTTTGGGCACTACATGCTAAGAACTTCTCTATCATCAGTAATCAATCTTGAATAGCCTGAGATTATGTAGCTTCTTTGAACAGTGGAGGTTTCAGCTTATGAAATACCTGTAAATGTTTATATTTCTATTCTTTTCTTATTCCAATTAGCTTACTCTATGTCTCTCTTATTACATGTGCTATAACACTACCCAACTACATAATATTATCGAAATATATTGGAGCTGCACTGTTTTATTCATTCAATATATTTTGCTCTGACAAATCTATTTTAACTATTCACTTGCATAATTATGTTTGAATAATTCACATATGCAATCAATTATGTATGCAAAATAATACACCTTAACATACCTAATTTTATTCCTATAACTCTGATAATAATTTAATTCTTCCAATAACCATTACACTGATACCAAGTTTGTGATGCCCCGAAATCTAATTTGAAAATAAACATGTCTTTTATTTTTATAATAATAATCAGAGCTATCTAATCACTTTTAATAATACCAACAAAAAATTAATCTATTTATCAAAATATCAATACACATTTATATTAATTACTCCCCAAAAAATTATATATAATAACTAGGAATTATACATTAATACATCACACTATATATTTGCTCCTGATTACAAAAAAAAAAATGAAGAGTCGTGCCAAATAAATTTCACACTCTCAATCCTTACCCTTGACCTGAAATCATTAAGCCACATATATTAATCGACTAAAAAGCCCTGTCGGACAACAAAATTTTACAACTAAACCCAAAGCATGGAAAAGAAGCAGTATGCATGTAATCAATAAGTTCATAATATTTACAATTAGTATGATCATGAATTCATATAAAAATGGTAAACAAATATGCAGTAACAATAAAGCTTGTAAAATAGTAAACTAGTACGATCTGGAGGACAACAAAAGAATGTTTTTCTTCATTTATAGGAATGAACTAAGTAGAAGAAAAAGTTTTTTTTGGGGAACAATAGTATCGTTGAGTTTAGAATGATTGTTAATATTAGGCTTCATTTGTAAGTGATAGCTTTTATACAGTTTTCTCATACTATTTTTTAGTATAAAAATTTCTTGAATTAAAAAAAATTATACTAAAAAGGTTGTTTAATATAGCAATAAAAAAGTTGTTACAAACGAACCCTTATTTATGTAGAAGGGGAAGTTCATTGGTCAATACAAAAAATACAATAATGGACAATACTCAAGCCAAAAAGTTGTACACCTCACTTATGATTGATTTGAAGGGGTACATACAATCCTAATTAGTTTGTTCATTTTTGTGTCTCATCACAACCTTAAATGATATAGATTATAACAATTCATAACATTTTTATTTTGAAATGGCTGACTTTTATAATAATCTATAATAGTGACATGATTTTCATTCAAATATCCTATCCAAATACTTAGGCTTCACTTGAGATAGCTTTCTTACTTCCTTATAAAGCAATGTTTTAGTTAAAAAATTTTAGTAACAAAAAGCTACTTTAGAAACTAATAAAAAAATTATCCCAAATGAAATCTTAAGCATGATTATGTCAATAAACTACTCAAACCTTCCAATAGAAAACAAAGACATGTCCTTATAAGCAATCTACTTAGACTTCCTAGCCAAAAAGGCTAACAATCAATGCTAGAAGCCACTCCACACACAAAGGCTTCGTTTGTGATAGATTTTTTATTGCTTATAAAGCAGCTTTTTAATACAAAATTTTTAGACTACTAATTTTTGTATAAAAAAATAATAAGAAAGCTATGACAAATGAAGACAAAAACTAATGCCAAAAATATCGCTTAAGTAATATTATACCTCATGGGTGATAGATACCATGCCAACTCACACATGGTACAACAGTTGTCAGCCTTGACATCACTCTTAAGACATAAAATCCAAGTCAAATGACGCTCACATGGCAATGTCTCTCATCCATTCATCCAACTACAGATAAATCACATGATAGAGCACCTCAAAATGAAAGCAGTAGTACTATTTCCTTGATATTTTTTCTTTTTTAGTACATAAGTTTCGTACCTCTAGAGTTTAACGCACATACTAACCAACATTTTTTGGTTTCATTTAGAATAATTTTTTTATTGCTTCTTAAATCAACTTTTAAGTATTAAAATTTCTCGAAAGAAGCAAAAAAATAATAGATAAAAGCTATCCCAAACTAAGCTTTAGGTTTTGTTTGGAACAGCTTTCTTACTGCCTTTTAAAAACAATTTTTTTTCTGTACTAAAAAACTGTTTTTAAAAGGCAGTAAGAAAGTCGTCACAAACGAAGCCTAAATGTTTTAGTTGTATTAGAAGCTCAAAATTTTGGATTTATTTTCAGTTCTTAAAATTTTTATGATAATTGCTTCGGGATTGTACTTGAATTTATTCTACAATTATCTTTGATGACACTCCAAACCTCACCTTCATTATTTTTCTTCTGATGGAAATTTTCATGATTAAAGTTCAATAACAAAGTTCTTTAATTAGCAGCTAATTGATGGCAGTTAATATGTTAGCTTGTTAATTCTCTGAGGGTTTGTTTGGAATAGTTTTTTATTTTTATTTTTAAAAAATAACTATGATTTGTATATTTTACATGTTTTTGTTTTCTCTTTTATAAACAAAATAATTTGTTCTTTAAAATACTCAAAATAAATTTTAAGTATTTTTTAGATGTGATTTTTACTTACATGAAAATAACTCCAGGCACTCTTACAGTCTTACCGGGCACCGTCTACCGATCATCCTTGCGGCTTGTTTGCTATCGCAATTTTGTAGAATATGAGATAAAAAAATAGTACTTTTTTAAGATACTAAATTTAAATTTATTTGATAGTAAAAATAAAAAAATACAAATTAGAAACATAAATAGCAAATTAAAACAGAAAATAATCCTAATCGGCCCCTTAGCTTTTGAGTTCATTATTATTATTATTATTATTAAACAATTTGTACGAAAAAAAAGTCTTTTAAGCTCACAGTTGACCCTCAAAAACTAGAAAAAATTATTATTTGCGGAGTCCGGATATGTCCAAAGGCCAATTCGGATGTGCCACATCACCCAATATATTGTGCATTGGGGACGTGCCACATGGCACGTCCGGATCAATCTCCAGACGTAATAATCTCTCCCAAAACTAGGAACTTTTATTACGTCCGGTGCAAGGACGTAGAGGAACGTCCAGTCGGAGGCAATTTCCCGCCAAAAAACTAGGTATTTGCTCGGTACAACTAGGTATTATTTGATAATAATGAGGAATACCGTTCTCTGAAGACCAATACCGAGTTATACCGAGTTGTACCGAGAAATACCAAGTTGTACCGAGTTTTTCTGGGAAAAACTCGGTACAACTTTTGTATAACTCGATATTTGCTCGGTAAAGCCCGGTATAACTCGGTATTGGGTCTTCAAATGATGGTTTTCTTCGTTATTGTTTGGTTTTGCTCGGTACAACTCATTTTTTGGCGGGAATTTGCCTCCGACCAGACGTAGAGGAACGTCCGGTCGGAGGACGTAATAATTGTTCCAAAACTAGGGGGACTCTTCTCGAGGATCAGTAGGCTCAGCAGCATCAAACTCTTAAGAAAATAACAAAGAACAATTGGTTTCATCAAACACTGATAAAGGACTGTAGCTCTTCACCAAGTCTCCTGGCTTGTGTTTAATCAGCACTGGCATGAAGCTCCACCACATGTCAGGCTTCAAATCCTAAGCGTTGACTTTAAGCATGTGCTCCACGAAATTGAGATCAATTTGAAGCCTTTCAAACTTCTCTACTGTACCGAATGTTCAACACCATTCACACGTGTTAATCATTCCTTGTATAGAATTCATTAATGATGGATAATGAGAGAGAACTTATATTCATTATATACAAACCAACAGACTTCCTATTTCATACAAGAGAAGTTGGTATCTTCTTATACTTGATTCAAGTATCCTCTACATAGTGAAGATTGGGATTGATGTTATCAAGCTGCCATCTTAACTCATATATTTAACCATGCATGTTATTGGATTTAAGTTTATACACGAGTGTCACCTAATTGTTGACCTCGTTTTTATTTTGATTTGACCTCGGGCGCATTTGGTTAAGATGATTGGGCCCCGTCGGGCTCGATTTAATTCAAATCGACGTTAATTTGAGTTTAGTTTTCATTAAATTAGTGTAGTCGAGCCGCATTGAACCTGAGTTCATTTGATTTGAGTCAAATTGAGTTCAATTTAAGATCAAATCTGACCCAATCAGCCTAAGGTAATTTCAATTAAATTCCAATCTCCTTTTTGACGAATTTGAAAATAATAGTCAGACCAGGAAATGCAATTAACGGTTCTGATTCGATCAAATTCCCAAACATGTCATCGCCACAGTGCCTCAGTCGCGTGATCCCTTGGTTTTAGAAATAATACAGGCATTGATTAGAGGGAAGCAGCACGACAGAGCTCGATTCGGTGTATATGGGAGGGATCGAGAAGGCAAAGCAGCGGAGTAATCTTTGATGCTTGCAACTCTCCCGGGCATTGACACTTTAGAGATGGGCTCTCCCTCGGCCAAGGGAGGGATTTTTTCTGCTCTCTCTCTCTCTCTCTCTCTCTCTCTCTCGGGACCTTCTCTTCTCTTTGGATCTCTCTCACGATCTCCCTCTCTCCCTCACGACCTCCTGTTCGTGAAATTCAGAGGGCTGGCCACAATGGGGGACAAACACAGACAAACGCCAACGGGGAGAGACCTCATTCTTCACGTCTTGGAGCTGCTAGGGTCGGCCAAACTCTCCTCCTCGCGATTCCCTTTAGCCCCCTCTACATTCTCTCACATTCACGTTCTAGATCTACTAAGGCCGGCCAAGGATGTGTGCTACTCGGATTTTTCCATTATCTTTTCTATCTATCTATCCCTAGCCACATGGGTCGTGATGATTCACCTCCAAGCTGCTCCTTCCCCTTCTCCAACCGTCAAAGCAAGAAAAAAAAAAAGAAGCTGGAGCTGCCGCTTAATAGCCAAGGGAGATACGGGAAGTCGGGCTGCTCATTAACAGATCTTGAAGTTTAATAGGCCAGAAAAGTTTGCTGATCATTTCTTTCAGAAGAAGACGATGAATTTGATGGTTGCTTTCTCACAATCACAACAACTCAAGGCCTCACTCCATTCATTTTCTCCAAGCTCGAGCAAAGAAGAGGAAAGGACCAGCTGGACAGCCATATATAAGGGCATCTCCATCCGAACGGCAAACCAGTGTTTGCCGTTGTTCCTTCCCTCCAACCGAACGCGATAAGTGCCGCCATTTGAAGGGAGGTGAACAGTGTTCATACGGCATTTGTTTTTTTTTTTTTAATTCAAAATTTAATTATTAATTTTAAAGATTAAAGATTAGAATTTTTTTATTATTAATTAAAATAATAAATTAGAAATATCTTATTTTTTAGTAATCTAATTTTTTTTACAAAATTAATTAATGTAAGTTAACATTAAGATAAAAATTAAGATAAAATTCTCAAACATAAAAGATATTGAGAAGTACAATACCAAAAAAAAATTCAAAATACAGATTACATTCGAATAACAAAAAATGTACTGCGTGATATTATGACTACATGCATAATTTTGCATAATATGATAATTGAAGATGAACGCAATCTCACTAGATCAGGTTAAGTTCCAAGAAAAGCGCCACCCCCGGATGTAGAAAAGGTGACAGATGAAAATATCCAATTTCAGGAATTTATCGCTCGCCATAAACAAATCAGAAACAAAGAGGCCCACATTGCACTGCGAAATGCTTTGATTGATCATTTGTGGGATCAATATACTAATATTAATGTTTGGTTGCCTTGTATTTTTCTCGTTCTTATTTATGTGTTCTAATGTACATTTCAATTTAACTAAATATTTATTTGTGACATATTTATTTCCAAATTATTTTATAGAGCAAAAAATATTTGTTTTAATTACATTAGATTTAATTCAAAAATTCGATAAATAATATTAATGATTAAAAATATGTAAAATGAAATATGGAAAAGAATATACTAGGAATATTCTTTTTTTAGTGTTAGAAAATGAAGTTCGATTGGAGACAAGTTACTGCATTTTGATGTATTACTGCATTTTGGAGTGAAAAATGAGTTTTTCGGTTGGAGATGCCCTAAAGCAGGATATCCTCTTCTCTTTGATGTTTTTCAGGATCAAAACATAGTGAATTGCTACAGTTTTTCAGCACTAAAACCTAGGGGATTTATTACAGTTTTCGGCATCAAAGCATGACAGATTTGCTGTAGTTTTGAAACCAAAAACAGAATGGATTTATACAAATTTCAGCAAGCAAGAGAAGTTGAGTTCCCTTCTATTCGTTTAGTGAATTTCCTTATTATTATTATTATTATCATTTTTTTCTAACCGCCTTATTCAATATTTAAAAAAAAAAATCTGAAAACAATGAAGCTTATCTAAATTTCTGTATTGTGCAGATCACTTTATTGCTTTCATTTGTTACTTCATTTCATAAAGCTTTAATTAATTGAAAGTTTCTCCATAACAATGATTGTTCGCTTTGTTTACTAATGTAAGATATGAGAGTTGTTTCTATATATATTTATATATTTATTCATTGAGTTCTTTATGTTTATTTATGTAGTTTGTTCATCATCTTTCATGCTTATCATTCATTCCCCACCCCTTCTCATTAGCTATAAAATTTTCTTAAACTATTGCTATAACTATTGTATGATGTATATGACTGAAGAAACACGTGTAGGCTTATATTCGAATAAGTTCAACCTCTTTAGAGAAATAATGGGGTATTTTTATTAATCGATTTTCTTAAACCGTCATCATGAAGCATGCTTAGTCAACTTACTCATGTGCTATACATTTGGTGAAGCTCGACGGTTAGAGAAATTTACATGTTTTTTTTTCCTTCAAGTGATTATTTATCGCAAATGAAAAGGGATGCACATATATTTTTGAGATGTTATTTATTACATTGTTGTGCTTTAAGGTTTCATGTGTAGATGATCTCATTGCTATGTTTTGAGAAAGAAGAAACTTTTTGGAGAAACTTTTTGAGTTAAAGCTGCAAATGACCAAGAATTTGTGATTTGCTCTATGTGGAGATGATTTATGATTTGCTTTATGTTGGAAGTCTTATGAATATTGTTTGTGTTGAAAAAGGCCTTGCAAGTCACTTTGTGTTGGAAAGTATTCATTTGATTCATATTTCACATGAGTATATTTATGGTTTTGGTGCAATAATGTTTTGAATATTGTTGATGAATCTTCTAAGTGGTGTTGGAATGATTTTCTTTCTTATATAATTTTATCATTATGGAGGATTCTTTATTAAAAGATTTTTTTTTTTTGGAGAAGGTTGGGTAACTTGGGTTATTCTTTCCTATTCCAAAATTTTGGCTAGGTTATGATTCATGAAAATTTATACGCATGATTGTGCTTCATTTCATATATGCGCATTCACTTCTTATGATTCGGAAAAGAAAGATATTTGGTCTATAAATGGATTTCTCCTAGAATAAGCTTCTTGCTTGAGAAGTAGTTTATACTATCTTTGGGTGACATTTCTTAAAGAAAATATATGAGAACTTTGTGATTCTTTTTAATGAATGAGCACAGTGATGGTTATGATCATTTTGGGCATTTGTTGGATTATGGTTGATGAAGGTTGGCATATATAACTATGCTTGAGAAGTTGGATAAGGGTTTTATCCAACCTACGAGATGGCCTTTTCTTGTTGTCTTTCCCCTTTTCAATAAATGTGAGATTGGTTTTAAGCTCTTGACGAAATTGTTTGAATGCATTTGACATTAAAGGAAGTTTGTGAGTTTGATTCAAGCCAATACCACGATCCATGCTTTGTGTTGGTGATTTTCCTTGGCTTTTGGAAAAGTTTATTAAATTCTTTTGAGGTGGAATGAGCTTTTGTCCAAACCATTATCTTCTTATTTGTTGAAAAGAGTTCTGATGTATCTTATGTTTGAAACAGTAATGGTTTGTTTTAAATTGGAAGGATACCATGATTTGTTTTGTGCTAAGAGAATCGTGCTTCTTGTATCTCTTCTTATTAGAAGGCTTTATGAGTTATTTTTGTGTGAAGAAGCCTCATGATAAATTTTGTGGATGTTTTACAATAAGAGGTTTTATGAAACTTCTTATTGGAAAGTTTTATGGTTTTACCCCACACAAAAATGTGAAAAGCACTTGATCGTTTTTGTTTTGTGTTGGGAAGAATTTTAATGGATTGTTAATGTAAAGTTTCATGTGTCATTTCATTTGGAAGCTTTCATAAGTCATTTTGGGATTTCTAGTTTTATAATTAGCTTTGTGTAGTGAAATCTCTTTGTCTTTTTGAAACAAAAATGATCTTTCTTATATGAATTGGCTTTCTTTAATCTTTGCTTCTAAGATTGAGTTTTGGAAGAATGTGAAACAAAAGATGGACTTGTTTTGAGTTTAGTTTTGGGAACTCGTTTCCCCTTCGCTGCTTTGGGTTTTATTCAGAGCGTATTGTGGGTAGTCGAGTCAAATGTATCAAGTGCTTTTTTTGAATTGTGGGTACAACAAAGGGCATTGAAAATGCCTTCTTCCCTATTCGTATCATATGGAATTTAGGAGAAGGTTATTTTAGAGGCACACTTGGCTTAAAAGAAGTGTGCCCAACGATAGAAATGCCTACATTCCTTTATTGTTTTATTTTCTCACTTCTCCCTTTCTTTTTGGTATTTTGTAGTTTTCGTTCTTCTTGCATTTATACTACTTTCCTACTTATTATCTTATTTCATTCATAAATCCATAAACTTGCTAATACATGTATGAATGTCTAGATGGTTAGAAATGAACTCCCTTTTGACCCTCATAACACTAGTGACATTTAAGGACAAAAATTAAGGACTGAGTCTTAGATAACATAGACTTATGGTGCATGCTCTTTATAAGATAGCGACATCAAAACTTAAACTCAGTGACATGTCTTATTAGGTTTAGTGTTCCTTAATTCACTAGTAATCAACCAACGAATCAACTTTAATTCAATTCTTAAAAATGCAATAAAATACTTAATCTATATTCAAACCATAATTAATGTTTCATAATCACTAAAATATAAAACCTAAATCAAATCGAATAAATCTCTTAATCAACCTCTAACAAACTAAAATTTAAAAGATGCAAATTAAATTAGTAGAGTAAACCTAAATTAAAACTCATTAAGTCTTCTAAACTCAAATTCACTAACTCACGCAAATCTTAATCAAACCTTAAGTTAATATTTTAAAACCAATAAAACTCTTAATATAACTATATCAAATTGATTTTTAGGATGGACTACTCCGGGCTGCGGGGCTAAGTGTCTTAAGGAGATTTGATTCCTAGAGCCTTGTGGCACAACACCACGAACCAGTTAATAGCAAACTTAATTAATTTAATTCCTTAATTGATAATAAACCACCTAATTCAACTTTTTTAAAATTTATAATCAACTGAATAATTTAACAAAATTTGTTATTACTGGATAACCTAGGCCTACGAGGCTATTGAGTTAGCCCCAAGGAGAGTGAAATAAACCTCACGGCCTCGTTGTGAAACAAATGTGGTACTCAATCAAATACTAAAATAAAAAATTCTAAAATCAATCCTAAAATACTAATATTTAAACTTCAATTAAAATATCTCTTTTGCCCTTTAACAAATCAAATGCAAACAACTTTAACTAAATGATCCTACATAAAACATATCATAAACCACACAATCCGTTACACACACCCTAGACTTGTTTAGTTAGGACACGACTTCTAATCCTAAGTTAGACTGACATTTTCTTTTGTTATTCAGTGTTTACTACATGCATATGCTTTATAAATATTAATCTTAAATTTCATATTAGTTATATTTTTATTTATCTGCATTTCTTTTATGAATGACATATACGCTCATTTGTGTACTTTCCTTTTATTTTGTCTTGCGATGTACATTGGGATGACTTGCTCTATTGAAGCTCTTAAATGACTGCGCCACAGGCTTTGCGTGATCGAGAATAACTTGCTTGCTTGGAACTATTAAATGACAGCGCCACAATCAAGTATAATCTTTGCAACTTTTAAAACAAACTCTTAATTATATATCGGAACTGCTACAAATCACACAAATCTTGTTAATAGGTATTCTAGCATGTTTGGATAGCTAGTCATAGGTTAGTGCACTACCGAATCTTTGGCCTTATAGGTCAAAACTTGCCCCTTTTTGTGAGCCTAAAAACCCTTATGGTCACCTTAGGCCTGTAGAGTAGGCCCACCCATTTGTGCTATATGCATCGTTATTTTTTCCCACACAAAGTGGGCACCGCTAGAATATTCTATTTTCTTCCGATTTTAGGTATGATATTCCCCCACCTTTTGTAAGCCTTAGAGACCATTAGGGTCATTTAGATCTGTAGAATAGGTCACCTATTTGTGCCATTGGCATCGTTGTTTTCCCACAAGAAGTGGACATCGCTATTTTCCCACACGAAGTGGGCACCGCTATGATGGTTTTCTATTATTGTGTGATGCGGGTACCTTGCTTGGAGGATACCTTTAGTGTGTTTATTTACTTTTTCTGTACTCTAGATGTCATGTATGCATTTTTTTATACACCTTGCTTCACATTGCACCTTACTTACATGCATGCATTACATTAGTAGACCTAATGATAGTTTTACTTATGTGTCTATTTCATGCATTATATACAGCACTATATATATTTTTTTGCATATTATATAGTTACTGATTGAAACCTTTTAAACTATAAATTCTTGATTCCTTAAAATAGAACTTTCCTATCTTGTATATATATAGGACGATTGATTGTGTTTAAGATATTAGCTAACAGCTCACTCTAGGCATGTATAATCCCAAATTGTACACCACTCAGTGTGTCTTTTCACTTCTAGTGTGTTTTGAATATGTCATTTCTCTTAGGATAGCAATTCGATCTTTGATATTTTAAACTCAAAATCTTAATCATATCTTTATTCATCTAAAAAGGTCTAATCATCATTAAGAGTAAATAGAAGAGTTCATTTTTTTGGAATAGAACTTAAGAACTTTCTGTGCACCAATTAAGAAGAAATAATACACCATCCTTAATTACATCCTAGGCCTTGACCTAGAAAAATTCTCGATTAAGAGTGTTGTATTATTCACTTCTTGATTTAGTGCGTAGAAAATTTTTTTAGATTTTGTTCCGAATAAATTAAATTATTCTCTTCCTCTTTAGTGATGATTAGACCTTTTTAAATGAATAAAGATATGATTAAGATTTTGAGTTTAAAAGATAAAAAATCAGATTATTATCCTAAGAGAAATAACATACTCAAAACACACGATAAGTGAAAAGAAACATTGAGGGGTGTACAACTTGAGCTTATGCTTACCTGGAGTGAGCTGTCAACTAACATCCTAAACACAATCAATCGTCCTATATGCATACAAGATAGGAGGGCTCTATCCTAAGTAATCAAAGATTTATAGTTTGAAAGGTTTCAATCAGAAACTCTATAATATGCAAAAAAATATATCTAGCGCTATATATAATGCATGAAACATATGTAAAAGTAAAAAAAAATATATCCTTAGCTCTACTGATGTAATGCATGTATGTAAATAAGGTGCACTGTGGAGTAAAGTGTATAAAAGCATGCATAACATCCAGAGTACAGAAAAAGTAAATAAACACATTAAGAGTGTCCTCTAGACAAGATATCCGCATCACATCATAATAAAAAATCATTCTAACGATCCCCACTTTGTGTAGAAAAATAGCGATGCCCACTTCATGTGAGAAAACAATGATGTCCATGACACAAATAGGTGGCCTACATTACAGGCCTAATGACCCTAATGGTCTTTAAGGCTCACAGAAAGTTGGGGGTATCATACCCAAAACCGACAGTAAATGAAACATCCTAGCGGTGCCCACTTCGTGTGAAAAAAATAATGATGCATATAGCACAAATTGGCGCGCCTACAGTATAGGCCTAAGGTGACCATAAGGGTCTCTAGGGCTCACAGAAGGAGGGCAAGCTTTAGCCTATAGGATCAAAGCTTCGTTAGTGCACTAACCTATGGCCAGCTACCTACACATGCTAGAATAGCTATTAAAAGATGTATATGATGTGTAGCAGTTTCGATATATAATTAGGAATTTATTTTACAAATTACAGAAATTATACTTGACTGTGGCGCTGCCACTTAATAGCTCCAAGCAAGAAAATTATCCACTGATCCTCGACCATGCAAGACCTGTGGCGTAGCCACTTAAAAGCTTCGAGTGAGCAAGTCATCCCAATGTACCTCGCAAGATAAAATTAAAAAAAATACACAAATGAGCGTAAATGCCATTAAAAAAATGCAAGTAAATGAAAATATACAACAAAAAATTTAAAGATAGCATTTACATAACATGTGCATGTAGTAAACACTGAATAACAAAAGAAAGTGTCAGCCTAACTTAGGACTAAAAGTCGTGTTCTAGTCAAATAAGTCAAAGGTGTGTGTAACAAGTTGTGTGGTTTAGGATATGTATTATATTTGATAATTTGATTAAAGTTGCTTGCATTTGATTTGTTAAAGGGCAAATGAGGGATTTTAATTGAAGTTTAAATATTAGTATTTTAGGATTTATTTTAGAATTTTTATCTTTTAGTATTTGATTGATTACCACCTTTATTTTATACCGAGACCGTAAGGTTTATTTCACTCTTCTTGGGTCAAACTTAATAGCCTCATAGGTTTGGGTTACCTAGTGGCAACCAATTTTATTGAATTATTTTTAGTTGGTTATGAAAAGAAAAAAAAATATGATTAAGCAATTTATTGTCAATTAAGGTATGATTTAAATTATTAATGATCAATTAATTTTAAAGTTTTATCACTCCATTGAATTCATTCGTGACGTTGTGCATCCGTATATGCATCAATAAGCTTAGGGATTTATGCATAAAAGTACTATAATAGTAGAAGGGTAGTAAAAAGACAAAAAGTAAAAAAAAAGGCGACTAAATGCAATAGAAATGAAAGAATGAAAATCAGAAATAAAAGGAATGTAGGTATTGTTGTTGTTGGGCACACTTTTTTGAAGTCGAGTGTGCCTCTAAAACAATATTCTCCTCATTTCGATATGATATGAATAAGAAAGAAGATATTTCAATGCCTTTTAATGTCCCCATATTCCAAAGAAGGTACTTGATATATTTGACTCGACTACTATAATACACTCTAGATAAAGCCCAAAACAATGAAGGGGATCAAGTTCCCAAAATTAAACTCAAAATAAATCCTCTTTTATTTCACATTCATTCAAAATCCAACTTTGGAAGCAAATGCAAACAAGACGGAAGATAAACCACATATAAACAAGATTATTTATTCCAAAAAAACAAAGAGTCTTTCGATCCAAAGCCAACCATAAAGCTTCAAATCCCAAAATTCACTTAAGAAACCCTTCAAATGAAGCGACAAAGAAAACTCCTTATCGAAAAAGAAACAAAACACCAAAAACTCTTTTTGACACAAAATCAACCAAGTGCTTTTTATTTTATTTGGTATGGGGTAAACATCATTAAAACTTTCGAACAAGAAAGTTACATAAAACTCCTCGTCACGAAACGTTCATAAAATTTTTTCAATAGATATGACATCATGAAATTCTCTAATCACAAAACAAACCCTCTAAGTCTTCTAACGGGAAGAAATACAAGAAATATGATTCTCCAACATAAAATAAGTCATAGCATCTTTCCAACATACACAAATCTACTTCTTTAAATCATATGCATAACATTATCCAAACCATACACATGGGGGAACGAGAATTAAGACAACTTTTATAACAAACGACCAACAAGAAACACCCTCAAAGTTGAAACTCAATCCTTTCTACTAAAAGATACAATTACAAATGAGAATTTAATGTCAATTTGATTTTCTTCCGATCAAGAGACCTCTCAACATAAGGCATCATTCTCCATAATCAAAGCATGCTCCAAACTTAAGATATGAGCATGCGTGCATGTAGTAACTCATCATTAGAACATAAAGCAAGCAAAGCTATCCAACATTATTATAAACCTTTGCACTCAACATCATTATGCATACGAAAATTTCTATCTTAATCATATAGTGAGAACATAAAAAATCACCTACTCATAACTCTTTATTGTTAAATATATCTCCAAACCATTCACTCATTCCAATCCAACTTTTGAGCTAAATGCAAATGAGAGAAAGACATCTATTTAAGAAATCTTATCACGCTTTAAAAGAAAAAAAAAATTAAAGGGGGATAGCAAAATCATTTAAATCATCTTGATAAAACATAAGCAATCAATCCTTCAGTAATCAGGCTCTATTGGTCTTTCAACCAATAGATAATAGCAAGTAGCCCAAATGCCGTTTTAAATGCACATTTTCTAAATAAAGAGGCTCGAGAGGATAATAGCTTGCAAATACATAAATTAGAGGACAATTTGCACATGAAGGTACCCTTCCAATGCCATGAATTCTCGTTCTCACAATGATGATTTTGCCAAGAATAAAAGCTCAAGTTATGATGATAAAATTCACACCTGGGTCAACATAAGATGCAGGAAGCCAAACTTCCAACCAACATAGCACAAAATCGTGTCCAGAATTTATGCAAAAAATTATATTTAGAGCACATGAACATTCCCCTAAAACTTCTATAAGAAAGATAATAAAAAGGTATGGTGAAACTTCTCTTTAAATAGAAATGAATCGCATATATAAGGTAAAGGCTCTTGCTCGAGAAATCCCCACTTATAAGATACACCAATTATTCAGATCATCTTATGATGACAAGATATAAACCACCACGAGGAAACAAAGAAAGTATCATCCAAAGCCAACACAAATATTTGTATTTTTTTTCACATTTCTAGGTAGAAGCATGAGCATAATATCAAGGCATAATCCAAACACACATTTAATTGTGATAAATACTTCCAGACTTGGTGAGTAACGATGAAAAGTGTCATAAAAGAAAAACTATCAAACTTCACACTTAATCTTAACACAATGATGATTCTAGTTTACAACAGAGATGAGTGTGTTATCAACTACAAACTTCCTTCACTTCATCGATTCAAGCAAAATTGTACAATCTACCAACCGGCAAGCTAATCATGTTGGAGGTTTCATCTCCAAAAGATACATAAATTATGCCCTCAAGTATATACTCAAATATCTGGATCATGGCAAGATTTATTCCATGAATCATATCCAACATTGTGATAAAGTGCAAGAAAGATGACATAAATCCCTTATGCCACATACACCTATATAGCATTAGACAACATTTGATCGGAATCAACAAGCATATTTGTCAATTTCATGAATCACAAATATTTAGGAAAGCTATAAATATACATTTTTTCTTTTAGATTTTATTTGCACGCCTCTAGATGCACGTCCGGAAGCCTTCATAAGAATAATACTATTTTATAACCTCAATATATACGCCAAACAATTATGATTTCCTCTTAGCGGCATTTTATCAAATAGCTAATGTGCGATATTTACAAGATTCTCATGGGGTAGGCTAAAGTAGAGATCGTCATCTTATAATCACAAGCCATCACAAATCTCCATATTGAAATCATCACAAAATGACTTGTTTAAAGTTTACCAAAATTCTGGAATGAAGGAGAGCAACTACAATCATCTGACACTTGGCATATCCCTTCAAAATAAGTTACCCAAACTTTGATGTATAAATCAAAATATTCTAACAGATACTAACAACATGTGTTTCAAAGATAGTAACCCTTAATGTGTAACCATCAAATCTTATAGCTTCCAAATTTTCAGATAGAACTAGGTATAACAATGCTCTGCCACTTGCCCTAGCTTCCACATAGAAGCAATAGAATGAATTCAGATCATTCTTTTACGGCATAATTAGGTTTTTGATGAAATATAAAAGCTAGTTAAATTTCACTGTAATCTCTGAGAAGCATACAAATCATGCCTATATATAGCCTTAAATCATACTACTAAGAAGCATTATATCCACCAATGTGGCTATTGCAGTAAAAAGAAGGTCACTCCAGAAACTTACGCATTTCACCAACATAACACTTTTTTTTTTTTTTTGAGAGTTGAATGTAGAGGGAGAAGAAGGAGAAACTAAAGAAGAAGAAGAAGAAGAAAAAGTAGAGGAAGAGGAAGAAGAAGAAGAAGGGAGAAGAACATAAGGAAGGATATACCTGCCCGTGGGAGAAGCTGCTGGTCGAGGATAGGCTCGGGGCTCCACGTCAAGTCCAGCTACTAGGGACGGACGGCTGGCGTCGGATTCGCTGGAGAGCGTCGGAGCAGAGGAACGGACGAAGGCGTGCGAAACCGAGAGCCAGGGGAGACGCCGTGCTCGGACCTGGAAACGAGATCGGACTATCGTCAGCCAGGGGTCCTGGAGTCCGATCCGAACAGGGAAGAAGAGCAGGCAAGATGGAGCTTTGGCCTCTTGATTCTGCGGTCTGAGCCCGAAAGCGGGAGAGGGAGCTCCGCCTGGGTGGTGCGAAACCTGGAAGGGGAGAGAGCGGGGGCTTCCGCCTTGGAACCGAGAGAGAGACCGAGAGAATCCGTGGCTTCGGCGTCGGTCAGGGCTCGTGCATGGAGGAAAATCGAGAGGGAGAGGGAGAGATCCGGCGTGAGAGAGGGAGAGATCCGGCGTGAGAGAGGGAGAGGGTCCGAATGGCCTGTCTAGGGCGGGCCGAACTGAGGAAAAGGAAGGCGGTTCGAGGACGTCTTCATACCTCTAAGCATGGAAACGGACTCTGCCCCTTCTTCCCCAATCGAAATATCTCTGAATTCCTGCCTAAACGAAGCCATAAGGCCTGACAACGGAATTTTTATTGGCTCAGGTAATTTGATGTAGAGATACATTAGATAATTAATAAAAAAATGTCACATGCATTTACTTTTTATTTAAAGCTGAGTATTTTTTATTTAAAGTGCATGTGACATTTTTTTATTGGGTATCTGATATATCTTTACATCAGGTTACCTGTACATCAGATTATCTGACCCAATAAAAATTTCTGACAAAGGCAAATTTCGGGCTTTGAATAAATCGGGACCATTGGATCAAATTTCTCGATTAAGGAAGAAATTCAAATGCCGAGAAAAGTCAAATGGTTTTAACTGGGATTTGATCAGATTGAATCGGGCTTGATTTGAGTCCAAATCAAATTTTATTTGACTCAAATTGGGTTAATTTGGGTCTTATTTGGTTTGATCCGGATCAACTCGAGCTCGCCTCGACTAAATCAAAATTAATTCAGTAAAATAAAATAAAATAAATCAGACTCGAATCAATGTACATTCGAGTTAACTCGAGCTCGACGAGGCTCGATCAACACGATCAAACATATTCGAGGGCAAATTAAGATAAAAACGAGGTCAACAATAAAATTTCATCAAAGTTAACCCGTAGTCTCTGGTAGAAGCACAAAGAAGAGCTTTTTTATCCGATAGCAATCTGACACAGGATGGCTGACCTTGCATCACAGCAAGATGTAATGACGTTGCTCCCTTGGCATCAAGAATCGACGACAAACTCATTTTCCATGGAAAATGTTATTATATTCCAAAATAAAAACCTCAGAATCAGGAATTTTTATTACGTCTGGTGTAAGGATGTAGAGAAATGTCCGGTTGAAGGCAAAATCCCATCAAAAAACTCGGTATTTGCTTGGTACAACTAGGTATTATTTGATATTAACGAGGAATACCGCTCTTTAAAGACCAATACCGAGTTATACCGAGCTGTACCGAGAAATACCGAGTTGTACTGAGTTTTTCTACTTGGTACAACTTTTGTATAACTCGGTATTTCTCGGTTTAGCTCGGTATAACTCGGTATTAGGTCTTCAAATGATGATATTCCTCGTTATTGTTTGGTATTGCTCGGTATTTGCTCGGTACAGCTCGTTTTTTGGCGGGATTTGGCCTCCGGCCGGACGTTCCTCTGCGTCCGGTCGGAGGACATAATAATTGTTCCAGAATCAGAAGCTCAAAACTAAAAGCTCAAATAGAAGACTCACATAGAAGATGGCAAACTCAAATTCCCATGGATAGAAAACGGCCCCCTTCTGCAAGAACCATTTTTCAAACTCAGAATCAAAAGCTCAACTAGGTAAAATATAAAAAAATTAACATATCCTAGAAGAAATTGCTAAGTTTTACCAGTGAGTAGTGAATTTGAGGAGAAGTTCGAGGAGAAGAAGTGAAAAACTCACAGTAGTGGGTCGGAGAGGAGTTGAGCATGAGACATGCAACTTCGGTTTAGAGAAGGCTTCGCAAAAGAATACAAGACGGGGACGGGAGTCAAGATCTGGAGGAGCTTACGTGAGAACATGAAGACAATAAATAGTATGGATTTTTTTATACAATATAAGTTAGGTTTTTTTTTACACCATCAAATTTAATCAAAACGTCTCCAAACAGATTTTATCTTAACCAACTAGTTTTTTGAAATCATTACTGGTTTCATGGCTCGGTGGTTGAATTGTCGGTTTGAACGATCCCATACCAGTTCTTTGCAAAAAAAGTTAAGTAAACCACTACCATCCGGCTGACCAATTCGTGTTCAACTGGTTGAACCAGTCGATCCAGTTTATTTTCAAAGCCTTGGTGAGAACAGAGAAAATGAGTGGGAAAGCTCTATAGGAATAATCTATTAGCTCAAGTATACATAATAAAAATATCAAAATGTTCAAAATATTTCTCTTCACCCTTTATTTATAGGAACTTGAGGGCTATAGAAAGGACGACATTAGGGGTATCAATATTGGGCACAACCCGAAAATTTGACTCGAACCCGACACGAAAATTTTTGGTTCGGGTTAACCCGAAATAGGTCAGGTTCGAATCTTGATTTCCACACGTTTCAAATTATGGGTCGGGTTCGGGTTAACCCGGAAACTCGAGCATGACACAGTTTACGAGATTTGGCCGATGAAGTGCATGAAATAGAGAAGGACCTCGGGGCGGAAACGAGTATTACTAATTACCTGTATGTTTCTATAATTTTATCCTCTTTAGTTTTTCTCTATGATTTTCCCAGAGCCTTTGGCCTGGCAAGGGTTTGCTTTTCCTTGTGAACTTGTCTTTGTCATTTTGTTGTTTTTGTGACCTAGCATTTTAAAGGTATACCGATGCTTCTTCACCTTCTCGAACGATGTTGAATAAGAAGGTTTGAAGGAAGGAAACAATCTCTCTCTTTTGGCTCGCTTCTTCGCCTAAATACCATAAATCGGCCGGACTTTTGGATTTTCTTAATTCGGGATTCAAGGCAAAACAGAGAAGCAAAGTCTGCAAAGAGATTTATCATTTTGTAGGATTTAGATTTTGTTTGGAACTATTTTATCCGCTGTTCTTTGTCTTCTTTCATAAAAATTTTTACTAAAAAAATGTTGTATCAAACAGTAAGAAAATTGCTTGGCTGGATTTCAGTCAAATTCTTTTTAGAAACTGCTATACCCAATCGCTCGACGAGGCAGCGGCGAATTCCCATTGTTGCTTCGGTGATTCCAATCAAAATGTTGTAACTTCTAATACGAGGAGAAAAGAACGTCATCCAAGGAGCTGAGTGAACCATCGAAGTCGAACAGCGACTAAGGGGACTTAATTGGCGGGTTTGGTTTGGGTTGACCTGAACCCGAAGCGGGTTGGGTTCGAGTCCAAAAAACTGACCCATTTGCAAAAATCGGTCGGGTTCAGGTTTGGTCTAACAATTGTCGGTTCAGTTTTGGGTTGGACCCGAACCAGACCTGTGACCCGATGTTGACAGTCCTAGACTACATTAACAAAGAAAATTAAAATTCTCTTAGTACAAACTGCCCTAGACACAAACACACCCTAGCTAGCTCTATGGTCAATTGCATCTGTCAAGCTAGTTTCTCTATCTCAAGACATGTTTTGTAATGTCAAGTGTGCAAGAGCTACTAGGAAAAGGTGAGTTTGCTGGCAAGTACTGAGCTGAGAGGGCTATAACTAGCAAGCATCCTAAAGTTGTTAGCAATCTTTGTTAGAGCTTCAAAGTGGGAGTCAAATATGCTTGAGTTGGGGGAAGGTTAGGACGTGCAGTCTGTTGACTCTGATGGGACAAGCTAGACCCTCTTGAAAATATACTTTCTTATAACTGAGATAATGATCATGGTTGGCGAAGATCCACCAAAGATAGCGGTGAGTAGCTTGATTGGCTAGTTCTCGTCGAGGATGCACTATAGGAAAATCGTCCATTACAAGCAAAAAATGGGCACTTTTCTGACATAAATTTAATTTTTTGTCAGCTTTCCGACAGGTTTTTTCCTGCCGGTATAAACCATGCAGGAAACCCAATTCAGTGGCCTTTTGTCTGCCGGAAATTATTTTAGGAGGTTTTCCAATCTGGTCGCGTATGCAGTCAGGGCGGCTTCCGTAGAATAGTCGACGAAGATTTTTGTCACTGTTACTAGTGGTTTAACCGCTAGTAATTTCCGTTAGTTGGCCCATTGGAGAATTTCGGCTATATTGCTAGCGGTTTTTCATAACCAACTTTAAAATGCATTAACACACAATATTCGCTATCAACTAATACTAAAAAAGTTGAAAACATAAAATTCAAAATAAACAAACTTTAAAAACATATATATATATATATATATATATATATATATATATATATATATATATATATATATATATATATATATCAACAACATAAACAAACTTTAAATGAAGAAAATGGGCTTACAAAAATCTTGTTTCTCATTGTAATATCTAACCAAGTTTTTTTTCACTAGTAAATTAAGTAAATTAAATCCACATTTGTTTGGAATTTATAATAGAAAAAGAAATAGAGCTTTCTCCCTACCCTCTCAAGTCAGGCCCTAAGTCAAAAACCATCCTCAAATGCTTTAGATGATTCTTCTAATCTTTGTAAGAATTATCATATAATAAAACTACTTCACTAAAAGCATCAAAATATATGGAAGTGAAACAATATTCATAGGTCTCATGAATATGTAAGGTGCATTTAAAGAGCTAAATAGCATGCTCAACCACTCATAAAGCACATCTTGAGCCATGAAGCATTCTTCCACTCTCTACCAATATAAATCCTAATTTGATTATAATCTCTTATAATAAATGAATAAGTAACTAGCACCCAATGCTAAGTTCAATATGTTAAAAAGTACTAATATGATAAACTTATAGTTGATGGTAATCTTTTGTATAGCTTGTATTTCCTCACACATCCAATATTTAACATTTTTTAGGGGTTTGTAGGCTAAGAACTAAATAAGGACTATAATTCAATTAGAGAAATCCTTTCCTAAATAGTTTATCCACCAACCTTTTTTAACCTCCCCACACTATTGAACTTAGATATTTCAATCCTATCACCATTGGCAGTTATGTGTGGTATGGGGTTTCTTTCCTTAGACTCAAATAATAGATCAATGTGCCTAATCAATGACAAATATTCACGCCATAGATCATTGATATGTCAAAAAAGAAAAAAAAAGTATGTTTATCATATTGAACATTTTGTGGTACCGAAAACCAAAACAGCATAAATTTCAAATAAATGTGGAAAGGAAGAATGGAAAGGAAGGAGAGGAGATCACATGTGGCTGGGAAGATCATGCTCAAGGTCGACATCAGTGAGGGCATTAGAATGGCAAGAGGGGACAACAAGCATCTCAGTTTCTCTGGGACGAAGACGTGTTAAAATGAGGAAGAAAGAGTGGATCGGTGAAATAAGGCTCCTACCGGGGTATTTCCGGCGACCATAGCTGCCAGAAAAAAATTTACTTGAAACCGGCGATCAAACCGCTAGAAAATGCGTCGAACTTAACTAGAACTAGCTGTTTTTCCGACAGCCATACCATCGGTATAAACGAAGGTGAATATCGGTAGTCAATATGCCAGTTTAACTGTCTGAATTTCTGTCAGTCTCATAGTCACTGGAAAGTCCGCCGGTATTTCACGATTTTCCTGTAGTGTTGGTTAAAAGTTGAGTGATCCAATAGAACCATTAACTAATTAATCTTGTGAGAGGTCGTCCCTCCTTTGAGTGCTTTGCCGAGTTAGGTCTCGTTGACTCTCAGACAAGATCTCCTTGTGAGAGATCCATGTGGTACAAGTTCACTCTCTAAAACCCATTGACTACCTACTAAATACTTCATTACCATATGACAATATATATGCACATATAACAGACTTAGGTTATGTTTGGACAGCTTTCATATTGTTTTATAAAGTAGCTTTTGAGTACAACTTAAAATATATATATATATATATATTGAAAAGCTGCTTTAAAAATCTGTAAAAAACTGTTTCAAACGAAGCATTAAATAATAAGAAAAAAAGGTTTAACAGGATTCATGAAAGTATCGAGTTGCTTCATCAGTGAAGCAACTTAACTAATTGGATCGAAGTCTTAAACAACTACAATAGTCTTCTTAGGGAGACTGATTACTTGGCCAGTGATAATTATTTATGACTACTCCTCAAGTAGATCATAAACCACCTTCTGCGTCTTACTCATATAAATAACTAACCAAATGCAGCTTTTCTTAGCATGCATCCTCTTAGCTCTTGCCAAATCATTATAGAAGGTATAGACCTACATCCACTTTGGCAACCCATGAAGCAATTATATCTCTCTCAAACATTGTGCAATGTCTCTGCATCCAACTTCACAAACTTCAATCTTTCAATTAATACACATCCAAGTTATTTTCATTGTTGAAATTATTTTGAGAGAAATTTTTTTCGTCATACCATCGCAACTATAATTGAAACACTCTGACATCAAATTCAGCTAGCTCTTGGCAAGGGCTCTTAGTGAAAATGAAAATAATCTTAGGCTTCATTTGGGATAGTTTTCTTCCTGCTTTGTTATAAAAAGCTATTTTTAGTATAAAAAACTATTGCAAGTAGAGAAAAAATGAAGGTCAAAAGTTGTCCCCATTGTACTTGCATGTTTTGATAATTTTGCCTTCAATAGTCAAGCCACCAAACTACAAATGTTGGATTGGATCATCTGGAAGCATGGTTGGCTTCATGTCAAAGTGTTTGCTTGTATTCTAGGCTTGATGATAGCTTAGGGCATGTCGTGAATAATCAACAAAGTATGGTCTCATAATAAGGCCTAGGCTCCCATAGTTAAGCTTGCAACAGTTGCCATATGTTTTGCCATAATATATGGCACTGCAGTTGCAATATGCCTCCTGTCTCTTTGTTTTCTTCAAAAATATCTTTTTGATTTCTGGATCTAGTGGAAGTGGTTGTTTTCCATCAAAAAGGTACTTATACTAAGAACAATATCTTAAAAAGCTAAAAAGTCAACACAAATATGCAAATCAAAAAAATAAAATAGGTTCAAAGAAAAATCAATTTGTTATTAATATTGACAATTATAATCACTGACTATAACATCAAAATTTTGTACAATCTAGCCATACATGTAAGAATATGCGGATGCATAGATAATTAATGATGAAGTAGGAGTATCATCCCATAGAAATTATGAAAGTTAATTACTAAAATCAAGTTTATTTTGACTTTATTTGAATAATCAAAATAAAGCTATGTGATTTACATAAAATAGAAAAATGCTAACGAATGAAAGAAAATAAAAATCTCCTTAGGTTATAAGTTATAAGACGATAATAGTCTGGGGATTAGATTTCATTGGGAATCATTCTATTGATTTAGTTGCAACTCAATCAAAAGGTACAATCAAAAGGTATGAACTTGTTTGTTGTAGTCAATTTTTTTAGTATATCATATCATTCCCTTGAAAACTTAGGATCTCTAATCTCGATCTCCACACATTTCTCTCAATTATAAATTCAATACAAATATACTTGGTTGATTTAACATAAGAGATCTACTTGATTACACAAGTTCACTCAGATATCTCAATTTGATAACATATTGAGAATAATAACTAGAACACTCGACAATGCATAGAGTTGTCTTATAAGTCCAAAATCCTCTCAAATACCTTGACAAATTTCTCCTAAGTTATTATTATGCTCAATCACTAAATATCTCCTTTCTTAAGAATTGATTTTGACAAATCTCCTCTAAATTACATCATTCATCATGCAACATATCTTGAGTGCACATAATACCACTGGGTGACCCTCTACAAATACATGTCACATTTGTCATATACACTACTAAAAATATATGTTTTTCGCATAATTTATTAGCAGCAAATTAAATATCGCTGTCATAGACATGAAATCACAGCAGTCTTAAACCCTTCTTTTATCTTATTAATTCGGCGCAAATGAAATTTGAGGCTCGAAATCAAAATAAGCCCTAGCCTCCAAGCGCATTCTATACCTCGTCCCGACCTCTCTTTCGGGCGATCTCCTCCAAGCGCGACTCTCTCGAGCGATCTCCTCCGAGCGCGATATCATAGTTCATTAAAAATTATAGAAAATGCTCAGAACTTAAAAAATTAGCCATAAATTCATTTCTTTTCCAAATTTAGTGTTCTTGAGCTCATTAATATTGTGTTGACCCAAATTTTATTTTAAAAATAATTTTAAATGTTTAGGCCTGTTGTTAGTGAGTAATTTAGATTTGATGAAAAATTAAAATTTTTAATTACTCACTAATAAGGGGTCCAATCATTATAGTAATTAAAGCTATTTCTAGCAGTAAAATCCATCGCAAAACAAGCCAAATTCGTCACTAATTTTAAATAATATAATCCATAAGTGATCCCACCCTAAAATCCAAAACCTTAATATCAAAATGCTAAATCTAGAGTTCCCTAAAAATCTTAAAAATTGATTTTTTGCAATTTATTTTTTTAATCATAAAAATTGATTTGTTTGCATTTTATTTTTTTAATCAGACTTACCTTTTAGCAGTTGTTTTAACACCTGATAAAAAGCGCTGCTAAAGCCCCCCTACAGCAGCAGTTTCAAAATCGCTGCTAAAGCCTTTCCAGCAAACACAGATACGGCGGATGTGCAGCGGATTTTAAACCGCTGAAAATAATTTCGCAGGTGTTAAAACTAGTGCTATAGGTTAGAAAAAGCGTTGTGAAAGCCTGATTTATTAGTAGTAATACCTAATAACCCTCAACTTTATCTGCAAATAAGATTCTTAATTATTCATGCTTGTCATTTATTTATAAATGGCCTTCTTCAACTTTGGTCACTCATTGAGCTTTTAGTACCTCTTCTATTTTCTTTCTCTAGCCAAAAGTCTACTGGATCATACTGGCATTGTTAACGCCTCAAACCTTTGGAAATTTGTTCCATTTTATCATTTCTCATAAGAGAACCTTTGCATAATTGTAGTCAATTCATTTAGTGTAGTTTGAGGGTGTCAACCTCAAAATGGGAAGTATATATCCAATCAAAAATTCAAAATAATTCAATAGTAACACTATAAGTGATAAGCCCACTCGATCTCATGTTTCAGCTAACCCATTTGACAATGGCTAAACAGAACAAGTTACATTATCCCAAAAAAAGTATACTTTTGTAAATATTGATCCATCCCAACTTTATAGCTTGGCTTGACTTTCTATAAATTAGACTTTCATCATTGCATTGTCTCTTTGCCTCCAAATCTTAGTAAATATAGAGTGATAACTATGATGGCATGTGGTTGTTCCTAAATAGACTCCCCATAAATTTGTATATTCAAAACCCAGGAATTTAGTCTCTAGTTAGTTAACACTAGAAGGGTTTGATGAATCAAGTGTCACCTTAGAAGAAACTGAGGTGATATTTAAACAGTCAATTTTGCTCATTTGTTGCATCTAATTAAGGTTTTGTTTTGGACAACTTTCTTGTTGCTTTCTAAAAGCATTTTTTTGGTACAAAATTTTTAATTCAAGATATATTTGTACTAGAAACCTACTTTAATTTAGAAAGCAACAAAAAAAGTATCACAAACAAAGCCTAAATCATATGAATCATATATTTATTTAAGATATTAAATATATTTTTTATATTATAATATAAATAAAAAATAAAAAAAATGATCATACATAATTTCTTTCTTATTTAACCTTGATCTTTATGCAGCTTTATATTACAAAATTTTTTGTACTGAAAAATTATTTTAAGAAGCAATAAGAAAGCCATCACAAACGAGAGAGATTATTACGTACAGAGTCCGAATCAAAGCTGTGTCTGATTTTTGTGAATGTGCGTAGAAAAAATATAGTAAAAGAACAAAGGAGAACAATAAATGCGCTTCCACTATGGACACTCACTAAAATCAGATAGTTCTCCAATCTGAATTCCACACATAATAATCTCTAGCTCCACAAACAAAGCCTTTAAGGGTCAAGCAATTTCAATCATCAAACTGCAATTCACCATTATATACTTGCAAAGAAAGCCATAAGCAGTCCGACAGCAGCTTTTACATTGGTTGTGCAATCAATCGTTCAGCCATTCAAATCTCGCACAGTAACAAAGCACTCACTACACATTACTGCATCTCACAAAGTCTTACACCCTACATCATCCTTACCTTAAACTATACGATCTGAAGTGGTTCTAAGGCAGAACGGATCTAGGGATAATGATATCGCCAATGTTATTGTGCCATGGATCGGCCAGATGAGTCGCCAGGTTCTCCAACGGTCCAGTCCCAGGGTAAGCCGACTGCTGCACGCAGAATCCCACAAAAGCCAGCAGTGCAAGCCGACCTTAACAAAGAATAAAACATTTTTCATCAATAACTAATCCTCCACCATAATTCATACAAATTATCCTAACAAATTTTAAATACTCACCATTTTTTATCTCCTTGACTTTGAAGTCATTGAACTTCTCGGGGTTTTTAGAGAAGCCTAGTGGATCGAAGGCTCCACCGGGGTACTTCTTCTTCTCTGGGTCCTTCTCCATGCTTCGTTGATGCTCGACGAAGGCGACGGCAAGAAACTCAATGATGAGAATGGTGGGAAGGGTGCCCCATGGGACAGGATTGCCCAAATAAGTAGCCTGACCGCCAGGGATAGTTGCCCATTCTTGCGCCTTGACCCAGTTGCCGAGTCCCAGAGCTTCTGGAATCAGAATTCCTGGCTGCATAATATCGTATAATTGATTTCGATCAAGATATTCTCACACAGTCTTGGCTAAATTTTATATTTTTGGAGAAGAGGAGCAGCTTACAACAGCTAGCATTGCCCATCTGCAATGAATAAGCTCGGACTCCTTGTACCTCTCCAGGTTTTCTGGCACCTCTCCAAGGCCAAGCGGGTCGAACCCGAAGTCACTGCAGAACCACAAAGCAGAATTTTCAATATAAAGGCTTATAGTGTACTATAATAGCTTCAGAAAATGTTTTTTTATGAAATATTTTTATATGAATAGCATAAAGAGTAGGTTTTTTTTTTGTTTTTTTGTTGAAAAAGAAACATTAAAGAATCATTGGAGGTGATCAATAGTTCTTATAGGGTTGGTTTGGGAGAGCTTTTGGCAACTATTTTTTTTTTTTTGCTTTTTAAAATTTTTTTATTAAAAATCATTTTAAAAAGCAGTGAGAAATTTATCTCGAACAAAATCATAATCTATGTACATGAGAGGTATTTAAAAATATTTGTGTTTTATGTATCTTTGTTAGTGAAATTTGAGACATGTATTAGATGAACTGATAATATATACATCTCAAAGCAGATTAAAGTTTCATTTTGGGACAGTTTTTTTATTATGTTCTACTACAATTTTCTTGTAAAAAAAATTCCTTAAAAGCGGTAAAAAAATAGTTGGCTTTTATTTTTGTGTTGCTTACCCAGGGGCGGAGCCATCAAGGTACGGAGGGCGGGGCTGGCCGGGCATCCACTCGGCGGTCATGGAGAATCGAGACGCAGCATTTGTGCCGGCGGGGAGAACGATGGAGCCAGTGAACTTTGATTTTGAAGAGGAGAGAAGGCTTGGGAAGACTACAGCGAAGCTCCTCAGCCCAGCGGAAGCCATCACCTGATCTGCTCGATCACCAAAGATCTCTTCGGCTTGTGGTGGAAGTGATGGGAAGGAGAGTTGTTAAGAAGTGGGAGAGGATGTAAATGAGATAAATGGAGGGGATGATGAGGAATCTATTTCTGTCGTTTGATTGGTTGGTGTTTCCGCTTGGGGAGATGCTATTGGAGAGCATATCCGTTGAAGTGCTTACGTGGTCTGTCCACTTGGTTGGATATCTAAGGCTGAGATTTGAAACGAGAAAAAATTATTTTTATTGGAGGATTTTAATCCAAACCACACAATTTTTTTCATAGCTATATATTTAGCTCTCTAATCTTCCAATAGCATCGAAGATATTATTAATGTTATTTTTTTGAAAAATAAAATATATCTTTTCATAAGTAAAAATTAAACCTTATTGTTAAATGTGAAAATATAAAAAATTGTGTGGTATCTATGTAAATTTTTTTGGCTTAATATCATGTCTTAAATTAGTTAGTTGGGCGAAGATTTTTCAGAAGGAGAGGCCAGTAGAGAAAATGCATTATTATTATTATTATTATTATTATTTATAAATAAAACTCACATATAGGGGCTTACGCGTTAATATAAATAATAGATTACAAATATTTATTAAATCGATATATAGCATTATAGCCCTTTAAAAATACATAATTTGAAATAAAAACTACGAGCCTTTGATTCAAACTATTACAAAGCATAAGTAAAAGAAAATAAAGAAGGACAAGCACAACTCTCACTATGAATAACAACATGAGCATCAAAGAAGCCTAATTAGCTATCAGAGACTCTCAAAGGAAGAGCAACATCATAGCTGGAGAGACAGAGAAATCTGCACAAGCAACTGAACAATACCCACAACCACGAGAATGCTACCAACAACAATCTCGCAAACCATCCAGATACAAACATAAGAAAGAGTCCGAGCAACCAATCGATGAAACAACCAGCACCATCCAACTAATACCATAACAAACACCCCACCAGATCAAAGAAACCACTGAAGACAAAAACCCATTAGCAACATAATTTCGAAGGAGTTTTAGATCTCTTCAGCCTTCCTTCAAAAACATTTAAATCTTGCTCCACCTCTTTGTTTATCTTTTTTCTATTTTTCTTGCAAACAACTTTTGCAAAATCATCATTACTAACTTGCACCACATTCATATCATAGTCATCGTGGGAACCAAAATAAACATCCACTTTAGCCTCCTCAGAATCTCTAATAACCGATGAATTATTTGGGATTAACTAGTCAGAGTGGTCAATATGGTTCACATTAGAGTCCACATTAAACAACAGAATCATCTATAATATCAGAAGCATCATCAAAAGTAGCCATGTGGTGGGGCTCTATAGAGATAAAACATCCACACCACCATCACCAGCATCAGAACTCACTATAAGAGAAGTAGAAAGACAATTAGTAAGAAAATTAGCGACACAAACAACATGAAAAACTTCCATATTATTGGAAATACCATCATCATCCATAGGGCCATGAAAAGAGGGATATTCATGATCCACCATTTGATCCCCACCAATAGGATCAACATCACCATCCACATTCTTTCCATCCGTAGTAGGTGCTACTTCAATATTAGGAAACACATTGCTCTCAAATATAACATAGGTCGTAGGAAATAAGGTAGGAATTTTGATAGGAAAAATCATCCATTTAGGCATCAGAAGGAACACTAATATTATCATTTTTTAAAGCCATGTCATCCGAAATAGGGTAAGAGCAGATATTAACATCGGTGAGGTTGGCATTAGTCGTTTGCAGAATAACATCCTTAGGCTTAACAGGGTAATATTCTTCCTAATATTAGGGTACAAAATAAAACACTCATTTTTTCCATGGTCGAGGGTCTTACAATGGTCACATAGGAAGGAACATCTTCAAAAACCACTTTTTGCATATAACCAAATTTCTCATGTCCAATCCAAATGTTGGTTTGATAGTTTGTAGTAATATACAGCTCCACCAAGACTCGAGCAATCTAGGGCCTAGTGCCATGAGCAGTGGCGTTGTCCGTTTGCAAGGGTTTGTCAAATAGAGATCCTAACCTATGAAGGATTCTTGGTGAAAATAAGTGAGGTCATAGATCAGGAAAAGAGATCTAAACCGGCACGATGGGGGAATCCTCATGAATGTCAAACATAGGAGACCATTTCACAAGTTTCATATATATAACAGTTATACACAAAGTAAGATTGATGAGCAAAAAACTTTGCTATAGTCCAAGCCGTTGGATAGTTTTATAAGCACATGATGAGCATTAAGCAAAGTAACAGAAAAATTACCAGAAAGTTTGAGATTGAAAAAGAAATTTCTAATGAAATCCAATTTAGGATGCCTATTATAGAATTTACCAACCAAAGAAAAAGCAAAAGGAGTCGCTGTGGGTCTCCGAAAGGATTCTTTTCATGGGGTTCAAATGCAAATGGTACGACCGCACTATCCCATAGAACAAAACGATTGTAGGCCTTTATACTCGACATAAGCATGCCGATGAAAGAACAAATGGAGTCATACATATAATTAGCCATGGAGGATAGCAGCTTTCGCCTACACATCTCGATGGATAATAATATGTATAATCCAAAAGTCACGAGATTTCTCTCATTTGATACATCAAATCGAATGAGGTTTATTTAATATGGGGATCAGTCTCCCACGGACGCAAGCCCCCGTGGTTAATTACATCCTAAGTCTTGACTTAGGAAAACTCTTGATTAAGGGTGTTATATTATTCTCTTCTTAATTTGGTGATGTGAGTCTCCGAAAGGATTCTACTCGTGTGGTTCGAATGCAAAGAGTACGATCACACTATCCCATAGGACAAAATGGTCGTAGGCCTTTACAATCGACACAAGTAGGCCGATGAAAGAGCAGATGGAGTTATAGATACAATTAGCCATGGAGGATAGCGGCTTTCACCTACCAACCTCGATAGATAATAATATCTATGACCCAAAATTCACGAGATTTCCCCTATTCGATAAATCAGCTCGAATAGGGTTTATTTGATTGTGGGGATCGATTTCCTACGGGCGCAAGCCCCCGTAATTAATTACATCCTAAGCCTTGACTTAGGAAAACTCTCGATTAAAGATGTGAGATTATCTTCTCCAAATGGGTTTAGTGCAAAGGGGTTTCTAGGCTTTCCTAATCAAAGGGAAAGAAGGTCCCAATTTGGTTCAATCAATCACACGGGGTTCAGTCAACATCCGGCCGGTCCGAGGAAGGAAAAACTGGAGAAAAGAAAGAGGCCACGCATTCAAACAAGCATGAGAGAAAGAGGAAGGCGGCGTCATCTATGTGACGCGGATATGTAGGATTTATAGTCTCCGAAAGAATGAAGAACTTACCCACCAATAAGGTGTACATGGGTACACTCGTACCACTCACTTTTAGACCCTAAATCTATAAAAGATGTAGTGTTCTACACACAACACTAACATCTACGACCTAACTAATACAGTCCTGGACTTATTCCTTGCCTGACAAAGAAAGCCAGCTAAAACCTCCTAATCGTGTAAAATCCATACTATCCGGTCTGTATGAGAGATGGGTGGGTAGTTTAGACACTGAAATTGGGATCAACAACTAAAGAAATCCCTAATTGATCCCACACTTATGAGTGGTATAATGCTCCTAAAACTAAAGCAATTAAATCTTAATTTTAATTAGTTACTAATGCAATTTATGCTGGTTAAAGTCTCCAAATCAATGATGTATGAAATTTTAAAAAGGCTTATAAAAATAGTTTTTGAATGACTAAACTTCCCCAGGTCCGGCACTTCATCCTCATAGGCAAGATTATCCGGACTCTACCCGCAGACGGGAAAGTTTGTCTAATAGAAGAGAGAATACGTGCATGCGCCCCCGGACGATTCCGGCTATTCCCTAAAATCGTTATGGTTTCTATGTGAATTAATTTTAAAATTTTTATTTAATAATTACGAGTTTAAAAATTTTTATCCCTAAAGAGCCTAGCGGTTAGACACAAGCACATGCAAGAAAGAAACCTATAAAAAGCATGCCGGTTCTACTGCGCAAACAAAGTAAGTAAATCACAACATAGAAACAAATCCCACGAAAAAGAGTGTCCATGGCAAGTGCCATACAATATTACATCACAGAGTACAGTAAAGGTGGCCGGGCTCCACCGACAACAACCCGAAAATGACGCAAATCTTTAAAATGAGGCATTTTATATCTTCAGTCTTCTTCTTCACTTCCTTGATTCGTCTTTGGATCATCTTCAGTCCTTCAAGCTCCTTGTAGTGAATGCTCCAAAAGGATGCCCAAATGAAAAAGGAAACCCTCTATAGGGGTTTACTTTTCCCTTTGGACTCCTACTTATTTAAAATGCCTCATTTTAATGACTTTCACAACATTTACTATCAAATACATTACATGAATGAAAAATAGAAAATCTAGACTCTCCTGCAGGGGTTATCCTAAGCAGTTATAATCAAAATCAAAAATCGTCCAAGCAGTTATATATGAATAAAAATGCTCACATCAATCACTTGGCCGTGCTCTAATTATTGGGGGCTAAGCAGCTAAAGCAGGTACCTAAAGCAGTTATGAATGATTATTATTAATTTTAGCCCCCTTTAGCGCTGTATGAGCACGGCCATCTGCAAGAAGATAATATTAGTAAGAAAAAGCGTGCCTAACCTATGGGTATTCTAACGCTCACAACTACAACAGTGCAGAAAAGAAAAGATCTAGAAAAACGTCACAGAAAAGCATCACAGAAAATCCACGAAAAAAAGCTACCACATCTAGTAAGCAAACAGCACACGGGTCACATGCAAAGCGTCACAACACGGTACAGAAAAGAAAGAAAAAGCAGAACAACAACCTAACCTAAAGCTAATAGTCGTGTCCTAGCAAACCAGTCTAAGTGTGTGTGGGTTGTATGGTTTTGGTAGGTCCTAGATAGGATAATTTAGTTAGAATTGTTTGTATTTTTGTTTGTTGAAAGGGGCAAAGGAGAGATTTTAGTTAAAATTTAAATCTTAGTGTTTTGAGATTGATTTTTAGGGATGTTTTTGTTTGATTAAAAAAATATAGATTTAAGTATATATATAATTTTGGAAAATATTTAATTATTTTTGGGAAGATTAAATTTTGAACTTTAGTTTTGAAATCCAACGCAACATTAGGAACAATATATCATCTCAAACGGGGAAGATATTGTTCACTAATTGGTCCAAATTTCAAAACATTAAAACTACCCAAATTATCGTAGTCAAACTCAAGATTATTTGACTATGCTAACTTGGATGAAAGATCATTAATTTCATAATCAAAATTACGATAATAATTGATATATCTCTCCAAAGAAAGAAAATATCAATTATTTTCGATCACTTGAGAATGACGATAATGTTCGTTGTATTTTTCCCAAGAATAATTAATTAGAGATTTTTGAAAAACTTTAATTTTAAAAATTAAATCCGGGTTTCTAAATCTCCTACGAGCCCAAGCCCTCGTAGTTAATTACATCGTAAGAAAATTAGAGATTTTCCTACGAAAACTCTCGATTAAAATAGCGATATAAATTTCATTTAAGATTTCAAAGTTGTATGTCAAAGGAGATAAAGGGTTAGAAATTCAAATGGGATTGGGTCAAAATTGAAGACTTATTTTCGAATCCAAAGGGAGAAAAGTAGGAGGTGTTTTGAGATTCTGAATTACTTCAGAAACATCCCAGCCTATCCTAATTGTTGGGCTCGAATTTGATTGAAATAGATTCTTTAATTTGAATGGTCAATTTTATTAGAAAGCGAGATTCAAATCCCGGAGGTTGAGGTCTTATGGCCCGAGCCAGCCTCGAAACCTAAATCTAAATTGGGCACTCGAAATTAGTACCCCGAACCTAGCTAATGCAGTGCAAGTCTGGTCTTACCCCGGCCTGGATTGGGGAGCCAGCTAAACCACCTAAACGATTTTAAAATATGAGTCCGGTCTTTTTGTAGAGTAGTAGGGACATTAATTAGAAAATTTTTGAGGAATGGGGTCGACATCTAGAGCAGATCCTTAATTGACCCCTTCAACTTATGTCGGGTACTTGATGTCTAAATAGATGTAATTAAATATTAGACTCTTTTAAGTTTGTTACTAATGCGATGCATGCTAGTTGACTCGATTGAATGCAAAATCAATATGTAGCAGTTTAAAAATTTTTGGCTTAGAAAATAGATTTTATCCTAGAGATTGCATAACATCCCCTTGACAGATCGGCACCCTCATAGGTCAGGTGGCATGCCGGATTTTCGTTAGATTTTTATCCTAGAGATTGCATAACATCCCCTTGACAGATCGGCACCCTCATAGGTTTGTATTTTATTAAAATACTAGACCTTACCACGATCAGTTAGAAGGTAAGTAGGTTGAAATCAGATTTTTCTATATTTTATTACGAAGGTTTGAAGTTTTGAACTAGATTTTAACTACGGTTTGACCAATTTGTTGACTTTTTGAAATATTATAGATTTCTGGAATTTAATATTTTTAATAAATATTAGACATTATTATGAGTTGAATACAAGTGAGTTTGTTCAATTTGGATTTTTCTGGAATTAGTTATGAAGGTTTGAAGTTTAGGTAATTATTGAATTTCTAAAATTGCCTAATTAGAGGGCCTTTTTGTAATTTTACTCCAAATGAGGTCCCAACTCCTTGAAATCAGCTCCAAAGGTCAGGACTGACCTAAGAAGATATTCCCAAGTGTTTGGGAAATTTTTGGAATTTTTAATTATTATTAATTAATTAAAATTAATAAAATATTGATTTTCAATTAAAATTAAATTAAGGCTTAGTTTGCTGTCAAATAATTTTGGTTTTAATTTTAATTGGTTAAGGGTTTACTTATGGTCAGTTAGAGGTCTTACTCATATTTTTTGGATTTAAATATGATTTATTATATTTTGTGGAAGGTTTTAATGCTTAATTAAGGCTTAAACTTAGGAAAATCGATTAAGGGACTTAATGACGTCTAAAACCAGTGAAACTTTTCCTAATGGCTGTACATGTCACTAAGTTCAAGTGGTTCAAAATTTTTAGTCAAAAGGACGTGTATCCTAATTATTGAAATTTTTTCTAAATATGTCCTCAATTTTTGTCCTTAATGACACTAGGTTTGATGGGTTCAAATCAATGTTTTTGCTAACCCTTGAACTTAACATATAAGCAAACACACAATCAAACAAATCCTTAGATCTAGGAGAGCCTAGACTAAGTGGTGTGTGTATAACCTAGCATGCCAAAAACCATCAAAATTAATTTAACTAAAATCTTGATTAGTGAATAGTCAAAATACAACTATGCACTACTCAACCCCCATAATTTCCATTCAAACATAATCCATTCACACTTAAACTTTCAAAGGGGGTCTCTCAAATAGTTAAAGCTTTAGACATACATATAGTCTTAAAATATATTTCAAGATATATAAATATCTAAATATATATAAGAGTATATTTTAAAGTATGATCATTGAAAATATTATTAAAATAAGTCTTAAAGAGTTGAGAAACCCACTGATCTAAGGTTATTTGAAAATAATTTTGAATTTTAGAATAATTAGTATAATATTAAATATTAATTAAATATTAAGATATTAAAATAATTCAAATTAATGTCAAAATTTATCAAAATAAATCTAAGGACATGCTCTGAGAGTAAAAAGAGAACTAAAATTTTTTATTAAAATCTTGAAAATATTTATATTTATTTTAATCAATTAAATAATTAAAATATTAATTTTCAAATGTTTTAAAATTATTTAAAATATATTAGGCACCTTAAGGTAATTTAATTTTATTAGAAAGGCCTTAAAATTCTGAGAATTTTGATATATTATATCAAATTTTTGGACTTATATTTAATTTTAAATAATTTTTAGAGTTTTTCTGCATTTAAAATGATTTAAAACGATTTTTAAATCATTTTAAACGAAATGGCGGCGCTGGTGGCGACGTGGAAGCACCCCATTCGTCGGTTCAGAAACCGCGGCGGCGCAATCATTAGAGGCGACTATCAAGTAGGTCCCGCCCACTTATCCAGCGTGGCACCCCGTCGAAGCCGTCAGATCTTCAAGGGCTTGATCCGACAGCGGGGATTAGAGCCAGTCATTTGATCTCGATCGAGAGAGATCGGATGGTTGGCGTTGATCCCGCGGTGCCAAACAGATGGCCTAGATGCCGTCGGACGGCCAATCAAATGAGAGATCGAATAAACGGTTGAATCAGACCGTGGGATGGCTTAATCCAAACCGTCGATCGAACAATCGACGGTCCAGAACATGCACACCTGAAGCAGATTAACAGGACTGCCTGAATCTCATTTTTTGGGTCGTTCTCTCAATCCGATACATTAAATCGTTTGAAATTTTAACCCTAGATGCCTTAGATGAACAGAAATAATGGGGATGTAATATCGTATCCTGATATGCATTAAATTAAAATCTATTTAAACTAGGTGTCTTAAACTAGGTTTAGAGATTTACAGCGATTCAATGGACGGTTTGGACCGTTTTTGGATTCTCTGAGCTTGTAGACTGTCCACGATTAAGTTCCTAGTTGAATCCGAGCTCCAACGCTCCACGAATCGCCTGGTAAAAGCCTTAGACGGATTGGACGTTAGCTCGCCGGAGTATCGCCGGAGAAAGCCTTGAACGCCGGGGTTTAAGTGGGGAAATGAGAGGGAGGCTCAAGAAAACTCAAAGAGACTGAGAGTTCGTCTGGAGGAGCCTTAGATGGGAGAGAGAGTGCTAGGGTTGCAATGATACTCTCTAGGGCGCTTCCCCCCTATTCAAACGTCTCCAGATCAAATCAAGGGCTGGGATTAACATGGGGAGCTCCTAGATGCTTGACACTTGTCCAGGGAGTGGTTGGAAAGCTGGGAATAAGGACATCACAAGGACATCCTACATGGAAAGCTCCCTTGGTCCCTACCTGGACACATGGATCAATAGGAGCTGTTTGATCCAGATCTGATGGTTAGGGGGAGCTTTAGGAAGCTTCTGGAATCTCTCTTAATAGCTGGAAAGGTTTGGGCTTGAGTGGATTAGCTTAAGGGATTAAATTGGCCATGTTTAACCCATTTGAACATTTGTTGACCATGTTGACTGGTCAATATCCAAGTGGACTGCTGACATGGCATGTTTATAGATCAGATGAGCTGGTAGGAGGCCTTGGAGGGGGATTGAGCTAACTTGAATCAAGTAATTTAGGCACTTAAAGGTTTGTTGACCAAGCATTGATTGGTCAACTGACCATGTTGACTGCTGATGTGGCAGTAAAGGGATCTCAAGGGTTGATTAGAATGAACCAAAGCCAAGGCCAAGTGGAGGGATAGAGACTAGAATTTGATTTTGGGTTTTGCAATAGACTTAACCCAAGCTTAGAGTTGACTTGGTCAACTCTAATTGGATTTGATTGGCCAACATCCAAAGCATAGTTAGACTATAATTAGGAGTTGATTTGAATCTTGAAATGGATTCAATGGATTGAATGGGTTAAAATAACCCATTAAAGCCTTAAGGGAATTTTGAGTCAACCTAGGTTGACTGGGTCAACTAGATTGACCCAAAGAGTGGGTCTAGGCTGGGCAGGTTTGAAATGATATTTGAAGTCTGGTAGTGGTGGTTTCAGGGATTGAATAGGCCATTTGGGTCAAATATGCCTATTTTGACCCTTAAGTGCTTGTTTGGTCAACCTAGGTTGACTTGGTCAACTAGGTTGACCCAGGGTCTGGGTTTGGGTCGAGCAGGTTCGATTTGATATTTGAAACTTGCTGGAGGTGGTTGCATTTGATTTGGAGTTTATTTGGTTTGAAATCACCATTTGAACCCCATAGAGATATTTTGGTCATTTTGACCACTGGTCAACTGGGGGTCAAAATGGATCAACCAAAATGTAGTTTAATGTTCAATAGGTGTTAATCAAGTATCTGGAGGTGATTGGAGACTTTGTAGAGAGCTTCAAGGTCAAAATCCACTGGATGGCAAGTCCAGTGGTATAGGCTGTAAATATCTGAGGGTTTTACCACCTATGGATTTCAATTCAATTTCTGGGGTTAGATGTCACGACCCGACCCGACGGGGACGGATCCCGCCCGAGCCGGATTGCGACCAGCCTAAACAGACTAACCAGGATCTGGCTTTGGAATTGGTTACCGAACTGAATCTTCCAAAATGGTATACACAAAACAAACACACACAGAGCTACTATAGAACATCAAATGCAGCGGAACAAATCATCTATATTTTCTTTCTTTTCCTCAAAACAATCATCTACAAATATAGTACATGGCTTACAGAAAAAAATAAACAGAAATAGCCATGACTGTACAAAAATCAAAAAGTATAAAATACCTATACTGATCAGACTCTGAAATCTAGTCCTGGACTTCCTTCCCTTTCCCAGAACCTGAAAACCACCAGAAAACAAGAGTGAGCTCAACAGCTCAGCAAAGCAACAAACCTCCAATCAAAACTCTCAGAATCCAAAACCAAACTCATCAGACAGAAATCCGTACAGAATTCGGAACAGAATCGTAGTCCTCTCAGAAATCTGTAGCACCTCTCAGCAGACATGCTAACCAGCTGCGGAGCGTACCTGGCTAATGCAGTAAACTCAGCCTCATACTGCATCACCGTCTTGCTCCCCTGAACAAGTCTCAGAAAAGTCTCCTGCATCTGCTGTCGTGCAGAAGGGGGAACAAACCAGTCTCGAAATACCTCAGTGAACTCTTCCCAAGTGATCAAAGAGTTCAGTCTGCCCTGAAATCTGGCTGCTTGCTGGCCTTCCCACCAGTGCTCAGCCTCTCCATCCAACAAAAACACTGCTAGCGGGACCTTCCTGTCCGCAGGACACTGCATCCCGTCAAAAGTCTTTTCCAACCTCCTCAACCACTCCTCGGCAGCTCTGGGCTCAACAGCGCCCTCAAACCTCGGAGGCTTCAACCTCAAAAACAACTGCAGATGTCTATCAATGTCCTCAGATCTGACAGTAGAAGCTCTGCTCTGAGTCTCGCTCATCATCTGAGCAACAAGCGTAGCAAACTGTGACAGCGTGTCAGCACCGGCCACTGGGGCTGTACTCCCCACTGGTGCTGCTTGACTGGAACTCTGCCCGTCAGTCATGTCTGGGTCTGGCTGATCCATACAGAAAATCTAGAAAATCTGAAAAACTATCACAAAAACAACACAAAAACAGCACAATAAAAAGCCAAACGACCCAAAACTACCCCCAGACAAACTCACTAATCACTTCCTATAGCTCTGTCTGACAATCCAACCAATTTCCAAAACTACACGGATGTCACAAGGTTTTAGGGATCTAAAAAAAAAGTAAAAAAAGAAAGTAAAAGCAATTCTAAATATAATTGAAGTTTCTAAGGCCCTAAGGGTGGGGAGGCGTACAATCATCTAGGCCCCTAAATGTTTTCTAAGTTTTAGTAAGCTTACAGCACCGAGGGCTATGACCTGGTGGTTCCGCCCGTAGCGCCCCTACCGGAATGAATAGGGGCGACTGATGCTCGGATCCGGTTGTCCTAGCTCCCTCCCCAAATGCTCCAAAGCTCCTTGTCATTTGCTTCCCAAAATTTACCTCGCAAGACATAGAAAAGAGGGGTATATGAGCACATTCTATAAGCAACTAGTAATATGAAAGAATGAAATTGTAGGAAAGAAAAAGAACGTACCTTTTTATTATTTGTTGAGTTGATTGTGCTTTGAATTTTCCTTTTGCAAGCGTGTAGCACCAAAAACATAAAAGAAACGGCGGAGAAAACTAACGAAAAATCAAATACAAAAAGGGGTGTAGGCATTATTGTTATTGGACACACCTCGTTGAAGTCAGGTGTATCCTAAAGTAACATCAACAATGCCCTTTGCTATTCCCACAATCCAAATGAGGCACTTGATATTATTAAGACATATACCTACGACACATTCTAAACAAATATTATATCAACTAAGGGGATACAACTTCCCAACTCTAAATCCAAAATAAGAGTCTCTTTTGTTTTATATTTCTCCCAAAATTATATACTTCTTTTCTCTTTTTTAGAAACTAAAACTAAAGGGATCTAACTCAAACACGTAAGAACTATCTTACTCCCAACAGGGTACTAAAGACTTTCCAACACAAAGTTTCTTAGAGCTTCAAATCCAAAATCTCATTCTTATAGAAAGAAACATTAAGGGAATCTAACCCAAAATTATCTAAAGCTTTAAACCTCAAAATTCATCCTTAGAAATAACCCTTAAAAAAAATTTAATTCAAATAGGAAAGCACTAACTACTCCCCTAAAAGACACTAAGAGACCTTACTACACAAGTTTAATCATAAAATTATACCTCTCAAAATAACTTAGAAGGACCTTCCAAATGGGCTACTACACAAAACTCTACAAAAAGAAATCTACCAAAAATCACTTCTATTTTCATTTATTTTGACACCAAAACTCTACAAAATCTCTACAAAACCTCCACAAAATCTTCCACCAAGATTTCCTCTTTTGACATAAAATCCTACCCAACAACCCATAATCAAGTGCCTCCTTTTATTTGGAGTGGGGTAGAAAAAACCCAAAGCTTTTCAACGAGAAGGTTTTATAAAAACCTCTCATTGCAAAGCACTCGTCACAAAACATTCACAAAAATTTTCAATAAAGCTTTTCGATGTAAAATAATTAGCAAAACTTTCTAACACAAAATCAAATATAAAACTTGTAACATTTTCTAACAACCTCTACTTTAAAACTTCACAAAAGAAACACTCCAAAGATTGCATTTAGACAATTTCATTCTAAGCATGTATGGAATATACAAACATTTACTAGTCATAGATATAAGCATTTCATTTATCAAATGATTTAAAATAGACATAAAATTTCTTCCAACAAACTTGTATTTTTCATACTACATGCCACCAACAATTTCAAGTAATTCTCTAACCAAAATTCATGAATTTGTTCTCACACCCAAGACAAGTTTTGTAACATGAATGCACATAAAAGCTTTCCAACAAATTCTTGTAGTGATGCCAATGAATAGTGTATAAATGGAATAGAAAAGATGCAAAGGTTCCAATTCAAATTTTCCTACATATGCATTTTTTTATGAAAAATAACAAACTTTATAACATTTTATAGGATACACATTGATGCACATGATACAAACCATAGTCAAGACATCATTAAAATTCCAACAATATCAATACATTTAACACCAAGATGATACTCATCATGTATTAACTAATTTTCTTTCATGGCCAAATGTATACGATCAAAGAAAACTTGAGAAGAAAAGGTTTTCCATTGAAAACGAGATTCCATCAAATAACTTGTATGCGATGCTTGTAGGATTTCATGTAATAAACTAGCATAGATGTCGTTACTTTATAACCACAAATCATCACAAAACTCTCTACACTCATGCCTTCTTAAAATTGTTATAAAATACTCCACCCAAAGTTCATCAAAGGTATTTTAGATGCATATTTTGTTAAGAAATCTACACGGCTTTTACAACTTCTCTTTACCATACGATGTTTCATGAATAAACATAAGCTTCATGACAAAAGATCCTTGTGCAAAGAGACGGCAATAAAACTTCCAAAATATACACTTTTTCTTACAAAAATAGCAGGAAAAGCTTACACAAAAAACTGTAGGAATCTCCACCAAGAAGCAATACAAGATCCATCCAAAAGCGGTGAGGATTCTTATGTAAAACAGCGAGAAAACTTTCAAAATCTGCACTTTTCTTTCACAAAATCGGTGAGAAAAAGCTTACAAAAACTGTAGGAAATTTCACCGCAAAGCAACGACAAACCTATCCAAATGCCATAGGAATTTTGTGTAAAAACAGCCATAATACTTCTAAAATCTGTACTCATTTTCTACCAAAAACAGTGGGAAAAGTAACACAAAAGCTGTAGGGAACCTCACAAATGAACGATGAAAGCTTCACCCAAATATCGTAGGATTTCTCATGTAAAATAGCAATAAAACCTCAAATTCTGCACTTGTTTGAATATTTGCACGATGCTAAAATATCATTCTCTTAGCTTTAAACGATTCATGCTTCCTCTACAAATACCAACTAAAATATAAGTCATGTAGGAATGTAGGTTTAGAATAGTTATACACTTTTTGTTTTAACTTTCTCCAACCATTCATAAAATTTGTGAATAGAACTAATATAAGGCCTAACCATTCATGATTGTCCTATAGCTACAAAACACAATATACTTTCATAAATAATGTAAAACTTTCATGGAACTCTCATAGTTTGAACGACCACCTTTCTAAAATAGACTTTGCTTCTAATCATGCCTACACATGTACTAATATGACAATCACAATAGCACTCGTTGATAAACTTCAATGCAACCATCAAGTATTTTCATGTAGTAGAAGTTTTATTTTATGCAAAGACATGTTATATTTTGAACCAAAGGAAAGCTTCTCAAAGTCTTTCTTATTGAAGGCTAAATATTTGATACCGACAAAAGAAATAAAGAAAGATTAATTCATGGTTCAAGAGATATACTATCGCAAATATACCATTCAAAGACTAACAAATCTTATGTCAAAATTTCCTTGAAAAGTGCGACTCATGGCATAAGAGCTTATATTCATAAAAAGCTTTTCTCACTTTACTTTCTCCTATCATCCACAAAAGAAAACCGTATAAATCAAATTGTATTAATGCTTTCATACATGCTTTTGCCCAATTATATGAATGAACAAACTCATCATTTTCCACAATCGTATACTTCATGCAAACTTTAGATAAGTATTAAAAAAAAAGAAGGCTATTTAGAACTTACCAATGGCTCATTGCCAACATTTCCAATCAAAAGAATATTAGACACTTTCATAAAGAGACTTGAGAGAAATTTTGTAAACACAAATACATCCACACTCATGAAGGAAAATACATGGAACCTCTATATCTAAACATAGTTAATCAACATTTAATTAAGTGGCTCCATACACCAACTCAAGCTTCATGAATTGCCAACCCAATATCACAATCTTTTCTTAAAGATATTTCACCAAACATTTGGTATACATGCTTTGATAGGGGATCAAAATGGTCTTTCCTATATTTGCAAAGTTCACACCTAAATTCTAAATCATGTAACATAAAACAAATGTGAGTTCTCAAATTAATTGAACATCTCGAAACAACATAAACGACAAGTTAGGTAGGAAGATAAATAAACACATGAAGCCACAATTAACTATGCAAACCATCATGAAGTTTATCGTAGGGAGTGAAGGCATTCACTTAGAAATCAATAGAATAAAAAGGGGTGATATCAAATACAACATGAAAATTCCATCCATGCTTTCAATTCTAATCAAATAAAATGAACTTTGCATGAGTGAAGCTTCTCATTAATCCAATCATCCACAAGACTTAAGTTGAGATGAAGAAAAGCAAAGGAACGTTTCAGGAAAAGAAGGAAAATGAAGAAAAAAAAAAAGAAAAAGAAGAGGGGGAAGAAGAAGAAGAAATGGAAGAACCAAGAGAAGGAGAAGAGAGGAAAGATACTCACCTTGCAATGGAGAGTTTGCTCGGTCCAGGCGAAGACAGAGGAGGCGAAGTCCAGGTCGGTTCGGGCAGGAGGCGTCGGGATCGGGCTCGCCGAAGGGGTTCAATGGAGCTGTCGTCGGACAGAGCAGCGGGCTCGAGTTCGGCTGTCCGACTTGACGTCGGCCAAGGCGACGGGAGCAGGGAGTTCAGGTAAGCACAGGGTTTGGCCTGACCTCGTGCGAACAGAGAAGGGAGAGGGGGATCGGCCCTTCTGCTCCTCCTGGCGTGCGTGAAAAACAGAGAAAGGGAGAGAGGTCGGGTGAGTGATTGAGAACGAGAGAGAGCCAGAGTCGATTGAGAGCGAGAGCGTTAATGCCCTAGTCGAGAGCTTCGCTCTAAGTAAATCGAACCCGTCGTCGAAAGAGGAAGCCCGCCAAAATGTCGTCCTCGTGCTCCAGCTTCCGAAAATGCCATAAGCAGCTCTCGTCGCTGCTCGAAATCTGCTCCAGTCACAGAAAATCCCTGAGAAGCGGGATATGGGCTGAAACGACGATCTCGTTTGATCGCAGCCGTTGGGGAAATTCCCTGATTAAGGAAGTAAATTCAAAATGCTTAAAAAAGTCAAATTAAATTTCAATGGGATTAAATTGAGCTGAATCAGATTAAAATGGGCTAAGATTGGGTTAAGCTCGAGTCCGAACTTAGCTCGATTCGAGTCGATTCGGGCTCGAGCCAGCTCAATAAAATTGGTTAAACAAAATCGGGTCCGAAATAATGATCAATTCAAATTAAATCAAGTACGACGCGACGAAAACAAACTAATCGAGTCTAATTGAACACAATCGAGTCTGATCCGGCTCGAGTCGGGTCGATTCGAGATCAAATTGGACTCGACAACATTCGATTAAACCGATCGAAAATGCTCGAGCACATTCGAGCCAAAATCGAGGTCAACAGGTGAGTAGAGAAAGTTCTTAGGTTCTATTTTAAGAGAAGAAACTCTTCTCTTTACCATAAATGATAATTAGTCATTTTTAAATGAATAAAGATATGTTTAAAATTTTGAGTTTAAAAGATCAAATATTAGATTACTATCCTAAGAGAAGTGACGGACTCGGAATTCATCAAACATGAAAAGAGACACACTGAGGGGTGTACAACCTGGGCTTATGCTTGCCTGGAGTGAGCTTCCAGCTAACATCCTAAGCACAACCAATCATCCTATATGTATACAAGATAGAAAGGCTCTATCTTAAGGAATCAAGTATTTGTAATTCAAAAGGTTTAAATCAGAGACTCTGTAATATGCAAAAGAATATACCTAGCGTTATATATGATACATAAAACAGATGCATGAGTAAGAGTATACTTATGTCTACCGAAAGATAAGATGACATTTTCAATTGAGCAATACTAGTGTAATGCATGCATGTAAGTAAGGTGCATTATGAAGCAAAGTGTATAAAAATGCATGTATGACATTCAGATAACAGAAAAAAATAAACAAACACGCTAAGGATACCCTCTCGGCAAGATATCCGCATCACATCATAATAGAAAATCATCCTAACGTTGCTCACTTTGTGTGGAAAAACAACGATACCCGCTTTGTGTGGGAAAATAATGATGTCCATGGCATAAATAGGTGGCCTACACTATAGGTCTAAATGACCCTAATGGTTTCTAGGGCTCATAGAAGGTGGGGGTGGGGGTGGGGGTATCATACCTAAAACCAAAAGAAAATAGAATATCCTAGTGGTGCCCACTTTGTGTAGGAAAAATAACGATGCATATAACACAAATGGGTGGGCCTACACTATAGGCCTAAGATGACCATAAGAGTCTTTAGGGCTCACAGAAGGGGCAAGCTATGACTTATAGGGCCAAAGCTTCATTAGTGCACTAACCTATGGCCATCTACCAAAACATGCTAGAACATACATTAAACTAAGATATTAAAAATATGTGTGTGATGTGTAACAATTTTGACATATAATTAAGAGTTCTTTACAAGTTCCATAAATTATATCTGACCCTGGCGCGACCACTTAAGAGCTCCAATCAAGCAAATTATCCAATGATTCTCAACCATGCAAGAGTTGTGATGCAGCCACTTAAGAGCTTCAAGCGAGCAAATTATTCATTGATTCTCGACCATGCATGACCCATTGTACCTCACAAAATAAAATAAAATAAAAGTACATAAATGAGCGTAGATGCTATTCAGAAAATACATGCAGGTAAATAAAAATATAACTAACAGGAAATTTAAGATTTGTATTTATGAAAAATATGCATGTTATTGCTAAAACATAAAACAATATAGTGATTCTCTAACTAGGCAAGAGTAATTAACATTGAATAACAAAACAAAATATCGGCCTAATCTATAACTAGAAGTCGTGTCCTAACAAATAAATTTAGGTGTGTGTAATAGGCTGTATGATTTTTGGTATGTCCTATGTAGGATGATTTAGTTAAAGTTGTTTGCATTTTTTATTTATTAAAGGGTCAAAAGAGAAATTTTAGTTTGTGTTTAAATATTAATGTCTTAAGATTGATTTTAAGAATTTTATTTTAGTGTTTAGTTGATTACCACCTTTATTTCTCACCGAAGCCATGAGATTTATTTCACCCTCCTTAAGGCTAACTTAATAGCCTCATAGGCCTGGGTTACTCAGTGGTAATCAATTTTGTTGAATTATTTTAATTGGTTATAAATTAAAAAGGAATGTAAATTAAATGATTTATTATCAATTAAAAGGGTTAAATTAATTAAGTTTGTTATCAACCAATTCATGGCGTTGTGCCACCATGCTCGAGAACCAGGCCTCCTTAGAACACTTAGCCCCACAGCTTGGAGTAGTCCATCATGAAAACCAAGTTGATAAAGTTATATTAAGATTTTTAGTTGATTTAAATCATTAATAATCAATTAATTTTAAAGTTTTAACAATCCATTGAATTTATTCATGGCATTATGCCACTAAGCTTGAGGAGCCAGGCCTCCTTAGGACACTTAGCCCGTCAGCCCGGAGTAATCCATCCAATAAACTTCCTCTTTGAAGTGGTTGTTATGTATTAAAGGATTTGTTGATTAACATTAAAAGGTTAGCTTAATATTTGATTGAGTTTTAGATGAGTTAGTGAATTTTGGGTTTTAAAATACTTTTAACTTAATGAGTTTTAATTTAGGTTTGCTCTCTTAATTTAGTTTACATCTTTTAAGTTTTAGGTTGGTTAGAGGTTGATTAAGAGATTGGTTAAATTTGGTTTTTTGAGTTTTGCATTTTAGTAGTTATTATGTGAATTAGGTTTGATTAAGAATTATGTATTTTAATATATTTTTAGAAGTTGAATTATGATTGATTTGATTGGTTGGTTATTAATAGATTAAGGCACACTAAATCTAGGAAAAAGTATCACTAAGTTTATGTTTTGATGTTTTCCTATATGGAGCATGCATCTTAAGTCTATGTTATCTAAGACTCGATCTTTAATTTTTATCCTTATGTGTCACTAATGTTATAGGGGATAAAAAAGGGTTCATTTCTAACCTTTGTACATTCGTACTAGTATTTATAAATTTAGGAATCTATGAATAAAATAATAAGTAGAAAAGTAGTATAAAGGTGAGAAATAAAGAGCAAAAACAACAAAATGCAAAAAAAGAAAGGAAGGAGTGAGAAAACAAAATAATAAAGGAATGTAAGCATCTTATTGTTGGGCATACTTCTTCGAAGTCAAGCATGTCTCTAAAACATCATTCACCACAATTCAATGTAATATGAATAGGAGGAAAGGTGTTTTTGATGCACTTTACTGTCCCCACGTTCCAAACAAAACACTTGAAACATTTGACACAATTAACCAAACCATTTTCTAAATAAAGACTAAAGCGGCGAAGGGGAACAAGTTCCCAAAACTAAACTCAAAATAAGTCCTCTTTTGTTTAACCGCCATATTTATTCAAACTCAATTCTAGAAGCAAGCACAAAGGGAAGAAAGACAACTCACATAAGCAAGATCATTCATTCCAAAAATAAAGACATCAAAGAGTTTTTCAACTCAAAGCTAATCATAAGACTATAAATCCCAAAATGACTTATAAAACTTTCAAATGAGACTAAATATAAAGCCTTACATGAACAATCTACTAAAACTTTCCAACACAAAAATAACTCAAGTGCTTTTTATTATATTTTGCGTGGGGTAAAGCCAAGAAAACCTCATGAAACATTCATAAAACTTATCACAAAACAACTCATAAAGCCTTCCAACAAGAAGAAATACAAGAAGCATGATTTTCTAGCACAAAACAAATCATGGTATCTTTCCAATCATAAAACAAACCATAGCTCTTCAAAAACATAAGATACATCGAAACTCTTTTCAACACAAAATAAATCATATGTCTTTCAAATATAGAGCAAAGCCATCCACCTTTTCAAATATGAGACAATCTCATAAAATTTTCCAACAAATTTCTACCTTCCATGCCACATGCCATCAAAAATTCCAAGAGGAACTTTTAACCCAAATTTATGAAAATCATTCTCATACCGAACATACAATGCCTTGCCAAAAGTTCAAAGACAATCTTATATTATTGAAAAGAATAAATACAAGAAGAAAGGGGCATATTCTCTTAAGTTTAAGATCTCACATTGCCATTTTATTCTTTTTAGAAAAAAAAAACTCAAGAAAATGCTCCAATCAACACAAGGCAAGCATGAATCAGATTTACATGGGAATTCATACTTAAAGGTTAAAGCAAACACAGAGACTCTCCATATCTTTTCCAAAGCTCCAAGAAAATCATCCAGCAAGAAGAACATATAACCTCATATTTATTCAAACCAAATTTGTAAGTTTCATCCCAAAAGAACCCAAGAAATCTTTCAACTACTCCAAATTTTCTTTCAAAACACTTACAGAACTCACCAAAAGAGAAAAGTTTTTTAGTATCATTGCATTAGATCCATAGATAAAGCCATATGAATCATATGCATGCTTTCCAACACATGACCCAAAAGAGTTCTTTTCCAACACATAAACCGCTTTCTAAAGACTTGCAACCATAAAACAATTCGTAATGCTTTCCAATCATCAAATCCCTCATGAAGTTCTCCAACAAGTCGTAGAATATTTTAATATAGGGTAAATCATAAAGCTTCCCGACATAAAACAAATCAAAGCTTTTTCAAGCATCACACAAGCCGTCATATGAGATATATAAGGAAACTTATCAAATCCACAATTTACCCTGCTAGAATATGGGCAAGCATTTAGACTCTTTAGAGTAAGGATATAATCAAGAACACAACCCTCTCCAAAATTCACATTCTTCCTTCAAATCTTAACTTCACTTTCTCTCACTACCATATGAGATTATTCCTACCAACTTGCTTGCTTTAAATATAGATAATCATATAACATATGATTCCAACTTAACTGCTTACGAAAGAATGAACAAAATAGATGAAAATAATTTCTCTCCAAAACTTACAATCATCAAGTAACTAAAGAAATGCAAGAAAACGTGCTCTTGAAGTTCATAGATTGAATTTTGAACATATACTAAATCATCCTTCATATTTCCACAAACCAATCTTGATGGAACATACATATTTGAGGGCAAAAGCCAAAGTTATATTTTTCCAAGTAAAGCAACCATGAATGTATATAGAAGGGAATCATAAAATATTTATGCTCATTCATTTCTCTCTCTCTCTCTCTCTCTCTCTCTCTCTTTTTTGAATCTGACTCATAGTAATAAAGCATAAAACTCCACATGGCTCATTTCAAAAAGAACAAATTGCAAATCGGATGACACAAGCATGTAAGTGATCTCAAACTAGCTTCCAGTTATGGACTAAACCACAATTATAAAAGCATGAAGTTATATTTCTCATATAAATCTCTAATTTAAACAAAGGCACTAAAACTAAAGGTATTTATATATGCATTTCTTGCCGACAGAGCCAATCATTGCAAACAAAAGTCTATTAATTACCATCCTTCTAATCACCAAAGTATTTCTTGCCAAAACTTCATGTAAAGAGTATGATCTAATGACATGGGAGAGAATATCACATCAATTTATGACTTTCTAAAACGAAAATTTCTCAATGAGAACAAGATGAAAATTGGACATGAATCCTTCTTTTGTTTGGTGTGAATTGAAAGTTTCAGCCCATTCAAATCATCAATTAAAAAGAAAACTCCATACCATGAAAGATATGTATGCAATACTCTCACCTTTAAAGTAAGTGAAAGAAGCCCTCATATTTAAATATCAAGGAAAGCTCAAAGTAAGGAGATTCACTATCAATTCTCCAATCAATCGAAATATGCTTTTAATGAATTAAAATCCAACAAGTGAGAAAGAAAAAAGGGAAAGAACAAGGGAAATAGTAAGAACTTCTTCATTAAAACCTAGCATAGATCAAACTATTTGATGTTTCCATCGTGCTATGACGTTCCCACTTCCAAACAAACTTATTTGATCAAAGCTTATATATACACACCTTTAGTGGACATTACTACAAACACCTCCCATACACTTGGTGAAGGATGTCATATTTTTCATCACCTACACATGAGGTCTTCTTTAAACAACGCATAACATGACATAATTCTTCTACAAACATGATCTTCTACAGATTTTATACATAGTTAATGATGGAAACAATATAGACTTTATTATGGAACACATCTATATTCCACAAAACCACCCATCTCATTTTTTTTAAATGAAATACTTACAACATGGTGAGTTCTTCAATCACAAAGCTGCAAAAAATTAACTAGAATAACAGTGAAATAAATTCTACACAACCTTATGTGATGGGTGCTGTTATTCTAGAAGGAGTAGAGGAAATAAAAGAAAGCAAAGAGAATATAAGGAGAAGAAGTGAAGAAACAAGAAGAAGAAGAAGTGTGAGGGAGAAGAAGAAGTGGAAAAAGGAGGAGAAGGTTATACCTGCCCGAGAGGGAAGTTCTAGTTCGGCTAGGGTAAGGAGGTCGACGTCGGGTTCAGACTGAGAGGTGGGGAATGATCTCTTAGGCTTTGAATGGGACAGCTGTTTTACTGCTTATTAGTGCAAAAGTTTCTTGAACTTGAAATGTTTTGTGCTATTATTTTAATTAAAGAATATATGATATATTATTTTAATTAAATATTATTTGATATATTATTTTAATTAATAGTTATATTTAATAATAATAATTTTTAAGAAAATTTTAATTTTAATTAACATACTTGTATCAAATTTATTGAATTAATTATTAACATATTTACAACTAATTAAATAATTAAATCTAATAAAGTTATATCATTTTTAATATTTTCTAATCAAGTCATTTTAGGTATACCTCTACCTTTCTTAACATAAGCCAAATCTAATACATCTACTTTCCTAACATGCCATCGAAAAACCACCAATTTATCTGACTAAACCATATAAGGCAACTCTTGTTAATCTTATCTTCCACTGGAGCTACTCCAACATTTCTCAACTACAACAAAACATATTGCCAAACTTCTTACTTACAATAGTAATTTTCAGATGCACTGTCCCAAATGAAGCCTCCATAATGCTTAAATCCTACTAAAATTGCTCATAAAATAGTTTTAAATTTAACCAAGTAAATGTGCTATTTTGAATATTGTATAATTGGATCGAACACCCCGATTCAATCGTGAATCGGTCAGGTGGTCGGTCAGATCAAACTTACAAAATCAGCTTTTATCGAATTGGCGGTTCAACCGATGGACCACTGAACTAGTTCGAGTTGAAATGAACCAACAGATTCTATAAAAAGATTATTTTTGTTTTAATTAAATTTTAAATAATATATTTTAGTTTATTAATTTTTTTATTTTTTAAAATATTTTTATCAATATAATGATTAATAACACCATAACATATGCATGTTATCTCAAATATCTCACATATTTTGTTTAGTAAAAAGTGTGTAATTCACATTTTATAAAGGGTTAAAGATAACAACCTGAAACTCCTCCTATGATGTGAGACTAAAAAAATTGCATGAATAGTTTAGAATATGAATTTGGGTTTATTTGGGCTAGTTGGACTTCAAATTTGAATTTAGTTGTGTTACTAATTTGGACAGTATGTATTATAAATTTGCTATAATATATATTATAAGAGTTAATAATATAAATTTATATATTATATTAAATATTATTCTTATAAATATATAAATATATTATTCCTAAATGATATTTATATTTATAAATTTATATTTTATTTTTTTTAAATTTTTTTAAATATTATTAAATGCTCATATATTTATATTATATTATGTTAATTTTATTAATTTTTTAATAATATTATTATTTATTACGTCATCCGATTTGACGAACCAGGGTCGAACCGTGAACTTCTCCTTCTTTCTATTCGTTGTCTGGTCCGGTTTTCACAACTTTGATTATTAGGTGATATATATGTATTTTTGTTTGAGAAATTAAATTTTAAATTTATAATTTCTCATCTTTAGTGAAAATTCAATATGTATTAAATATATAAAAATATTAAATTTTATCCGTTGTGAGTTTTGATTATCTATTAAGAAGCCTCAAGCCTAAAGGTGGACAAAAGACAAGGGATAGTAAAAAAGATAATTACATGATTAAAAATTTTGTCTATTAATTAAGAGTTTTTGAAGTAGGGCCTTGCCTATGATTAGCCTACCTTATTTGCGTAACCCAAAAAAAAAAAAAAAAAAAAAAAAACACGAAAAGATCGAAGTAACTTATACCGTTGAAGACCTCAATTAAGATTAGGGTTTTTTGTCGTTTCAGCTTCGTGTGCAGCTTGTATAAATCGAACTACCTCTTTCAGTTTCGACAACTACTCTTTCAGTTTCGTCATAGACTTCGTCAGAGAGCGCCTTTCAATGGAGCAGAGCATGTGCCGTTTATTCGTAGCAGTCATCTTACCACTTCTCGTATTCGCTCACCAAATCGGTAGAGCGGATGGCTCGGTTTCATCTTCAGGCGGGAGTGACCTTGACTACTCGAAGCTCTCGGGAATCATCATCCCGGGCTTTGCCTCGACGCAACTGAGGGCGTGGTCAGTGCTTGACTGCCCCTACTCTCCGCTTGACTTCAACCCTCTAGACTTGGTCTGGCTAGACACCACCAAGGCAGGAAAAACCTTCTTCCCATGCCACTTGATTTTTATGATTTCATTATATCGCCATTATAATCTCCCAGTGGGAGTTTTTTTATTGAATTCTGTTTCATTCCCATGCCGGGTGTTTATGTTATGTTTCTCCGAGTTAATATGGCGGTGGAAAAATGATATTATTGGATGATTAGATGAAGCTTGATGTGTAAGCTATTATTTTTTTTGGTTTTGCAGCTTCTTTCTGCTGTGAACTGTTGGCTTAAATGCATGTTGTTGGATTCTTATAATCAAACTGATCATCCTGAGTGCAAATCGAGGCCTGATAGTGGCCTATCAGCTATAACAGAGCTGGATCCTGGTTATATAACAGGTGATATTACGGATATGTTGCTTCTGTATTGAAAGTTGTGCACATTTCCTTTTCTTGCATCTCTTGTATTCATATACCTTGTTTGATTATAATTGAATCTATGCAAATTAAACATAATCTCTCAACAAAAGAACCAAATTTGATACACCTTGGAAGCAAAAAACAGCAAAAAACAAATAGAAAAACTACAACAAAACTACAATGGTGATTGATTTTGTATTAATACTTCAATCATAGAAAACAAGATATAGGTGATTTACAATTTGAGAGGTAGGTCAGCTCTCCCAATCAACCTAGACGTTGCTAGGAAGTCCTCAAAGAAAAGACTACAACATAAGCAAAACTCAGTCATAGCGTGATCATAAAACTCTAGACAACTCCCCCTTAAATAGCCCTAGAATACAATAACATAAATAGAACATTCCTAAACAATTTAAATATATTTTAGGAAACATTCTTAAACAATTAAACATAATTTATGAAAACTTCATAAGCAATTAAACATGATTTAGGAAATCTTCTTAAACAAATTAAACATATTTATGAAAGATTCCTAAATAAATTAAACATAATTAAGGAAACATTTCTAAACAATTAAACATGATTTAGGAAACATTTGTAAACAATTAAATATGATTTAGAAAACATTCATAAACAAATTAAATAGCTTCTCCTTAATTCTTCCTTGTCACATAATGAATAATAGCTTTCTTGGGTCCCACAAGGTGGGTCTCCCATGACGTATCAATACTCCCCTTCCAAAAAGCCACCTTGTACTCAAGGTGGTACAAAGGAAATTGTTGTTGAAGAATATATTTCCAGTTGAAAAGAAAATGGGCAAGTAGTTGTAATCCTAGAATGCATTTCCTCGTTGGATCAACATGAAACAGCTGTAACATGTTTGCTGCTTAAAATTCTATCAACAATTTGTTTATGTGAAACAATACATACATTTTTCTTTCCATTTCTCTTTTGTGAAGAATTTCTCCAAACTCGTGTCAGCATAACCGTTACTTACTTGGTTTTGGGTTCTAAATTAACAAAATCTCTAGCGGTAGAAGAATGTTCTATTATTTTAGAAGAAAATGTATTTCCCTTAAATCCCTTAATAGATTGGATAACTTTCTTTTGTTTTGCACTCAACTTATCCACCAAGATTTTATGTGAACTTGAAGAATAAAAAGAATTAATAGGTACATAATTTTTAGTTTTCTCTGAAGTCTCTTCATTATCTTGGCTTATGAAGTCTTGATGCTTGCAGTCTTCAGTGCCTTTTTTATTTTCTTTTATGAAATTTGCTGGTGAATCAAGTTTTGCTAATGAAGTTTTGCCATCAACATCCAAGGATACTTCAGTTGAATCTTTCTCTACACTAGGACTAACAATCTTTATCATTTCATCCCCATCAATCTTGCTTGGTACAACTTTCTGATCTTCTCTCGGCATATCGTTTTTGTGATTCCCCCGTGCTTCCGATATGGAGCCGCCTTAGCTTGATTCTTTAACATTTATTTCATCATCTCCTTGAGATTTCCAAACCTTGCTTCCATCGTTGAAAAACACTCATTAAACGACCCCACATTTCTTTGCAGCTGCCCTACTTCCCTCTAGAACTTCCAACACCTTAACTCTTCTCCGGTCTCCGATCCCAAGAAATTGCTTTGATACCTTGGAAGCAAAAACAACAAACAATAAATAGAAAAACTATAGTAAAACCAAAACGGTGATTGATTTTGTATCAATACTTCAATAAGGGAAAACAAGATACAAATGATCTATAATTTAAGAGGTAGATCGACTCTCCCAATCAATTTAGATGCCGCTAGAAAGCCCTCAAAGAAAAGAACTAGAACATAACCAAAACTCAGTCATAGCATCATGATAAAATCCTAGCAACTCCCCCTTAAATATCCCTAGAACACAATAACATAAATAAAACCTTTCTAAAAAAATTAAATATAATTTAGAAAATCTTCCTAAATAATTTAACATAATTTAAGAAACCTTCATAAACAATTAAATATGATTTATGAAACATTCCTAGACAAATTAAACATAATTTAGAAAACTTTCCTAAACAAATTAAACATAATTTAGGAAACTTTTCTAAATAATTAAACATGATTTAGGAAATATTCCTAAACAATGAAGAATTAAATATGATTTAGGAAATCTTCCTAAACAAATTAAATAACTTCTCCTTGATTCCTCCTCCTCACATTCAAGTTTAGGTATATATAACATGTACTTGATGATGATTTTGCTAATGACTTTTCTAAAACAAATATCTTCCAAGAATTATCATTTTTGGATGTAAGGCAGCGGCAACACATGGATGAGACTCTGTTTATGGAATCTTTTTTTTCTAACAAGACAGTTATTGGTTTCTTAAGCTCAACTATTTCTATAGGATGTCATTATATAACGGGGAAGATTAGTAATCAAGAGCCTGGTAGAAAATCTACTGCATTTTGAATTTATGTCAGAGATATTATTCATCCGGCAGTTCAGTGTGAGTAATATCAGCAAATTCAAAGAAAATGCTAGGTATTATATGGGAAAACTCAACTTTTAAATTAGGAGAAGCTTTGTTTAGGTGTAGGACATGAAATGAAGCATTATAACAAATTTTCTTTTTCAACGCATTGAAATTGACATGCTAAAAATTAAAAGATGCAAAGATGATCTTAGCTAAGAGCCCATGACAATCAATTGAAGTTTTTTTTTTAAAGCTATAAAGAGGCTCGTGAGTAATTTAAGAAAGGTATTTGCGATGCAAAGAGCTTAGAATGATTTATATAATATATTAGATACTAAGGAGGGAGAAAAATAGATGTATAAGTTAGCTAAACAAAGAGATAGAAGTAGTAAGGATTTAGTTCAAGTGAAATGTATTAAGGATGAAGATCAAAATGTACTTTTCTTAGAAGATGATATTCAACAAAGGTGGATAAGATATTTTGCTAAACTTTTTAATGAAGAATATGAAAATACGATTGAATTTAGTGACTTTAGCACCCTAATTGAAAATAAAGATTTTTGTTTTTATCGGCGTATTAGTAAAGCCGAAGTTAGAGAGGCTTTAAAGAAAATGAAGTGTTGAAAAACTATTGGACCTGATGATATTCCAATAGAGATGTGTAAATGCTTAGGAGATGAAGGAATTTCTTAGCTTACTAAACTTTTTACTTGTTTTGAAGACTAAAAAGATGCCAGATCAGTGGAGAATGTGTGTGTTAATTCCTATTTTAAGAATAAAGGTGATGCACAGGAGTGTGCAAATTATAGAGGAATTAAGTTAATGTGTCTTTAAAACTATGGGAGCGAGTTATGGAGAGTAGGTTATGGCGTGATACTAATATTTCTCAAAAATCAATTTGGACTCATGTCGGGTAGGTCTACTATGGAAGTCATACATTTATTGAGAGGTTTGATGGAGAAATATAAAGAGAATAAGGAGGATCTACATATGATATTTATTGATTTAGAGAAAGCATATGATAAAGTTCCAAGAGAAGTGCTATGGAGAGTTCTTGAAAAGAAAAGAGTTAATAACACTTATATTCAACTAATTTAAGATATGTATGCAGGAACTATTACTTGTGTTCAAACACAAGGTGGTTTGACCAAGTATTTTCCTATTTTGGTTGAATTACATCAAGGATCAGCCTTAAGTCCATATCTTTTTGCTTTAGTCATGGATGTTCTCACTAGACATTTGCAAGAAGATGTACATTGGTGTATGCTTTTTGTTGATGATATTCTTCTTGTTGATAAGACTAGAGAGGGAGTTGAAGGTAAACTTGAATTATGGAGGTCATCCTTAGAGTTTAAAGGTTTTTGCTTGAGTAGATCTAAAACTGAATATATAAAGTATAATTTTAGTAGTAATAGACCTAATGAGGGGATTGTGACTTTGGGTGATCAAGTCATTAATAAGAGTACACATTTTAGATATATTGGATCTATTGTTCAGAGTGATGGTGAAATAGATGGGAATATTATCAGCATAATTCAAGTTGGATGGTTGAAGTGGAGGAATGCATCAGGCTTGTTGTGCGATAGAAAAGTCCCCCTAAAACTTAAGGGAAAATTCTATAAGATGGTGGTGAGACCTGCAATGATTTATGGTGTCGAATGTTGGCCATTAAAAGAGAAGCATGATACTAAGTTAAGTATTGCAGAGATGAGGATGCTTAGGTGGATGAGTTGCTTTACCCTTAGAGATAGGATACAAAATGAGCATATACGTGAAAAGGTTGAAGTTGCTCTAGTGGAAGATTAGATTAGAGAGAGTTGTCTTAGATGGTTTAGTCACTTTAAACGGAGGCCTTCTGATCACCTGGTTAGGAAAGTTGAGGTATTAAATTTGACTTATGTTAAGAAAGGTAGAGGTAAACCTAAAAAGACTTGATTAGAAAATATTAGAAATGATATTTCTTTATTAGATTTAAAGGAGAATTTGACTTTTAACAGGACAATGATAAAAAAGGATTCATGTAGTCAACCCTACGTAGTGGGACAAAGGCTTGATGTTGTTGTTGTTGTTGTTGTGAGGTGATGTTTTTGTTGGATTATATTTGGGTATATTGTTTAAAGGTTTGATTAGGAATAACTTGATTGTTTTTTATTTAAGTTTAATAATGTATATGTTATCTCTTCCAAAATGTATGGCATCCATGCCATATAACCAAGGCTTACCCAAAAAGATATGAGCAATATCTATGGAAAGAGCATCACATCATTTGAGCTTCATAAGTCCATACATGGATAAAGCTATGGGTTGATTTGGAACTTAGCCTATTAATAAATAGATACGAAGTTCAGACTCACTACCAGTGCCAGACCTGTTTTTTTGAACGGGGGAGCACAAACCCCTCTCTCTTCATAGCCTTTCACTTTTGAAACAGTCCATGCTTTTCATTGGGTTTAAAGGCCCAGATATGCTTATACATTCACCTGCTTTTATGATTGTGCAAAGCGCTAAAGTACTTGGCATTTCTTTTTAAAATGTACAGTTTTTGCATCAATTTCATCATAATTGAAATGTATAGAAAGTGAACTCGTTTGTTTTTTTTTTAAATATGAGAAAAGGGACAAAATGATCGGACTCTTTATAAAAGATCAAAATGATCATTTAATATAGTTGAGAATTATTATGTCCTTCGTAAAAAATTAAGGGACAATTTTGATTCATTCTTTTTTTTTTTAAATTAAAAATTTTGGTTTGTCAAGTTGTGCTTGTTTGCTTCTGGTAGTGATTTGGTTGCATAAAGTTGAACTATGATAAGCATTTCAAAGGCTGTCTGATGTTAGCTTCTGTAACCCATTTACCAGACTGACGAAATGTCCCAGCTGGATGAATTTAGAATATATTGGAACTTCATCATTCTTGGTTTTGTTCCTTTTGATAGTGGTGAAAGAATGCTTTCTGATATAGAACCAAAATGTATTGCGACACAACAGTAAGTCTGGTACAAGGTGTTCTTACGGCAATTGTTTTTTGTGATACTGTGGAAAGATGTTATGTTGTTGTATTTAGTAGGATTCAAAGCTAAATAATATGAAGATTTGAATGAGATCTTGATCTGGCATACTAGCCCTAGAAAATAATTTTCCTGTGCAACTTTTAATTAAAAAGTATCTTCGTATTGGTAAGTTGCTAACGAAGCTTATGTTTAATGAACTCGTTTTACTATCTTTATGTCCTTTTGTTTTCTTACACTATTCAAGTATTGACTGCCCAGGTCCTCTTTCGTCTGTATGGAAGGAATGGCTTAAATGGTGTATTGAATTTGGTATCGAGGCAAATGCAATTGTTGCTGTTCCATATGACTGGAGGCTATCAGCATCAATGCTAGAGGAGCGAGACCTCTACTTTCACAAACTAAAGTTAGTTTATTATAGTAAATCTTGACTGAAGTTGCTCCATTTTCTTATTATGTGCTGTAATCATCTCCAACGAATTTGTGGGAGTGAGCATGCTAATATCTTCTGATATGTCCATATGCCTTTTTTGCTAATTTATTTTTACTGCCTGGTCTCTTTATGCTGTCATATTTAACCTGTTACATATAATTCATCTGACAACTGTATGGAAAGCACTTGATAATTTGCTCCTTAATTAATTTGGTCAGCATTTTAAAATTCTTAACGGAGATAGTTAATTTGTGATTAAGCACTGATGGCTGATTTTGAATTTGATTTTTTTTTACCAAGTTCCCATCTGTTGCCTCTTTTTTTTTATTGGTTTTATCTTATCGTGAGTACTTTTATTTCTAGGAATAAAATTTAATGATTGCTATTTTTTTGTCTATATATTAATTAGTCATGTTGTATATACTTGTTATTATTGTGTACTGAGTATAAGTCTTTATATTTGTAGAAAATCCTCTCTTTTATCATTGAAAACATTTCTTCCTCAACTTCATCTGCATTGATGAAAGTCATACATGAAATAAATTCAACAACCGGGAGTTAATACATGATATTCAATGGTAACCATGACTAGCTGATCTTCGGGGATGCAGAGTCTCATGGGTCTTCATTTCATTTTATATTTTAGTGGGCAATAATGATGTTGATAACCCCTTTTATTATGATTTTTATTTTCTGCACCCGTTATCAAAGTCAAGAAACCCTTACAGTGTCCTTCTCCTGTAATGGCGACTTCTTAGGAAGTTGTCAATATTGTAGATAGAAGTGATAGAGGTGACGTGACATTTGCATGTGAGGATAAGAGCAACATGATTCATCTTCTTCGATTGGCAACCCATTTCTAGTTTTATTATTTGGTGTGCCCACAAATTTTTGATCTTATCTTGTTTTGAATCAAGCTACCTCACCTTGGGGTTTAAGTACTTGATAAATTATAAGTTACCTTATTTCTTATGTTTAAGATGATTGAGTTGCTTAAGGAATTTGCACGCTTAATATGTAGAGAACATAATAATTTTATCTTTAAGTGAGTTTAAATAATGCGATAAAACACAAAGAGCGGTAAAATAAGCTTAGACCAAATTACACGCGTAGAAGTTAAGATCGTAAAACAATCAATTTAATCTAACATTGCATACATGGATGGTTTTCAACAAGAGATCCTAATGTTAACAATAAGATTAGTTACTATGCAAAGATCCCTCAATCAACTCTCTAGATTACTAAGTCTTAATGGAGAATTGTTGATATGATCTTCCTGAATCCAAAAATAGCTACAATTGAGAAGTAACTAGGAAGATAAGAGAGTTAGAGGAAGAGTTTTACCCAAAGAAACAGAAAACACGAAGCTCCGATGTCGATGTGTGGATGTTTCTGTAGTTGGACAGCAATCAAAATCCTTTCACAAGTCCGGACAGTAATGGGGATGGTGCAGGGTTTTCCGCACAGAAACTATAAAAGCATGGTCAACAGCTTTGGGTCCTGGGATGGCTTAACAACAACAAAATTTCGGCTGGAACCTTGGGACAGCAAGAGGAAAAGCTAGGGCAGCAATTTCCAAGGTTTGGAGAAGGAGGACTACCACTATAAACGTCCTGAATTTTCTGGACTGCAAGGGGGCTATAGGAATAGTCCTCTAGCAACAAAGGGGATGGAGTTTGGAGAGTTAACCAAGAGGAGGTAGGAGGGGAAGGAGGCCGGCTAGGGAAAGGAATAAGATAAATTTCTGTGATCAGATTTCTTTTGGGTTTGGTGTGGGGTTTTGATTTGCAATTTTGAATTTCAAATCAAGAGAAAAGGAAGGAAGGTATTCCAAAACGATGGGAGTAATTGATGTTCCTAAGAAGGTAGGAATTAGTTGAGAAAGAGAAAGAAGAAGAAGAGGGAGCATGGGGGTGGCGGCATGGAGAGAAAGGGGAAGGATTTGGTGAAAGGAATTAAGGCTTGCCCTTTTAGGAATCCTAAATTGAGGAGGAGGAATCAAATCCAATCTAATTCAAATTTGACTTGGATTGAGATTTGAGAACTTTCCTAAAATAGGTATCCTTAATTAGGAAGTAAATCCAAATTCATTTGTTTTGAATTTTGGAATTTGAATTCAATGCTAAATCAAGGGGCTAAAATTGGAAAGGGGTTTGAATGGATGGAGGAATTTGTGGAGCTCATGGGAAAAGGGGGTGGCCGGCGGCATGCTTGGAGTAGGGATTGATTGGATGGGTTTCCTTAAGTGGTATCGTCTAAAATTAGGTGGAATTAATGGGTAAAATATTTCTCTTAATTTTAATTTAAAGTTAGATCCAAGAATTGAATACTTTCCTAATATAGATTATGTCGATTTAGGAAAGATTTCAAAATCTGAATTTGAAATCAGATTTTGAATGGATTTCCCTCATAATCTTCATGCTCTACTTTGGAAAGAAACAAACAATTGATTTGGATCCAAGGGAGGGGAAAGCTGGCGGTTAACTAGGGTTAGGGCTTTGGATGTGGCGGTTTGAAGATGGGGAGTAGGTTCGGCGGTTGAGGTTGGTTGGCGGCTTGAAAGAGGTGGTGGGGTTTGTTGGCTGAGAGGGGGAGGGGATCTTGTTGAGGTTGACCGGCGGCTTGAGGACTTGAAGTGGCCGGCGGGTGTTTGGGAAAGGAGAGGTGGTCGTATGTAGGGGAAAGGAAGAAATGATAAGAAAATACTACGAATACTGACCACGAGTCCTGGAATCCATTGGCGGCTGACGGGTGATGCGTGACCCTCTCTAGGATTTCTCCTCTCAAGAACTCACAAAATGATCAAGAACAAGAAAGCTGAATTTTCATTAATAATCATTCATTCATTAACCTCATAAGAGGGAAAAGAGGGCTATAAATAGGCCCCATACAAGAACAAAACAAAAGACCAAATTACCCCTTGTGGTTACTTGCATCTAGTCCCTCAAGTGAGGGTAAAAACGAAAAAGAACACTAAAATAATAAAATTATAATACATCAAGCAGAAATAAAAGATGCAAGCGTAGCTGTAGATCTTCGATGTCTCCTCGCGCAAGAGTATCCTGTAGATGTCCTCATTAGGAACTGTATGTCTAACAACAATTACTGTCTCAGCTTACTTCGCTGGTGCTTTATCCTTCCCTAAAACATGTAAATAAATAGGGTGAGTGCACAGCTCAACAGGTCACACAAAATTTACAACTATATTCAATATGAAGAAGATAGATCAAGATGTATGCTATTATCAATTAATCATAAAAGCTAATTGTATGCTGAATCAATATTATTCTATGCTTATTCTTATACCTATATCATATATACAAGTATGATCAACATCCTCATGTAGGAATCATATGCTTATGTCTGTTCTCATGATCATCTCTTATAATTATTATATGTTAGTATATCATTACATGCATCCTATGTGTATTATTATGCTTGTCAATATATTCATACCTGTATCACTCTTGCATTATTATTTATGCTAATGAATTATCATATGCATCATTTATATGTATCTTATTCATATATATAAATGCTAGGCATACTATCATATTCAGGTATATCATTATCATGTACATATAAATAAATTATGCCTTGCATCATTATATTTAGCAACATCAGCATATCATGTTTATTTGTATCAATATTATGTCTTTATATCACATTAGGGACATATATCTATCAATGTTATATATCTTATCATATTAAAATCATTAGTGTATATGACAGACCAATAGTCATGTGATAATATCATATATTTGACTATTAGATGTGGAATAGAGTTATTTAAATGATCATGTGTTATTACAGACATAACCTCATTATCATGTATACTAGAACTATGTATCATGTGAAATCATCATGTATACGTCAATGGTATGCGTGTCAGAATAAATGTGAGATCATGCATCATCATGAGTGATATTCTTTTCGTTATCATAGAAGTTCATATATCATCAGAAATAACATGTGTATCAATAGGAAGTTTGTATTTTGATTAATCATATCTTATCAACCATATGGTTGTACGGTATCACCTATCGTACAATATAAATCATATCAATATCAATCATAGTTAGGTGACTTTATATAGGAGTTGTTACTCCAATCAGTCATATCACTGCCCTCTTATACCTTCTATCATATCATATCTTGTGTTTATTTAAAAAAAAAGACCTTCGGATCATCCCTGCATAGGGTATCATATCATGTCTTTGACAACCTGAATCAATTTCATTCAGTATACAGCTTTTCTTGCATGCTCACATTTCATGATAGATATGCATGCATATCATATTTATGATGAATAGGTAGTATCATGTAAATCATAATGACAATATTTAATAATCAATATAATATGCTCATTTTCATATATTCTTATTCAATGAGTAAATTAACATATACATACATTGTCTATACATGTAAATCATTTTATCCAAATCTTAATACAGTAATCATTTGCCAATTTCATGTGCATATTTATTTTATTTTTTTTAGAGCGTATGCGTCAAATAAAATACCCGGTGAAATATCAAATGATCATGTAAGTGCGTAGAATGATCGGATTTACATTATACTAACAATTATATGATGAAAGCTTGCTAAAATTGTAGATATAACATGTTTTTTCATTTTTAAATCAATTTAAAACCCATAAATATCAAAATCATTGAAAAAAACATATGGTAACGATGACCTACTTGGAGAGGAACACTTTTTCTAACTGGTTTGATGGACATAACTAGCTATACGGCCTTGAACTTGACTTTCTCTTTCTTCCTTTGCCTCTCTTCTCCTCTTCAGTTTCTCTTTCTTCTTCTATTCTATCCTAGCTAAACGAATGAGGTATGGGACTTAGGAGAAGTGGGTTTAGATATTTATATAAAAACTCTTAAAAGTGCTCAGCGCCGCAACAATACCTTAACCAATGCCGTCGTGCTCCAAGAGATTGCTCATTCTCTAGAATCTTTCTATAACTTGAAACCTTATCATTGCAGCATCTTCACCCCAACGCAGTCCACCAAACATAGAAGGCAGTGCTCTTAAGAGCCTTAATTTTCTTTCATTTTAAAAAGAGTTTAGCATTGCAATGCTCCCCACATTGGCACTGTAGCGCTCTTAAAGACAAATCTGTCCTTGTCAAAATTTCATTCCAAATTCAATTCGCAAGTTTTATTTTCAATCTTCCAAATATCAATAAGGCCAATAATACTTAAATTTCTTTTGAAGTCCTATTCGATCAACATATATTCTATTTATTGTAAAAGCGGGTATTCACAACCATACATACACATGGTTGTAAAACAAAATAAGTGATGAGGACATCGAAAATAAACGGCTACAATCGTGCCTATTTATTTTCATGTATTTTATTTGTTATTTATACTTTTCCATTTCTACCCTAGGACTTTGTTTTATGTTTGCCCTAGGGGCAATTGTGTCTTTTTATTTTCCCTCATGTATTTGGCTATTTAAGCCCTCCCCTTCCTCTTGGAAAGGGATGATGATTATTGAATGAAAAATTTTGCTCTTGTGTTCTCTTTGTGAGTTCCTTCTTGAAGATCTCTTAGTGAGTTCATTTCTCCTAGATCTCTGTGTGAATTCTATGGAAAGTCCAAGGTGAGGGCAAAAGCAATACCCGTCAATCTTGGTGGATTCCAAGGTTCGCGGTTTTCTTATCTTTCTCTTTCTTTTAATTTTCCTTGCATCGAATTCCCTCCTCAAACTTCCTACCCAACGGCCACCACTTTCCCCTCATGCCGCCGGCCACCTCTACAATCCCCACCATTATGATGATCTTCCTCATCATAATTGCCTTCCTAAGTTAAGCCAAGCCAAGAGGGAAAGAATTCAAATTATTTGGAATTCAAATTTTGAATTCAAATACTTTCCTTATTTGGAATTCCAAATTAGGAAAGTGAATAAGTCTCAATCTAATTTGAATTTCAATTAGATTGGATATGATAGTTCCTTTCCTAATTTACATAGCTTATTTTGATTTTGAATTTCAAAATTCAAATCCCCCCTCAATGCTTTCCTAAAATAACTTCTATTAATTTGGAAACTTTTGATTTGAATTCAAAATTATTTGAAATTCAAATTAATCTCATATTAATGAATCTTATTTTAGGAAACTCATTCAACCTCTCAAATCTGAAATTAATTCAGATTTAATCATCTAATTAAATTGATGGCATGGGGACCACATACAATGAATGTGGACAGGTTTTCCCTAACTCCTTTGGACCGCCCCCTCCCCTTCCTTTTCTTCACCTTCAATTAAGCCCCTCACAATCAATTAAACCAATAATCCCAAGTAAGCCGTTAGCCTCCCCTCTAATTTCTTCCTAATTATTTCCCGCTAAAGCCTTGGGAAATTTCGAATCCTTCCCTTCCCCAAATTACTTAATCTGAAACAAAATTAGATTCTTGTTTTGGAAGGCTTCTCCCTAACACTACCCTTCCCTAGACCGTGACCTAGAGAGGGTTTTTGCCATCAGAAGATTGCTGTCCAGCCTCTGTGCATCCCCGAAGTGCTGTCCAAGAAGCTACAGCAGATTTCCTTGCTGCCCCACAACTCAGCATTCCTTGTTTTGCTGGCCAGAAGCATTCCGCCATCCGCCTGCTCCTCCAGATCTGAAAATTCAGCAAGTTCATCCAGCTGAATTGCTGAACAAGTGGTTTCCACTGCTGCCCAGGGATTTCCAGCAAGCTTCCCTTGTTGTCCGAAAATATCTGGACGTTTACAGTGGCTGACCTCCTTCTCAAGACCTTGGATATTATTGTCCCAGCTCTTCCTCTTGCTGTCTTAAGTAGCTGTCCGGAAAATCTTGTGCCATCCCCTTGCTGCCTTACCGATTGGGGAGTCTCTGAATGTTGTTCAAGACAGTCAGGGAGTTCGGATTGCCATCCACTTCCTCTCAAGCACCTAGACGATCACGCCGGAGCTTCGTAGCCTCTGTCCTTTGGGTAAACTCTTTCTCCGATTCTCTTATCTTCATAGTTACTTCTCGATTGTGGTATTAGTAAATTCATGAGGATGGTGTAATGTTCATCCGTTAAAGCCTAGTAAATTAGAGAGTTTAGTGAGGGATCCTTGCATAGTAACTTATCTTATTGTTAATCTAGGGATATCTTGTTGAAAACCATCCATGTATGCAATGTTGGATCAAGCTGGCTATCTTTTGAACTTAACTTCTATGCATGTGAGTAACCTAAACTAGGCACTACTTTAATGTTTATCTTATCGTTCAATTCCGCATAAGATCTTGCTTATTATTGCCTCTAAATCGAAATGTGCAAACTTCTTTAAGCAAATCACTTTCGCATGGATTGTTTCACATCAATAAGGCTTGTGTAGTATGTGCTAACATCTCATCATCAAACATGAGAATGTCCTACCTTAGTCGAAATTATGACTGACATGATTAAATAATAAGTGAATGCATGTACGGGTTGAGTAAGCAATGGACATCACTTGATGTTGGAGAAGATCACTTACAAATAAAACATAGAAGTATGCATTTGGACCAAGATGCAATTAAATCGTGGAATTTGCATGCACTAATGCGATAGTCAAGGCACTTAAAACCATCGCACATAGTAGCAAACAATGTGAAAATCAATGAAATTGAGCTATCGTGTAATGTGATGTATGCGACAAATCAATTGATAAAACAATGCGCAAAAAGTATAAAGAAAAACTCATCAAAATTTTTCCACATGCAAATCGTGGTGTCCAAACAAAATTGGTCTGCTCACAATCAAGATGCTACAAATTAGCATTCCAAATTTCAGTGGGTGAAACACATTTTTAATAATTTTGTGAGGGTAAAAAACCGTGAGAATGCTTGAACATGATGGCAACAAGGAAGATTGGTCCAAGCAAGAATAATCTGCTTGATCATTGACTTGCTGTTTCTATGTTGCTCATTCCCTGGTGAAATAGGTGCATATTTATTAACTACTAGAATAAGGAAGTTTGTTATCACTATATAAGACATCATTCTCCTGAACCATAGTTTACTTTATAATGATATTTTATTTTTTTTATTATACTTTTCACAACCTTTTGTTGATTTTTAATAGATACATATGCGGTGAAACTGATGCAGTTTTATTACGTGGTGTGAAATCTCGTCAATGAATGGTTGTTTTTGCCTTGCGAACTGTAACGTTTTCCCTGATTTATTATTATTATTATTATTTTCATATATCATTTTTCCACATTGATGGCATTCTAGGTTTTTTGAAAGAGATGATACCTTATGCAAATCCTTATTATTGCTTAAATCTTGACTCTTCACTTCAACTTTGTAACCTGAGCAGCGTTTTCTTTCAGCTCAACCTCCAGTAGTCTTGTTTCCATTTAGTTATATCCTTGTTTATTCATCATTTCTTTTTATTTGCAGATTAATTTTTGAAACAGTGCTAAAACTTCGTGGTGGACCCTCTTTAGTTTTTGCACATTCACTTGGAAATAATGTTTTTCGCTACTTCTTGGAGTGGTTGAAACTAGAAATTGCACCGAAGCATTATATCCAATGGCTCGATGAACACATACATGCATATTTTGCAGTTGGTGTGCTTTACTCTTTTTTGCAAATCTTTTAAAATAATTTTTTAACTTTGCGCTGTCTTTGCTTAGACTTATTATAATAAAATTTCAGCTGCACCTCTTCTCGGTGCTACAGAAACAGTGAAAGCTACTTTATCTGGATTCACATTTGGCCTTCCAATTGCTGAGGTCTATCTTGGACTCTATGCATTTATTTGTGCTTCAATGCTTATACTTGATTTGCTATACTTGAAGTCTTCCATTTGTTTATTTTATCTCTGTGCTTTTTTTGGTGCTACAGAAACTAGAAGTTGCACTAATCTTGCATTATCATGTTAAAAATTTCTAGTTGGCATCCTCTTGAAATTTAAATCACTATTATGGATTGGGTTAAAAGTTCGACTAGGACTGTATGTGGCCATGACATTGTGGATTTGTGGGTGGCGGTTATTGCTGTTATTTATCTAACTATATTCTCCAGATTCTTTGGATTTGTATTGCTACAGATGTTACGTTAGGAAGTCCTTTCTAGAATAGATTCCCAAGTAGTGTCGAATGGATTTGATCTGTTTCCCTTTATTTTCATTATTATTTGTTCAGCATGTTCCTAATTGATGTTTACTCTTTTGGCATGGGCTTTATAATAGCTTTCTATTTCTTATCTAAACTAGAAAAAATATTTTTTTTTCCTTGCTCTTACCTTGAATTGACAAATTCTGCTTTTGTTTTCCTGTGTTGACCTTAGATCTTTTACCGTCAGTGTAATACGCAGTGCTTTGAAGGATTTGCTTCACTTTCCTTTTTAGCATTCACTCTGCTTCACTTATGGATGCTTTAGGTATTTGATTAAGTTCCACAGCTTGGGTGATTTTTTAAAGATTTGGGCAATGTTAGTTTTATCATACTATGTAAGGCCCTCAGTGGAGTTAATACTTTATGCAGCTTTCAATAAAAATGAATAAGTTCAGTTTTTTTGGAGTTGGCGAAGGTCATTGGGAGTCTACTGGTTTGTACGATGTTGATTACACCCGAACTTTTGGGGTGCTTACCTTTCTCCCATTTCTATTTGTTGTTATGATGGAGGATATCGATACATATTTTTGCATGCTAAGTGTCTCATAAATGCTACTGTAAAGTGAAAATATCATGCATGTTCAGTAATTCGTGTTCTTTGATATAAGTCGTGCCAGTAGACAGTTCTCATCCAAGTTTTAGATTGTGTTAACTAGTTCTCAAATGTATATTTTATCAGCACTTCTTATGACTGTTCATGAACATAAATCATCAGGGAACTGCCAGGTTGTTGTACAATTCATTCGGTTCTTCCTTGTGGTTAATGCCATTTTCAAAAAACTGCAAAGCGAATAATGTATATTGGAAACATTTTTTTGATGGAAAGGGGGATCACCTGCATACACATCATTGTGATGATGTTGAATTTCAATCAAACTACTCTAGTTGGCCCACAGATATTATAAATATTGAGGTTCCTTCCATTAGAGGTTTTCTTCTATAAAATTCTCAGTTTATTTTACGAAGCAATAGTATGATTTCTACTGTTAATCTTACTAGTTGTGTGTTTTAGGTAGTGATGCCTATCCGCCAATGTCTGAAGTTTCCCAGGATTTAACATTAAACATTGAATGTGGAAGGCCCATTCAGCTAGCCTTTTCTGCTAGGGAAGTTTCTGATGGTACCTTCTTCAAAGCAATAGAAGATTTTGATCAAGACAGTGAAAGGCTCTTGCATCTTCTCAGAAAGTGAGTCAAAGTTCTTTCAAGCTAATTGCTATTGTCGATATTTGAACTATTGTCTGTTAATTACTTCGCTACAAATGTTTCATACCTAACAACGATGTGCCACTTCATGCTTTGCTTGAGGATAATGTTTCTATTTCACATCCCTATAATGTCATGAATGAATAGGTCCCATAAGATCCGTAGAATAAGAAAACGTTACACCATAAGGGTTCTCCATAGAAATTTCTCCACCCCTTGAACCAATTTAGTTCATAATATAGGATCATTTAAATCAGGTTTATTTATTCGAATATTTTATATCTTACGGATCCATCTCTTGAAAGAACCGGACAATCATTTTTAGCATCTAGCTATTGCAAGAACCATAAGAATGATAGAAATAGATCCATAGAACATACAAATTTCATAGAAAATTCGTATTATATACATATCTAAAGAATTCAGTCAAGATACCTACAGTAAGTAATGTGGCGTTTTTTACTTTGGTTTTGAGAAGAATAAGGGAGAGTGACTCATGAATGCTTGTTAGGATTCCTGTTGAAAGCTTGGGAATCGCTGCTGATCTGCATGTTGTTTTATGTGCACAAGTTGATTGCCTTCGATTACTTTTAAGGGAAGTACGTGGGAGAGATATAAATTGAACTGCAAATATTTTGATAAAGCCAATAATTTATGCTTGATGCGTTGATTTTATGAGGTTGACTAATTTAGAGAATGCTTAAGGTTTATGGTCTCTGGGTAATTCCAAGCCAAGAAGCTATTAGTGTTGGAATTTGGGCAGCGTTATTATTCAAGTTTAGGATATGTATTGCAATAAATTTGGTTTTTCTTCCAAAAATATTCTGCAATTTCTTCAACTGCAAATATTTTGATAAAGCCAATAATTTATGCTTGATGCGTTGATTTTATGAGGTTGACTAATTTAGAGAATGCTTAAGGTTTATGGTCTCTGGGTAATTCCAAGCCAAGAAGCTATTAGTGTTGGAATTCGGGCAGCGTTATTATTCAAGTTTAGGATATGTATTGCAATAAATTTGGTTTTTCTTCCAAAAATATTCTGCAATTTCTTCCAAAAAAGCTTTCTATGGTGACAATGGAATATCGATGACAAGTGTTTGTGCGGCTTGTATCTCATTTTACATTTAGACCTTTCAACCTGATCAACGTTTGAGGGATATTTTTTAGCTTATTTGATATTTGAAACGTTTCTATTGTGAAAGTTTTGATCGAACCTAAGCATGTTTAAGATGGTGATTTTGAGTTCAGAGTCTTAAAACTTGGCTGAAACATATGTTTCCATGTTTCGGATGGGACCAATTGAAAAATGGACCTTTTTTGTGCTTTTTTTTACCCAACTCATTAGCATTTTGCAAGTTTTTGCCACATTGCAACAAAAAAAAAAAAAAAAAAACCCTTCATCGTCGAGTGCCTAGAACTAGTTATCATCTGTTGTTGCCCCATTATCATCATGCCACCAACTCTTTGAAAAAAAAAAAACCAGGGTGCTTAGCTGGGGATTGAGCCAGGTACAATTCATTAATGCCAACAATCTGAAACGTCAAGCAATAACACATATTCTGACAAATAAAGTACTTTTTTTCAAATCCCGATGATGCTTGCATAGTTTTCTGTATTTTGAACAATAATTTTTTTCCGAGCATTTCAATTAGTTTACTCATCCAATTCATTAATATCATGTGTACATGATGCTATTGAACAACTTAATGTATGTCAATTTTAGGTGTACATTTTGAGAAACTACCTATTCATAATTTTGAATTTTAATGGCATATCAAGTATGTCGTACTCAGCATACAAATTGATTTTAAAATTTAGATCAATATTTGTTATAATAGTTAACATTTCACATATACATTTGAAATGTGGTGTTAGTTGCGCATACAACATTTAACTTGGCCCTAGTAAAATATTTCTGTTCGGTTGCTTCATTATTTGAGACAGTTTGCCACTATTTTTGGCCATTGCATTTAATAAGTGAATTTTAAACTCTTGCAGAGTTTAAGGTTGCTTTTTTCACTGAAGTAAGTGCATGCATGCCATCATTATCTATCCTATCCCAACTATTTGGTGTTGGTATTTTGAGTTTTCATTTTCCTTTTGTTTCTGCTCAATTTTACTTGAGTTTTTGAATTCATTGTGTGCTAATCTTTTTGAACTGCTCCTATCCATGTTGTTTTCTTCTCTATCCTTCAATATAAATTTTATCTTTTTGTTGAATGTGCACATTTTCTATCCTTCTTTAGATAATCAAAACTACCTTATTCTATTTTCAAAAACCTTATCTTTAATAAATGCTATTATTACCATTTTTCTTATAGAACTGTGGGCTCTGAAAATTTGCGCCCTGGCCTCCCCTTGTTGGTTTTTTTTGCTTTCGCTTGGGGAGTTTTAACATATTAGGTTATGGGGAAAATTTTAGGAAGGTAGATTGGGATTGTAGATAAGGCACTACCCATAAATTTCGCCCTCATTTTACGAGGATTTTATGATATGAGTTCTGGTTTTCTATAGGCGCAAGGCCCTATAGTCAATTACCCCTCCCAATTACGAGAGAGAACTTTCGATTAAGGCTTGTCGTCGATTAGATACGTAAAAAAATACATGTATTTGGCATATAGTAGCAACATGGATTGGGTATTTGAAAGATTGATATCTTAAATTTGAAAATTTCATCATCTTGTACTCAAAGCAGATGGTGGGGGGTGGGAGTGATGATGAGTCCGATCAAGATCTCACTGTTATGACGTCTCGGGCCATCGTGGTCCCCGACCTACTTAGTTAGAGGAGGTAGTCGACCTAATCTGACAGAAGGATCATTGTCAATAGCCATGGGTTGCATCGTTCAAGGGTACCTCGTAGACCTATGACGAATGTTTGTCTAAGGGGACAAAATTGAATTCACCTTAACTGACAGAGAGCTTTGTGCCATATCGATTATATCCTATTAATTCATTGCTCAATGATTTGACACCATTGGGGAGCATACGGGCACTGACCATGATCGTAATATAATGGTGTCATTTCGCGGCAAACCACCTGGTTCAGAGGGTCCCAATCATAACCGTTTATCTATGGTGCTATTTAGCGGAGAAACCATAGGTTAGATGACACTTTCCACATTCCTACTGATAAGAGATAGATTGAGAATGGATCTTAGTAATTTTCTCGACTAGATATTAACTCTTTGTGAGTTGAAGTAGTTTTCAGATTTGTCCACCTCGGCAAACCTTTGCAGAGGGTGGATACACTACGGGAAAACACGCGATTACCGTCGGATTTTCCGGCGGATATTTTTGCGCCGGCATTGACGGCGCAGGTTCCGGCGGAATGATGCGACGTAAAGTTTACGGCGTTTTTTCCGGCGGAACTGACGCCGGAAATTAACCGGCGTCCATTGCGCCGGTAATTACGCCGGTGAAAAGGGCTCTGGATTATTTCCGGCGCAGATTACGGCGGAAACGTTTCGGCGCACGTTACCGGCGGATTGTGCGCCGGCTTATTTAAACTCAACGAAAACGTTCCGGCGCATTGTCCGACGGTAACATTACCGGCGGACATGCCGCCGGAAAGTCCGCCGCTAAAAGCCCTAAAATGCGAATCGGAGCCCTCTGGGCCGTCATTCTTTTCGCTACTCTCTCTCACCTCGCCTCCTTCGCCCGTCGCCCTCCGTCGCCGTTCGTCGCTCGCCGTGGATTGACGTCGCCGACGGTCACCGAACTTCGCCGCCGACGGTCACCGGACTTCGCCGAGCATCTCCCTCTCTCCTGGTCGAGCGCCGCCGAGCATCCTTCGACCGACCGAAGGTATATTTTGTTTTTTTTTTTCATTTTCGGTTGGATTACATGTAGGATTTGTCTTAAGTCCATATCTTTTTGTTTTAGTCATGGATGTTATCACTAGACATTTGCTAGAGGATATACTTGGTGCATGATTTTTGTTGATGATATTCTTCTTGTTCATAAGACTAGAGAGGGAGTTGAAGGTAAACTTGGATTATGTAGATCAACATTAGTCCATATCTTTTTGCTTAAGTCATGGATGTTATCACTAGACATTTGCTAGAGGATGTACCTTGGTGCATGCTTTTTGTTGATGATATTCTTCTTGTTGATAAGACTAGAGAGGGAGTTGAAGGTAAACTTGGATTATGTAGATCAACATTAGTCCATATCTTTTTGCTTTAGTCATGGATGTTATCACTAGACATTTGCTAGAGGATGTACCTTGGTGCATGCTTTTTGTTGATGATATTCTTCTTGTTGATAAGACTAGAGAGGGAGTTGAAGGTAAACTTGGATTACGAAGATCAATATTAGTCCATATCTTTTTGCTTTAGTCATGGATGTTATCACTAGACATTTGCTAGAGGATGTACCTTTGGTGCATGCTTTTTGTTGATGATATTCTTCTTGTTGATAAGACTAGAGAGGGAGTTGAAGGTAAGCTTAAGTCCATATCTTTTTGCTTTAGTCATGGATGTTATCACTAGACATTTGCTAGAGGATATACCTTGGTGCATGCTTTTGGTTAATGATATTCTTCTTTTTGATAAGACTAGAGAGGGAGTTGAAGGTAAATTTGAAAAATCTTTTTGCTTTAGTCATGGATGTTATCACTAGACATTTGCTATAGGATATACCTTGGTGCATGCTTTTTGTTGATGGTATTCTTCTTGTTGATAAGACTAGAGAGGGAGTTGAAGGTAAACTTAAGTCCATATCTTTTTGCTTTAGTCATGGATGTTATCACTAGACATTTGCTTTAGGATATACCTTGGTGCATGCTTTTGGTTAATGATATTCTTCTTGTTGATAAGACTAGAGAGGGAGTTGAAGGTAAAGTTGGATTATGGAGATCAGCATTACTCCATATCTTTTTGCTTTAGTGGTTAGTAGACCTAGTGAGGGGATTGTGACTTTGAGCAATCAATTCATTAATAAGTGTAACATAATTTTAGGTTATGGATATTAGAAATATATAAATCCATTAATTTTTTACTCTTATTTATAGGTTATGGATATTAGAAATCAACGAAGTTGGATGTATAACCGATTATCTCAAAGTCGGAAGACATTAACAGATGAATTCATCAATGGGGTGAACTTTTTCATTCAGCAAGCGAAACAGCTGCCGATCTTTATATCTGAAGGAAAGTTTCGATGTCCATGTTCTAAACACAAAAATCTAGTGAGTTTGAGGTATTTCTGTGTTTTTGTTTTTATGTTAAATGATTTATTCTTTCTTACTTAAGGTAAAATGATTGTTTTTTATTGCAGAAAGAGTTTTGTTGGCTGCCTCAACACAATGACAAGATTAGAAAGAATTTTGAGAAGCGTGGCTCTACTCGGATGCGCGACATGTTCACAGATGTTAGAAAGGTTGGGAAGCGACCATTGTGGATTGGAGAGGAGATATGGGCTGAGTTGAATGCAGCTTGGGGCAGCGAAGAGTACACTAGGAGGAGGGATCAAAATCGACAGAACAGAGCTTCTGATGTTGGGGGCTTAGGTAGTGCACTTCATACAGGAGGCTCCGTTCCACATACTGAGCACAGGCGTCGTTTGGTAATGAATTTTAATTATTTTTTAAAATTGTTTTTTAATAATTAGTATTGATAAAACTCTCTTAATTGTAACAGAAAGCGTCACTTGGTAGAGAACCAACTCCTGTGGAATTGCATAGTCGCACTCATAAGCGACAGGAGGATCAACAATGGATTGATGAGAGAGCAAGGAAGGCCCATGTAAGTATATTTTTATAAATATTTGATATTTTATAAGTTTTAGTTTAATTATATATATACTTATATTCGATTTTCATAGGAGGAATATACACGGATTCGAGAGACTCATGCCGCATCAGGTGAGGGCTCTTCTGGCGGCTCTGTGGAGTATTCTGAGTATCGCATGTGGTCGCAGACCGTCGGAGGAATGCAGCATGGTAGAGTATATGGCTTAGGTGCGCAAGCTCAGGCATACGAGGGGATGACCTCCTCTACTGCATCCAGCTTCGCATCCAGTTCACATGAGTCCTTACAAGCTCAACAAATAATTGCCCTTCAAGCTGAGCTAGAACAAGTAAGGAAATCACAAGTTGATTGGCAAGCTCAGCTGCAAGCACAGATTCAAGCTCAGCTGCAAGCACAGGTGCAAACAAGTACGGAGCAACACAATCAGTTGCTGGATGAAATGCGCAAGATGAGGGAGAAACTGAGTGGAAAAGACGTAGCTCCACCTGAGGAGGAGTCGACGGAGTCAGAGTAGTGTAATTTAGTTGAAATGAACTTGTATTTTTATGTGAACTTATGTTATTGGACAATTACTTTTAATATGATGTTATCAGTTGATTTTTAATATTAATACTGTTGTGAAACTGTTATAAATTATTGTGAAGTTGTGGAACTGTTGTGAACCTGTTGTGGAACTTGTATGTGTTAGAATTGATAGGTTTGCAGGTGTGGAAATGGGATTGTTGGCTGGGAAGGCAATTTTTTTTTGTCAATGCTACAGGTTTCCGGCGGATTATGCGCCGGTAATCCGTCGGAAAAGACGATACAACGAAGTGTATTGTACGTACCGGCGAATATGATCCGTCGGCCACTACCGTCGCAAGTCCGGCGGATATTCCGCCGGTAATTATCGGCGCAAGAATTGCGTCGTAAAATAACCGTGGAATTTCGATGGCGCAACTCCGGCGACCTATCCGTCGTTAATTACCGTCGCCTCATACGACGGTAAATACCGGCGCATTGGGCGCCAGAATTCTCATATTCTTCACGTCGGCAAACAAACCGGGTAATGCGCCGGTAATGCGTCGGAAACTGCGCCGAAAATGTTTCCGGCGCAAATTATACGTCGGAAACAAATTATCGACGCACCATAAACCGGCGGAGATATTTGCGCCGGAACATGCGCCGGAAACTAACGGTTCCGTCGGATTGTGCATTGTTTCCGGCGGATTACGTCCGCCGGTAATAACAGGTTTTCCTGTAGTGATATGTGTTTAAGTCTTAAGTGGTTTAATGGTTAGTTTCAATTTTAAATATTTTGATTTTGGGGATGTTGGATTTTAGATTTTTATGGGCTTTTGGGTGCATTTTGAACATATATAATCTCCTTCGGTTGAGATGAACATTCAACAAGGGCGTCATCGGGGCATATGGGGTCATTTGAAAATATTTGAGGGTATTTAAAAAAATAATTGAACCCCTCCAGTTGAGATAAACATTTAATGCGACTGTTATTGGGGAGTTTATAAACATTTTGTTTTGTTGATCGAACCTTGTTGACTCTATCTACTCATTGATAGAGGATTGAGTTTTAATCTAAATTTATTTCTTAACCTGCGCGGCATCCTACGTGTGTACCTACGACATGCTTGCCATGGCTTACGCGGGTATATGACTTTAGATGTATTTTATATGATGCATTCATGTGTGTATATGATAGTACTTTTGAAATGAAATTGTAGTGTCAAATGACACACTTGAGTTAAACCCTCTGCTTATGCAAGAGGATAATTTTAAAGTGCAGTTATAATGTTAAATGACATACTAGAATGATACCCTTTATTTATGCAGGAGGTTCTTTTAACATGCAACTGTGATGTCATATGACATGCCCGTGTAATGCATTCTGTAAATTTTGGCACATGCATATGCAACATATTATCATGCAAGTGCATTGCGTATATGAGGGGGCATTCTAAAGTGTTTGCATGCGGTGCAGAGGGCTGTCCGACTGCATAGGTGACTATTATTACTGAATGCGTGAGGCTTTATTCCAGGCTTTGTTGACGCCTTCTATCTGGTTGTACGAAGTTTGCATATCCGGTGGTGTGGCATCGCACTTCAGCGTCCCGTGGTTCTTGCTACCAATTACTTTCTTTTGCTTATAGAAGAATCATAACATTGTCATCTGATTGCCACGAGATAACTCACTATTCTGATGTGGACTTCCTTTTCTCATTCATCAGGAAATCATATATTGTTTTATTGCGTAATCCCTGACTCGTCATGAGGGCGGGACATCGAGTTAATGTACTTGCTCTTCGAGTCTTTCACCTGAATGGTGGGATACATTTTCTGGAGCCTCGGTATTTTAGAAAAGATGATAGAATGAGATATTTTTTCTCTTCTTTTTTTCTTTTAAGTGCTCAATTTTTAATTCTATAGAATCATTCATTAAATTATTTGACTTCGCGTCACAGTGTCATACTTGGGGTCTTCTGCTGACAGCAGATTAACGGGCTTCTTGCGACAATTTGCAGGTACTTGTGGTTACTAAAAGTCCTCTATATTTCTATAGAAATGATAAAGATGAAATATCTTTTCAATTAATCATTCTTTGACTCTATATAATCATTTAGGCTTCGTTTTGGACGACTTTATTCCTGCTTCTTAAAACAGTTTTTTAGTACAAAAATTAAATTTTTTGTACTAGAAAGCTGCTTTAAGAAGTAGTAAAAAAATCGTCCCAAACAAAGCCTTAGTCGAATCATTCAATTATGCATACTTGTCGCCACAGTTAGAGTCTTTGATGATGTATCAATTGCTTTCCTTCGTACACCGGGTCACATTCATATTCGACTATTAGACTCTTTGAAGTCATTAAATGGAAGACTTTTAATTATACTCGGTCAACAAATCTCTCAGCCTCGACGAGGTGAATGTACTTCTACACTTGTGCGGGGCCTATTATGCTTTCAGCTTCTCAATCACTGCTATTGCAGGTGTTTATGGGGGGGGGGGACTATTGTATGCATTCATCAATGGTCTTCAGTCACTTGATGATAGGCAGATTCGTTTACTCATATGCATGCTGACATTTGATTATCAAAGAATCAGTGTAGCCACTTGTCTGTTGGATGGTTGTTGACTGCAAGGAGGACCTAACACCTGTTGCACATTATGCATCATCGTCCGTACATGGACTATTGTATGCGTCATATCTCTACTTTTGTTTGCGGGTATTATATGTATTTATGTCCATAGGGGATTTGCTGTATTTGTGATGTAACCACTATTGTTATCCACAAATATAATATCAATTATCATTACTTGTAGATGAATCAACGCTCTTGTTCATCTGCTCATTGTCGTCGACTGCATGACTTTGCATTGCCATTGGAATCTTCTCTTTAACGACGTATCAACGGACCTCCTCCGTACATCGAGTTGTCTTTATACCCAACGTACTCGCAGCATCTCAATCACTGCTGCTTTAGGGGTTGTATTGTATTTATGTCCACAGGGGATTCGCTGTACTCATGATATAACCGCTGTTGTTATCCACGAATAGATTATATCAGTCGTCTTGTTCATGCTCATTGTTGTCGGCTATAGGGGTTATTTGGTCCTTGTTACATCTTGTTTGTCACCACTAGTAATGAGGCTATTGTAACATGATGAGACTTCTTATGTCTGTTTGTAACAATTCATGTTTGTAACAGGTCCTTGATACCTACTTACATACAAACTATCACTTCATAAGCTCTCTATTTGCACTTCTGCTGCGATGCTTGCAAGAGAGTCTTTATACTTTTGACATGTCCAATATCATTACTCATAGATAGCCCAACATACTTGTTTGCAATGACATTAATAAATGTTGACTATAAGGCATTGTCGCTTTCAATGCTTGTTGTCTTTAGATGAACTGCTGTGTGCATGACAATTCATTTATCATTGCTTGTAAACGCCATCATTTCAATCTACTGATGAATTGTTGCTTGCATCAAGGCCTTCATTAATGCATGTGGGCGATACTCGTGCATTCTGCAGTTGACTGTTTTTTTTTTTTTGCTTGCAAGTACAATGCATTTGACCTCCTAGGGGCTGTTGTGGGAGTCCGTTGCATTCATCAACATCATTCATTATGTACCTTGTATCATGTATTCAGGCATTGGTGATTGATATTCAATTTGTAATTGCTGTGAATTGATTAACATTTATTGTTTGTATGTATCGAGATCCTGTTCGTCACGAGTCCCCTACTTGATTGCTTGTATTCATTTTAATGAATTAAATTATTATTTGACATTTGCATTTTGATATTGATTGTGCATTTTAGGATTTAGGGTTCAATTTCTTGTAGTTCAATTTAAGTCATTTTCTCTGTTGTTTGTACAGGTTCTCTGCATATTTGTTGCTGCTCAAGTTAGGTTTTCTTATTATTCAGGTCTTGTGCACTTCAGTGTGAATCTCGGTAGCATAGCAGCATATCCCCCATTGGGGGAAATGTGGGGAGTTGGGCCCATCATGCTATAAGATCGTGTATGGTAGGTGTCCGTAGACACCACGGTCGTAGTCTTCATTCCCACAACGCTACAAAAGCGTGTATGGGGTCTTTGAGGTATCAACTGTCTGTTCAGTTTGAGTCTAATTTCCTGTGTTCAATTTAAATTCCATGTGCATTTGATATTTTGTCTTTTTTTTTCCTCAAGTACATGTCCTATGTTTGTTGTAAATTTCGGCAGCATCTTGGCATATCCCCCATTTGGGGGAAATATAGGGGAGATAGGCCTTTCCACAACGCTACAAGAGCGTGTATGATAGATGTCCTTAGACATCATGGCCGTAGTCTTCAATTCCACCACGCTACAAGAGCGTGTATGAGGTCTTCAAGGCACCTGTTAAAAAAAATTCACATTTCTTTTCCCGCAGGGATTGAGTTGCGTACGGGTACTTAAGATTATCCCCACTTGCTACATGAGCGTGTATAGGGCCTAACCGCCTCGTCGTATGTGTCGCATCGGATTCCCCCTACCGGGCTACAAGAGTGTTTATAGGAGGTCCATCGGCGCGTCACACGCATCGTCGACGAGATTTGAAACTTTATACCTTTACACAGAAGTCGTCGGTGGTGTTGATGTTGAGGTTGAAGGCTATGTCGTTGCTGTGTCGGCACGCAAATCGGGCAATGTGTCGGCACGCAAATCAGGCAAGAGAAGTCTTTGTATTTTCTTTTTATAATGAATTATAATTATTAATAATTAATTAAAATAATAATAATTAGTTATAATTAAAATGGATTAATTATAACTAATTATAATTAATATTAATTAATTATCATTAAGGATAATTAATTTATAATTAACTTAAATTAATTAATTAAAATAAAAAAATTTATTTAGAATTAACCTTAATTAATTATGATTATTATTAATTAATTAATTAAAATGCAAAATAATTAATTTATGATTAACATAATTATAACTTAAAATTATAGTTAATATAATCATAATTTACATAATTATAACTAAATTATATCTAACATAATTATCATTTAAAATCATAATTAATGTTATTATAATTAGATTATAATTAATATAATTATAATTATTATTAACTATAATTTAAATTATAATTACATAATTATGATTGACATAAGTAAATTATAATTAATATAATTATAATTAAAATATAGTTAAGCCTAATTAAAATTGAACTTATAACTTACAGTGTCATGGTTTATATGATTATTATATTTTGCATAATTACAATAGGCTCGGAATTAACATAATCATTATAACATAAATTATAGTTAAAATGATTATAAGTTATAGATTATAGTTAAAGTGTAACTATTACAATTACAGTTTATAATTATAAACAATGGAATTATAATTAGATTATATTAACATAGTTATTGTTTATAATGAGCGGATAATAATATCAGTGAAAAGAGTATAATTTCACCTTTGACGCTTCTCTGTTTTGCAAAACCGTGAGATGAGATTCACGTGCAATTGACCGGAGAACTGGGCAAATTATTGCATCCGGTGGCCACCGTACGCAGAGAATTGGTTCAGATGTCCAATAAAAATTTGCCGCGTCACCTGCGCTTTTAACTATGCTTTTGACTGCGTTTTAGGTGCGCTTTAACTGCGTTTTTACCGCGCTTAATTTAAAATAATATTTTATTAATATCCGTATCTATCTCCGCGTCCGGTGAGCAGATGTAATAATTTGCGGGAGAACTGAGGGAGATCGGCACTAGCTTGCGTGAATTTTGGTTCGCGTGAGGCAAGCTTGCAGCTGTGGGCACTGTGGTGGAAAACTGTTTGACGTATGTGGTGGTCCGATTGACGTCGGGCTTGAGAAAATCGGACAAGAACTCAATGCTGGAGGGTTGGCGAGCTATAGACCTTGATTTGGTAAGGCTGGAGATGGGGTTTGGGCGGATGAATTGTCGGATCAGAAGTCCTGCTTGACGAAGTGTGGAAACGTGGTTTGCGTGAAGCCGAAGGACGAAGGGCTTGTGTCACGTTCGAATAGAAGCCGAGATCTTGTGGGGCGTTGATTGGGTATGAGAAGTTGCGAATCTAGTAGGATTTTTGCAAGAGCAATTCTCGAATGGAAAAGTGGTGGGTGAGCAAGCAAGAGTCAGTTGCAGAGGAGTTCCGGCTGGAGCAAGTGGAATTTTGAAAGTTTTTTTTTTGTGTAGAAGTCGTAAACGAAATTCCTCTTTTCGTTCCCATTTAGCGATCGACGAAATCTGTGTGTCATGCAAAAAGGACAAACCACACTCGTCTTCATTGTGGGACGCTTACGCTAAGCGGCCGCCGGACATCTGGATTCCACGGCTAGGTACTGTGTTAATTTAAATTGAGTTGATCTAATTTGATTTGTTTTTAAAACCTAATTTTCGTTTTGATTTTTTTAAATAATAATAATAACCATTATTAAAATGACAAAAAGTTGCAATATATATTTTTTGAATTGATATTCGTGCAATTTTCTCAAAATCCGCTGGTTGTCATCTTCGAAGTTGGGTCGATTTGCACGCGCAATTTTCTTTAAGAAAATTTATAGTCATTTTTGAATGTTGATGACGCTCCGAACGCAACGACGAAGTCCGTTTTGCGATTGTAGGTCATGTGGTTGACGTCACACATTGTTTTTCGGGTGTCGATCGCCGATTTTGACTGGTCACGCTCGATTTAACTGCGAGGGGCCTCAACCCAAGGGAATTTGACTTTCTGGTCGCAATGACACTGTCTGTTTGGTAATTGGACGTCATTTAGCCCTTCAACTGATGCGTCGCTTCGATGCACACGTTACTTTTATCGTCGTTTTCGTTGTTTCACACGTGTAATTTGATATTTAGGTCAACAAGAACAAAGTCCTAGATTGGGTCCTAGTTGGGTACCCATTAGGTACCTATGATTTGTGCATGCCATGGTGACTTCCTGGATGTCATATCCGCCCATGCCCACTCACTTTTCACTCTTTTTGATCACGTATTGATGGCCTTGAGACTTGTTTCCCTTTGCTCTGGCTGCAAACTTTCAAGCATCATATCATAATTTACTGTGATCGTAGCGCGGTTCAGTGATGCACATTGCGTAGTGAGGATTGCGGTAATATACATCATACAGTGATTAACAATGTAAATTGGATTAACCCCTGATGTTGAGTACCCACCCAAGAGGCCATGGGCGTACCCATACCCATTGGGCATGGGTGGGTACGTGGGTGGGTATGGGTATGGGTACCCAATGCAGGGCTCTTTTATAGAATCATTTTCTTAAATTATCCTTAGTTGTCATACATCCATCTTATTATTATCATCTCTAACATGCATAATTTGGCTATCAAAAACTTTTGTTTTCTCCAACTTTCAATCAATGCAATATGGCCAACCTAGCTGCAATTTTATAAAATTTGCCTTTAATTCTTCTAAGTATTCTCTTATCACATAATAATTTTTGTACACTTTTTTATTTTAATAATTCATTTTTAACTCTAAAGTTATATCCTTATTTATGTACATATTTGTAATAATTGATCTAAGATATTTAAATATATCTCAACTAATTATAATCTTCTTCTAGTATTATTGACTAGAAATTATATTTATCTCACTTAATAAAATTAAGTATTATGTACTCAATCTTTGCTCTGATTTTCAATGTTCAAGTGTTCCATTTTAAGGCATCTCAACCAATGCCAGCATATTAACAATTGCTTCCTCATCAACTTCTTTCTTTAAAATGGTCATTTTGATTTTTAACTGCATTCACAAACCTGTTTGCTTTATCATGTTGAATAACTTCTAAAGTAGAGGCAATACTTAATTTTTTTTCTTAATTAATTATCTAGGAAAGTAAATTCTCAAGCTGGTAATCCTTTTACTGAGTTATTTTTGACATTCCAGTTTCCTTAGTGTTTTAATTACAAGTTTTTTCACACCTTATTTGCAGCTTGTGTTAAAATCATACAAGTAGAAAAACCCAAAACATGAGGAATTAGCGGGTAAGTAGTTCATAATTTGTATTACATACCTTTTCTGCGCAACACCTCATTCGTGATTACTGCCATTTCTAAACATTAGCTCATGATAATAGCTTCAAGCAAGATGACAATAATCTACTCAACTGCCAAGAGTTTTCCATTGCATCAACATGGCTTTATGCTATATTACTTCATAAGAAATGACATTGATTAACTAATATTGCTGCATGAAAATCACTCATTTGTGGCGGCTTTCAAATGGGATAAAATCCACCCGTAAATCGCGCGTAGGAAATTTTATTCCGTTGGGACATTTTCCGACGAATATGGGTTAGAAATAGACGCCGTCAAAAGTAACGGAATGGGATTGAATCAACGCCGAAAATTTCCGGCGAAATTTCCACTAGAACTTTTCAGCGGAATTTCCTACCCCTGATCTCCATCGTCTTGTTCGTCAGTGCTATGTCGAGGATTTCCGGTGGAATTTCCGTCAGAAATTCGCTGGAATTTTTGCTTGAAATTCGCCGGAAACCTGTAGCATCCTAAAAATAAAATTCCTGCCCTTCATCCTTTCAATGAAACAATTTACACTCTGCATGCTACAACAGTTTATGCATATATATTATTAGAAACATTCAGTTATGATAGAATGCTGAGGTACACGAGAGGGTGAAATAGCCGGGGTACATTTGTAGAAGATTGTGGTGTATTATATTTGGTTAGTTCTTTAATTTATTTTGCTTGAAAAGTGATTTATATTAAACAGAATATTAAAAATTGAATTGAACTAAGGAATATGAAGACAAAACCAGTATAATTTATAACGGATAGTCAATACGGAATCTCTTCAAAAGGCTTAGTGGTTTTGAATGTGGCTTTTACACTTGAGAAGGATGTTGGTGAGTAGGCCTCTATTGTAGTTGATGTTATTATCATTAGCTACTACAGCAATAGCTCTAATATCCATTATTAAAGTCTGTATGGAACTCTGCTGAGGAGATGCTACCAATTGTCTAAATTTCAGGTATTACCAAGGTGATCCAGTGTTAAATCCCCTTACACCTTGGGAGAGGCCTCCACTAAAGAACATATTCTGCATATATGGGATTGATATGAAGACTGAGGTACTTTCAAATTTATTTCAACTAAAAATTATATTGCTGTTTTATTCGCATTATCATGTATTATTTGATTATAAATCATCGAATGCAAGCAAATTGTCATTTGTAATGAATAAAGTCGGTGTAGGCATTTTGGCAAGAGCATCTCAACAATGGCATGAATTTTATTAGGGTTGATCTTGATTTCTTGGTGGTGCACAAGAAACTTCAGAAATTTTTCTGAGACCTCTAAGTCGCACTTATGAGGATTCGTTTTAAGCTTGTATTTTCTTATCCTTTCAAATGCGATTTGCAAATCATTGAGGTGCTTTGTATGGAGTTTTCTTTTGACAATAAGATCATCAATTTTGCTTTTCTTCTTTTGGTGAATCAAACCATTAAAAATTTGTTGCAAGCATTTGATACATGGCCCTACTATTTTTTTTAGTCAAACAACATGACTATGTGAAAGAATATGTCAAACAACATGACTATTTGAGGTTTGTTTGGTGTTTACTTTCTAAAATTTGACTTGAGAAAAGTTTTGCAAGCCATTGTGTTCTTTGTTTTGGTTTTTCTACCTAGTTGTCTGCATCAAGTTTGATTTTAGAGCTTAGGTTATTTAGTGTGTCTTCCTTCTTTCTTAAGTCTTAAAAAAATGGAAAATCTTGATGTAATTGAGTTCGAAGTTGGAGAAAATTAGCCAGGTGATCTTGAAGAATCTATTCCTAAGAATCGATGGATCCCGCTGCAAGGAAGTTCTACAGATCCTATACAGAACGAGCTTTATAAAATTCAAATTTTAGAAAACCAACACCAAACAAACCTCAAAACAAACGAAAGTTTAGACAAAAACGAAACTACAATAAGAATAAAAATAAAACAAACTACCCTCAGAACAACCAACTAGTGGTCACCTCACATGCATCAAAATAGTAGGTAAGATAATAAGTGCTTAAAGACATGCAAATCAATTGTCCACCACAGCTACTTTGGACCAATGTCCAACACACATACTCCTCCGAAAAATGCTACCAAATCGGCCAACCATTTTCATTTCCTTACTTTAAATTTTCAATCTTACTTTAATTTTCCTTTCTTTAACGTTCAATTCTTTCATTCTTTCCTTTCACCATTTTCATATGTAAATCAAATGCAAATATGCTTATGTTAAATGTATACACCCATCTCGGAAGTACCAGTGTTTGTACTGATCAGGTACACAGTCAAATTTTGATCATTTTCTTTACCATTTGATTCCGAAAAACCCCATTACCTTTTAGCTTTTGCAAGTCCCTATACCATTTGGCTCCGTAGAATCCCATTAACATTTGTTTGGCACTTCTGGATCAACATACACATGAAATCATTATTTAATTGTTCTTCTTAAGCTTTATATACTTTTATGCTCAAGTATTTTCTTATGCTTCATATGTTTTCATGTTAAAGTATTCTTCTTATGCTTCATATGCTTTCATACATATGCTTTCCAATTAATGCATAATATAGAACTATGAAATTGCAGGGTATTCTTTAAATCATTGAATATAAAACATGAATTAAAAGTAAAATAAACACATAAAACTTCATTTAAGCATAAAAATATAAGTACTTGTGAATTTAAATGAGGTATGAATACATACCTTAACGACTTCAAAACAGACTTCTACGACGTACGACGTCGCTCCGACACTTGTCGTTCCTCTAAACAATCAATACCTAACATTGCATATAAGATCCAAGTCACATTACATAATACTTAATTTATTTAAATTTAATTAGCATTTTCGGATTTATCAAAAATCCTACATTTTGGAACTCTAATTTTTATTAATTTTGTCTTATTATTACATCAAACTCTCTTCTAAACCTAATTTAATAATTAGGTTAATTATTTTCGGATTTAATAAATTAGGAAACTACAAAAAATGAGATTTTCACCAAAAATCAAAATTTTTTATCATAAAATCGTTCCTAAGCCTTTTATAAATAGTTTTTGTAAAAGCACTTTATAGAAAATTGGTTTTAGTAAAAAACCCTAATTTTATGTCTTCCAAAAATATCTCCAAACACTTCGTTTTCATTGTTAAATCATCTCTCTAATTCTTCCTTAACAATTTCGTAAAGAAAATTTGGAAGAATACGCATTTTCTTGAAAACCCTAGAAATTCATTCTCAAATAACTTGAAGAGGAAACGAAATTCTAAGACATACATTCTTTTTCCCTTGATCTCCTCTTCTATTTCCCCCAAATTTTTCGTCGGAAAATCGCCTCCGGAGCCAACTGTCGCCCTTGCCCATCGCCTCTACCGTCCGCCCTCTTCAAATTTCGGCCAAACCGTGCGTGAAAATGAAAGGGGAGGGCTCGGTTTGTTCATTTAGGGAGAAAGGGGATTTCCTAATGACCTATTTGCCATCACTTATTCTATTTCGGCATTAATACTTATTAGGGGTAAAGTTGGCATTTATGGGACAATCAATTTTAGTTTCTAAAATACACATAATTTAATATAGGTTCTATATATCAAAACGATTAGAATTTTGCGTAGGATTTTATAAAATTATTTTTTATCGAATTTTGTTAACTTAGAAAATTTCACTTAAGTCTCGTTGCGACGCATCGAAAAGCGTGCGACGACCTACGATCGTCGTTTTCGGGTTTTATAATTCTCTCCTCCTAATAAAAATTTTGTTCTCGAAATTTAAAAGCAATACTATAAAGTAAAGCTATACCTTAGTCAAATAAATGAGGGTGGTTCTCCCTCATTTCTGATTCCTTTTCCCAAGTGGCATTCTTCTTTGAACTGTGCTTTCAAAGCACCTCTATATATCAAAATGATCAGAATTTTGCGTAGGATTTTATAAAATTATTTTTATCGAATTCCGTTAACTTCAAAAAATTCACTTAAGTCTCATCGCGACGTATCAAAAAGTGTGCGACGATCTATGATCGTCGTTTTCGGGTTTTACAATTCTCCCCTCCTAATAAAAATTTTGTCATCGAAATTTAAAAGCAATACTATAAAGTAAAGCCATACCTTAGTCAAATAAATGAGGATAGTTCTCCCTCATTTCTGATTCATTCTCCCAAGTGGCATCATTGTTTGAACTGTGCTTCCAAAGCACCTTAACATAAGGGATCGCTCTGCTCCTTAACTGCTTAACATCATAATGGGATTCTCCCTGGTTCATCTACAAAGTTCAAATCCGGTTGAATATCTACCACTTCAGTAATAATTAAGGATTCTCACTTAAGTCTCGTTGTGATGCATCGAAAAGCGTGCGACGACCTGCGATCGTCATTTTCGGATTTTACGTTTCCAGCTCGGTCTAATTACAAGAATATATTAGAAGTTTATCCAATTTAGTGGATAAAAGTTTCAGCTAGTATTTTCTTATCGGGGCACCAATTGAGAAAAGATCTTTCTCAAATTCTTTAAGATTTACGCGATTCCAAGCTAGAAGTAATAACTCTTCTGATGATTTTAGCATTCTGAACTTAGTAGGTATGTAATCATTGATATGCTTCTCACCTTTTGGACGGACATTTCTCACCATGCTTTATGGTATCTTGATCCTATGCATTTTATTTTATTTTTTTATGGTGGCAATCCTATGTAACTGTCAGTTAATGAAACTTCTTTGCTTTAAAAAAAAGAACAAGCAAAGCCAATCAAAATAATGTCTAGATCATTTTGTAGTCATATATATGGCTATGAATTCTGTATGCTCAAAAGTTGCCTCAATAGTTGGTCTTCCTAGCATAAGCTCAATCGTTTCTTTGATATCAGCTGATTTTTTTAAGCTTTTGTTTCTTTACCCATTCCCTCATAACTTCATGGAATGGCTCAAAGCTAACTCCCCTGTAGTAGCGCAATTCCAGACAACCTCTTTGTTTTTAAATATTGGTCATGAAATGCTTTTTCTCCAATTAATAATTGCAATGCGGCTGTGCTGTAACCTGTTATAGAATGTTAATAAAAAATATTAGCGTTGACACACTAAATTTTTTGTTGCAGGTGATTGATTTATGATAGAGAATGAAAACAGCTGCTAATTGTATTTTTTTTAAATAAGACACTAACTCTTAATTTCTATGATACAGGTCGGATACTATTTTGCTCCTAGTGGTAAACCCTATCCTGATAATTGGATTGAAACTGATGTTGTTTATGAACATGAAGGAACACTATTTTCAAGGCAAGTGTTATGCATACTGATTGATTAGGTGGATAGTTATATTGTGCTTGCCAAAGATATTGAGCAGTTCTCTTACCTTGCTCATTTGATAGTTGTTCATTTTCTTTATTAAATTATTTTTGACACAATTCTAAAACTCAATATTGATTGGATACACAAATTGTGCGCATTGATATTGCTTTAGTTATTTTATTTTCTATTTTCTAATGATTTGGTGCTTATCAAAGTGGAATATGTTTTTTGTTGTTGATGGGTTTAGTTTGGTATTTCGATTTAGCTTGTCATATTCACTAATTCAACACAAGTTGCAATCCCTTATTTCAACATTTTCACTGTTTGTAGTATTATTGATTCCCGCTGGTTTCGGTTTTCTGCTCTATCGCTTGCAGTTGGGTGCGTGTATTGTGCAGCGGCTGATTACTCTGAATCTGTAGCTGGGATTGGCTCCCATTTTTTCCTTATGCGCAGCTTTACGTCTTGTATTATAGCTTGGAGTTTGTGTGTTGATTACTGCTATCTGCACTGTAAAGGAGATTCTATGTTTTATTTTTATAATTGTTCCTAACGTGCTCTAGTTTACCTTCATTATGCGTGTTCAGCTGATTTTATGTCTGTGCACATGTCTAATGGGTTTCCAGCCACCGGTAGTTTCCTTCTATGTGAAATTCTATTGTAGTAAGCATTATATCTTGCTTTATTTGCTCAAGCTGGGCTTGAAAAATCTTTGTTTGGGTTGGAATTCATGATAATTAAATTGAGTAGTTGCAGTTTTAGGCTTCCGATTTTGGCAAAAATACTTATGTTGTCTTTTTTATTTTATGATATATTAGACCACTAAGGCATATATGAATTCAACTTGTTTGTCTGTGTGTTGAATGTGATTTCTTAAGAGTAAGGTGCATGCCTTGATGGTAATTTCCGGTGTAAGTATTCTTGTACCCTTGTAAGGCCTAGTTAACACTAAAGTAAATTTTCTCTTTTATTTCTTTTTTTTTTTAGTTGTAGGTTTGCATGTGTGAGTGAGATTTGGTCAAATTTGATACACTAGAATTTTTATTTTTGATTAATCACAATTGCTGCATTGCTTTCATTCAACCTTAGATTTTCTTGGGAATGATTGTGGTGATTTTTTTTTTGTTTTTTGATTTCTGATGTAAAAGGTTTGAAACTTTGCCTAAACTTAGAGTTAATGGACTGCCAATTTTTATCTCGTGTGCTTCTTTGTGTATCACTTTTTGGGCTTGCATTAGTAAGTTCTAATCTCTAAGATTTTCTGCATTAGATTTGATTTGAGATCGTATAGGTGCATTATCATGACCACTAGAAATATGTCATAATAACTAAGTCAATGAAAAAACATAATAAAGAAGTAATTTAAGCAAGAGTAAGATATGATTTTAGACAAATACAATGCAACTTTCAGAAGGTCAACATTATCTACCTGCATTTGAAAGTTGATTGATAATTTAAAAGACGTTAAACGTTACCATCCATTTGATTCCAAAAGAGTGGAATTTGCTAACACGAAATTAGCGAAACATGCTTTATCTTATTAGTATAGTGGCATAATTAAAAAAAAATCTACATGGGTTAGCCTAAAACATAACACAATGAGCAATATCTATGATTCAGTAAATGTAAGGATCAACTGAAAGAATAGTTTAAGCATTGTAATTAAATTGAATTTAGTGTTGTTTGAATATTATGATAGGCTATGAGTCTTCTAGCTATGCATCATTTATCTTGAGACTATTTTATTATCGTTATCTTTTTTATTAAAAGTCTTAGTTAAGAGGTTTTGAATGAATTAAGCCTCAATACTTCAAAAAAATTTATGTGAGGTTTTATCCAAAACTTTTAATATTGAGGAATATTACAAATATTCTATTAGGGCTATCATACTTGTAATCAAAGTCGCTAAAGACAAAGACAAATATTATTCTCTTCTCTAAGGCCAACAAACACATCGACACAAGAATCATGCATAATCTAAACTAATCTAATCATATTGAGGAAATTATAATTTATTAATATTATTTTGATGACTTTTTATTAATGCAAATTATTGTTGACCTACATATCGAATACGTGCGTAAAGGAGCGAAGTAGGAGACAAAAGCGACACGCACATCTATGCGACACATCACTTGAAAGGTTAAATGACATCCAATCGTCGAACGGATTGCGCCGTTGCGACTAGAACGTTGAATTCTCGTAAGTCGAAGCATCTTGCAGTCGAATTGGGCTCGACCGGTCAAAATCGGTGACTAACACCCGAAAATGACACGCGACGTCACTTGAACGACGTCCGATTGCTAAACGGACTTCGCCGTTGTATTAGCAACGTCCTCAATACTCAAAAGTTTCTGTCAATTCGTTCAATTAAAGTCGCTTGAGGAGTTGGAGTGGGTCACTATACATCGATGTAGGACATCACCCAAATGACGTCTGATTACAAAACGGATTGTGTCGTTGCGTTCAGAATGTTCAAATCAGCTAAAAGAGATTATAAATTCGCTCAATAGAAATTATGCGCGCGAATCAACACATTTCTTGAGATGATGACACAAATTTTGAGAATTGCTACAAAAATTGAGGCGAATTTTTTTGATCTGAATTCCATTATTTTTATTATAAATAAAGAAAAGCAAAAAAAAAATCAGATCTTGCCAAACATTCGGCGTCATTCGCTTCATGTCGACTACGTGCTCGACTATGTCTTCCGTTCTTCCTCTCGCACAACTCCTCACACGGTCTCTGGCTTGGCTTTAATAGAAACAAATGAGAGTTGTTATCCGACGATAGCCTTTATTTCGAAAGCCTCCTCAAGCCTTTAATGGAAACAAATGAAATTTTTGACCCGTTTATTAAGCTAGTTTGGTTTGGGTTGACTAGATTCATGTCGGGTAAATTTCAGGTTGAATCACCCGTCTACTCATTTGACACCCCTATTTATACATTTGACATCATGCTCATATTCATCTAAGGTGACATCAAGCTTTGTGTTGAGATTCTTATGAACATACATTCATCTATGTTGATATCATACTTTATAGTGAGATCCTTTAAGAGTTTTTATATTTTGGTGTGATCCATGCTCTATGCAGGAATCCTTATATGTATTATACTTGTGCATTTAATTTTTTATATGATATGAGTGTACTAGGATTTGTATCAGTATAATCATTCTTATACATAATGGAATGTATGCGACAAAAAAGAAAATTCTCTTCCTAAGTTTTCCTTAAATTCCATTATAAGGATAGGGGCATATATATATTCCAACCTCTTCAGCAGGGCATCAGACGACATGTATCTCATCCTCATTTGAGGCAATATCGTGTTTCATGCCTAGATCCCCTATAAATTGGATTTATATGGATTGACATCTTGTGTCAACATCCATACAAATTGTATTTATATGTAAAATTTTTGTGCTAGGATGCATGGATTCAGAAAATTAATTTTTAAAATTAAAAATAATGCATATAAATTTGATCAAATTTGTTACAATTTGAATTTTTTATGTTGGAAATCCTAAACAATATGTGTCTTTCATTTAATCTCAGATTTTCTTGCAAATCTCAGATTTTGACAATTTTTGTATTTTAATTTTGTGGGAGTTTTTTGTTTTTTTAATTTAATTTTATTTTGTATGAAAAGGGATGAAATGTTTCGTAAATGAAGAGTTGGTGGACTGCAAATTTTTAATCTATCATTTTTTTCTATTTATGCATTCCATTTCAGATTTGTATTTGTATGCCTTAAACCATAAGACTTCCTGCCTCACTGGTAAACTTTTACCAAATTCTTGATATTGAATTTTGCTGAAGCAATGCATTTCCTAGTAAGAATTCGGAGAAAGAAGAATGTCTGAACCTATAGTGTAGTTTAAGGCTGCAGCAGGGGATGATGAAAAGTAAATGCTATTTATCTATAAGTTGTTTGTTGCTCATCATCTCTCTCTCTCTCTTTTTCTTTCTCTCAATTCATGAGAGAAGTTTTTACCAATATTAACTGATGCCCTTTCAAATCTATTTGAACCTGTGACATGATAGCTGGTACAGACTGAAATGGTCATTTTATTAATTGAATTAATTCGTTTGTCAGACAATGTATTTTAGTGTGATGGACTTGTCTTTTTAGATTTTTGTTCTATCAGTTTTATTAAAGTTATCAGTTTTTGTTATGTGCAGTTGAAAATTTTCTACACGTGCGTTTAATTGAATTTTATAATGTGTTTCAGGTCTGGTAATTCCGTTAATGGAAATCCCGGAGTTTCAAGTGGTGATGAAACAGTATGTAATTAGCAGCAAATCATATTACTTCTTCTTGGGGAATTAGGGTAGATTAGCAGTTCCTAATGTCGCCTAACTAATGAGCATGGTCTTACTTGTGATAGGCTTTTTAATACAGGTACCCTATAACTCCCTCTCTTGGTGCAAGACGTGGCTGGGATCTAAAGTGAACATAACTAGGGCTCCGCAGGTATCTTACTTAGTTTATAATCCCAAAATTGTTGTTAGTTGTTCCAACTTGTTTTTAAACTACCATGTTTTAACCAGAACGAATTGAGGTAAGAGATTTTGTCTATTATGTATTAATCCGTCATAGATTCTTGGAAAAGGTTACTGATAATTCATTTTCTACGGACATTCTTTTATTCTTACTCTCTTATGTAACAATAACAATATCGAACATGTCAACTCCTTGAACTTTTAATACATCTAAATTTTCTCCTAGATTCATGAAAAAAATAGAAGATAGGAGGACTATAATTGCTAGGTGCTTACACTCAACTTAATATAAATAGCTCAATCTAGTTTGTTGCTTAACATGAGAACTCTGGACCAATCTCACACATATGAAGGGCTCATCTTGTTTCTCCCTTCTTTCTCAATCATCATCCTAGTAATCTGTTATGTGATATTACACACTAAAGCATTTGGAATATCTTTTATTTTGCTCATCAGGACAATCATCTTTTTATAATAGTTTATTCTATTCAGTGTATCATCATTAATTGCCTTTATTTGGCTCATCAATACAGTGTTATTATCTAACTAAAATTTTGACATAAGTGTATGCGTACTAATGATTTTTTTCTGCTGGTATTAAGTTCTAATCATGCAACACAGATCAAATGGAAGTAACCATAAATCTACATTTTGGTATCCCAGTTGGAACATAATGGATCTGATTTGCAAGTTAAACTTGATGTGGATCATATTCATGGCGAAGATATAATTCCAAACATGTCAAGAAGTCCTCGGGTAAAATATATTACGTACTATGAGGACTCTGAAAGTATTCCAGGAAGGAGAACAGCAGTTTGGGAAATTGATAAAGGTATATTTTTCTAATGTTTCCGCTTAGTTAGATTAAATGGTCTACTTAGAACAGTTATCTCAAATCATCACTTGTGTTTTATGAGCTATTTTTGAAAAACTCTTTGAAAGAAATCAGGCACTAAACTGCACTTTTCCTTTGTTTATCATCATCAATTCGATGGTCAAATTAATGTAGTAGACAGAAGCTTAGGGGAAGCTTAAGAGTTGGATTTTTAATTATGCAGGTGTTGGGGTTTAGCGAATGAAAACCCCAGCACACAAGATCTAGACATCCGATGTAAGAGAGCTGATTTAGTGTGTCACACTCATCATCATTGTTGTCGTCAATAATTATGTCATAAAGTCTAGATCTTGTGTACTTTGAAGATATTTGGGTGCATGTTATTTCTTATGTATTTTTTCTTTTTGACACTAGTATTTTTCTCGTCTTTTGAATCTTATTCTAGTTCATTCATTTTATTTTCCTCTTGAATCTTATTCTGGACGCAAATATTTTTTTATTTATTTATGGACTTTGTGTTGTGGACTAAGTTGTGGATTAGATGTTTGTGAACTTAGGCTTCAGCTTTCTTAACCATTTCACCTATTTTCTTAGCCCAAATTATCCCCTTTTGATCACAGGGGGACTACCATCAAAATTGGCATCTGCATGACCATTTTGACTTCCCACTCATCATCCTCATCACCATGTGTGAGTATCGTTGTTGTAGTTCATCCCACTCATCATTGTTGTTGTGGTCAATAATTAAGTATGTCATAAGTCTAGATTTTATGTACCTAGAGGATATTGGGGTTTATTTTATTTCTTATGGGCATTAGTATTCTCTTATCTTTTGAATCTTATTATATTTTGAGCATTTTAGTTGTTTGGGATGTCATGTGTCAACTCATGGGCTAGTTTATTATAGACTTGGGATCAATCCTACTTAACTATTTCTTCTATATTTTTAGCACAAGTTGTCCTATTTTGACCCTGTAGGGACTACCATGAAAATCGTCCTCGTTATCACCATTTTGACTTGCCCACTTCATCATCCTCATCACCATGTCCTCATATTTGTTGGAGTTTATCAAACTCATTGTTGTTATTGTCGTCAATAATTATGTATGTCATTAGGTCATTAGGTCTAGATCTTATGTGCTTGGAAGATATTTGGATGTATTTTATTTCTTAACTTTTTTTGTTAAACACTAGTAGTTTATTGTCTTTTGAATCTTATTATATGTCATGCCTTTTAGTTGTTTGGCCCATCTCTTGTATTTGGACTTTGTGTTGTGGTCATGTCATGTATTAAGGGCTTCTGGACTTAGGCTCGAGTCTACTAAGCCATTTCACCTGTGTTCTTCGCTCAAATTGTCTTATTTTAACCACATGGGGACAACTACCAACAAAATTGACCTCTACATCACCATTTTGAATTACTTTATCATCAATCCCCCCCTAAGCCTACTAAGGCTTCGTTTGGGATGAGTTTCTTACAACCTTTTAAAATTAAAATTTTTGAACTAGAAAGCTGCTTTAAGTAGTAAGAAAGTTGTCCCAAACAAATCCTAAGTCATTTCACCTATTTTCTTCGCTCACATTGTCTTATTTTAATCACATGGGGACTACTAACAGCAAAATTGACATCCACATCACCTTTTTGAATTACCATATCATCATCCTCATCACCATGCCACCCTCTCCACCCCTTCCCTTCTCTCTACAAAATTCTACTAATTATTAACTTTGAAATCAACCTGTATTAACCTAACTAGCTTTGCATGACAACTCACCTTTTCTAGTTTGAAACCATAAGTGATGCTTTAAAACCCTTCCACCATCATTTTCCAATCTAAAACTGTCCACACTCTCCTCTTTCTTCCTTGATTTTATTTTTGCAAAAATTCTATATATACCACCTTTTTTAGAATGAAAAGGGTAATGATTATTGAATGAAATTGCTCTTGATTGTTCTTAACACTATTTCTATTCATGCAATTTCCACCTCATGTGAAGAGTTAAGTGTGGCGAGTGCAGCACTTAACGGACTTCTAAGAAAGAATAATTCAATCGACGGTAAATGACTGACAAAGATGGCACAATCTTCTTACGGGGTACATCTGCAGGGTTCCGGCTATGCCCATTCTGTAACAAATGCTACCTTTAGGTTCAGTGTGAATTATGCACAATGCATGTCATCAATGTTATCTTTTCTGCGCTGTTCTCATTTTGAAATTTGCGACTTTTTTAGTTAAATTTGTTGGCAGACATAGTGACTCTCCTCTCATTGAATTCTCATTTCTATAGCAAACCACAGGAACATTGTTAGGTCTCCAGTTTTAATGCGTGAGCTGTGGCTTCAGATGTGGCATGATATCCATCCTGATGCAAAATCAAAGTTTGTAACTAAAGGTACTTTCTGAGTCACAAAATTGCTCTCTCTGCAATGCAAGGATAAGGCAAGATATATCAACCAGTTTTAGATCCTGAATTTGCTAATGTTATTTGTACGAGATACTCTCTTTTATCTGGAAAAAAAATTAGCCAAGGATATCCTCAGCATTTTTTTGATAAGCATAAATCTCAAAGTGTTTGAATTTATTTTAAGATGAGTACAATATTTAAGAAATTTTTGTTGTACTTATCTCAAAATAAATACAACAGCTTTGAGACCCATTCTGATACAAATTTTGATCTCTATAAATTGAGAATTTTTTTTTCTTTATTTACCTTTCCCTTCTTTCTAATCTAAAAAGAATCCCCAAACTGTACTTTTATTTTGTCAGCCAAGCGCGGACCCTTAAGAGATGTTGATTGTTATTGGGATTATGCAAAAGCTCGTTGCGCTTGGCCAGAATATTGTGAATATAGGTTTCCTCAGTTGTTGTGTTTTTCCATTGATATCTAGTTGCATTCTACATCATATGCAAGAACTCAGGAATCATGAGATGCTAGAAAAAAATTTGTTTTGATCTGTTTGTTGGAAATATAGGTATGTTTTTGGGGATGTACATCTTGGCCAGAGCTGTAGGTTGAAGAATAAATCAGCGGATCTCCTCTTACATTATCTATAGTGTAAGGTAGTTTGGCTCTCTTTTCCCTTTTAAGTTCATCTGCTTTTTCAATTATGGCTTCGTTTAGGATGACTTTATTTTTTACTAAAAAAATGATTTAAAAAGCAGTAAAAAAGCCGTCCCAAATGAACCCTATATTCAGGGATATGCTTTTCTCTTGTGCGTACTAATGTGTGGTTGCCTATATATCGCAGAATTTGCCTGACACAAATTCGAATTTTGGTATATAACATAGAGCTCAACCATTTGAGATTTTTCTTTTTCCTGCAGGCTATAAGTCAGTTTCATGAATCTTGACAATGGCTTCAGAGAAAGTGCTTCTTCAGGTGGATTTACCTGAGCTATTATTTAATGAAATTATAATTGCATGAATATGAGTTGTTTGGGACTGCTTCTTAAAGCAGTTTTTTAGTATAAAAAATTTAATTTTGTACTTAAAAACTGCCTTAAGAAAGAGTAAGAAAGTCACCCAAACTAAGCATATATTTGATTACCTTGTAATGCCATGACATAACACAAATGACCAATACCTTCTGTGAATCCAATAGGCTCAACCACCATTCTTTAGAAACTTGCTATTTTTGCACGTCACTGGAATAGGAAAAGGCATTTTCTATACTTGTATCATATAATGCATTGTAGACGCTTTTATTCTCATTTACATTGTAACATTCTTAATGGTATGAGTAACAATCAAAACAAATTATCTGTATGTTCGGATACTCTACAATTAGTGTTTGTTGACCTCACTTTTTGGTTTAGGAGATGTATTGCTAAGGCACCTAGAAAATATTAGGGGCGTTAAAACGGGTTGACAGGTCCAATCCAAAATTCATCTGACTTGAATCCTATAAACGCCCATTTAAAAAATGGGTTTAAAAGATTAACCCGAACCTTAGCAGCTCGAATGATTTAACCCCACTTGTTAACTTGTTTTTCTTAAAAAATTATTAACTTATTAACCATAAAGTTTAAGATATTTGATCAAAAATAAGAATATTATATCGACATATAAAAAAATTAAGAAAAAAATATATTAAATGTGTTATTGTTGGGTTAGAAGCCGGTTTGTAGGTCAACATGAACCCAAAACTTTTAAATTCAACTTAAATTTGATATGTTTCTTAAATGGGTCAACTGGAGTAGAATTTTTCAAATTGGATTGATACATCGGGTCATTTATTGACACATTTCATGAGTAGTTAGAAACTCTTTACTAGGTAAAACCTAAGATTTAGGCTCCTTATTTCTTCCATTTTATTTGCCAGTAGCAATTTGATCTACTTTTTCTTAAAAAACAGTCGAGAGAGCTTTTACCCAAAATGTCATCTACGCCTTCTTGGATCAATTTGGATAATGCAATGGTTGTGCTCAAAGCAACTAAAATAAACCTCAAGTTTGAGATAAAACAAATATATTAAATAAAATTTGGGCAACTGTAACTTATAAAAAGATCAAATCATCACTAAACTTACTATAAATGTAGTAAAGAAATGATTAATTATATATATATATAATTAATTTTAATTTACATAAAAAAAGATAATTTTATAAATATGCTTTTGATATGTTTTTGACATTAAAATAGTATATAAATAAACATAAAAAATTTGGTGTTAGCTATGTTCATATATGAGAATTTTATTTATGTATGGAAATGCCCCTTTTTTATATTTTGTATTTATTTGTTTTTATCAATAATTAAAAAAATTTTAAATTTTGCTTTTATTGGACTCCACATCTTTAATACTGGCAACCAAATTACCTCAATAGGGAAAATGTAATTAATGGTTGTAATCAGGTTGTGTGATTAATAATTAATTACACTCAACCATAGAGGTTGGCTAAGGGCATCTCCAACTGAACTCCAAACGCTTGAATGATGCTCCTGGCCAGCTCCAGTTGAACCCTAAAATTTTCGCTATTTGGCTTCGGGTGAACAATGGGACACCAATATTGGCATTGCATTGTTCATATCCGCCATTTTCACCTCTCTATCGAACTTGCCGCGGGAAAGAAGATGTGACCGTTACCTGCAAAAGAGTGAAAAATGACGTTTGATTGGAGATGAATCACGGCATTTTGAGTTTCACGACATTTTGGAGTGAAAAATGAAATTTTCGGTTGGAGACGCTCTAAGTAAATTCATCCAAAGCTTTCCACATAGTGACTTAATGGAATTTGCCAAAAGGAGGTGAATTTGACTTGCAACTTCACATGTGTCTTAATATGCATCTAATATTCATAACTAGGGTATTTTATTCATTATGGATATTCTTTATTAGATTTTCTTATGTAATTATTCATATTTCTTAAATATAACTTTTTTCATAGACCTATGCTTCTATCTCCTCCTATAAATAAAGCCTAATAGGATAAGCTTAGGGGAAACTAATCATTATCTCAAGTTTTGTACATTTTGGTAACAAATTTTTTTTAAAAAAATTCGCCTACTTTCTCTCTATATCTCTCTCTCTCTCTCTCTCACTCTTTCTAATTTATCAGTCAATTTTATCTATAAGGTCTATATGGTATCTACAAACAAATTTAGATTTAATATATTCTAAAGTGTGATGAGTGTGGATCGATGCTACGAATAAAAAGCCAAACTTTATGGCTGGAAACTAGAGAAAGAATTGCGAGGTAAGAATTAGTTGGGAAGGCAAATTAAGAATTCATCACTAATAGATGACTTATTTAGATGGAAAAAAATAAAATGGTTTGCAAGTATGATTCTGAGGTGCCTCAGAGGAAAGCTCTTAGAGGCACCCCTATATTCTTAATTTTTGCTGTTTATACTTGCTTTTGTCTTCGTCTTTTTATAGTACAATCATGCTCTTTTGGCCAAACTATTTTTAACTTGGTGCACTTCGACATACCCACCCATAGACTTTGGATCTTTATGGCTCTTTCTTGATGTCCAGAGTCCATTCATCTTACAAGTTTTTGAGCAACATTGAATCCTTTAGTATGATAGTTGATGGTTTTAACTAGTTCTCCCTCACATTACTAAATTTGCATTTGTATGTGGCTTAGTTAATTGGCTAGGTCGAGATGCCCTTAGTTTTAGGACTGACATAAGGTTAGAATAGGTTGACTATCATTATCATTTGTAACTCATTTGTTAATAGAAATTATTCTATCATAACTAGACTTCATAAGGCTATTTAGGCATCCATATAATAGTGGGTATGCCACCTTAATTAACTTTCAAAATATAATTCACTAATTTAGGTCATATGTGTGAGGCCAACACGTTTAGCAAGCTTTTCATTCATATTTTTTGAAAATTTTAGAAAAAAATATATTTATTTTCAAAATTAAATTAAAAAAATCAAGTAATATTAAGTGTGTATTTATACATACAACTGCACTCGACTTTTATTATTCCTGTAGTATTTTGTACTTTATATCTATTTTTTTTTTCAAATTTAATTGTTGGTTGACTATTTTTATCTTTTTTGTTATGTGCTTTGTGTTAAAGTCATATGTTATGATAGGCTCTTAAGCAAAATACTTTATATTATTAAAGACAAATGGATTATTACTTTAAATTTTGAAGGCAAAAGTTGATTATTTTTATATTTTATATTCATTTTTGAAATTTTATAATCTTATAATGATTTGGGGCTCACAATAGCATACTTTGAAAATTTGGACATTTTGATGATAATAATCCCTACGGTTAAGATTTTAGTTTAGTGCTAACATAATCGGGATGTTTGCTTGCTATAAATATTTATATTTGGAAATGAGAAGTGAAGAGGTTGGTTTTGAAATTAAACTCCTACAATTATAATGTGAAATGAGCACACCATCATAGGGGTGTGTGTTTACTTGATTGGGCTTTATTGTATTCAACTTTATATATTTTGTTTGTTTGATTGTAGATGATCATGTTCATGGTATTCATGTTTTGTCGACTCCATTCTTTGTAACATAGAGGATCAAACTTGAAAAATGGGACAACCTACTCTATAGGCATGATGACCAGTTTGGGGGTGTATGTTTATATGAGAGTTGAATCTAAGTTTGAAAAAGAGATTTTGTGGAAGTTTGAAGTGGTTGCATTTTTTTTTTTTTCGAATGGCTAAATACTTCTCAAAGATATGATAAATCTACATAATCTAATTTTTAAGTATGTGTAGCCTTTTCTGACTTCATGTTTAAGCATCTGAAAAGCGTTTCTAATGCACTTATGTGATGTATTTGCACTTTTTTTTTTTGCATTATCATATTGTATTTGCATGATATTTAATGCACTGTAATTGAGTTAAAAATATTTAGCAATATGTGCACATAATTTGAGAAATTATCAAAATTTTGCTTAAAATATTATCATATGAGGTGAAAATTTTATGTCTTTATCTCACATGTAAGTAAATTTTATGTTTCACATATATATGGTGGATTAGAAAAATATGATTGTCTACCCCATATATTTTTGACGTTTCAAACATGTTGGTATTGTCCATTTATCGAAATAGGTGATGACTGTGTCATATTGATTGCGATTGAGATATTTCAAACAAAATTTGCAAGACATCATGCCTTTTTTTTTAAAGGGCCGGTTGATTATATATGCCACACACATCTTTTAATTGATGGGTGTTGTATGATTTTCAAGACATATGACCATATACAAGACATTATGCTTATTATTTGTTATTTTCATCATTATCAATCAAATCACTTGTGATGGTCTTTTATTGGTAATCACCATACTTCAAATGCATTAACACAATATGTTATGAGAACATACAAATTTTTAATATTTTTTTATATGATGCTCTCATTCCCAACAAGTTTATCTTGAATACTTACCTCAACAAGCCTTTGCCCTAAGGAGCACTCACTCTAGGAGGATTCATTTCTCTTAGCAATTATTATCAACTATGGACATCCACCATTCGTAGATGTCCTAGTCCATGTAACAAGAAGTATAAACTTATGGATCTCACGGTCGTGACTCCATCAATTATGTCCGTTCTTGACTTTAAAGTCATGTTTGTCCTTGTGTCTTGTTCCTCGCTCGAAGGGAATCACTATCACATACTCACCTCGAACACTCATTTTTTAAGACTCATTTAAGGTTCCCGTCCTCGAAGACTTGCCTAAAGTACTCGCTAAGGAATTTCTCAAGCCACATTAGGGGTCGAGAGCCGCATTAAGAGCAGAGAGCTATGTGCTCACCTTTTAGTCCAACCCGTGTTTCTAAGATATTATGTACTTATCATATCACATACTATTCTTCAAATTTTTTTAGGTGTGGACTTTGTTGTAATAATTTTAACTCTATAATAAGAGATTAATGCTTCATTTTGTGACAAGTTTCTTAATATTTCTTAAAATAGCTTGTTAGTATAAAAACTACTCTAAAAAGTGTAAGAAAGCCATCCCAAATGAAGCTTAAGAGGCATATTTTTGGCTGCATGCCATTTTAACTAATTACAAATTTCATTTAGCTCTCATCAACTTCTCATCTTTGTTGATTTCTTTACAATTTTCTCTATCTTTTGCTTTAACTTACTAAACTTATTAGTTGGCACAAATATTATTACAAACAAATTTGTATCCAAAAATTAATTGATCGGCAAACAACGCAATTAAAAATATCAATGACCACGATGTAAATGTTTAAACATGTGTCACTTGTTGGGAAATTTCTATATGTGGGTCTATATATTTATACATATAAATAAAATATTATATATTAGACGCTATCTAAAATTTAGCCAATTAAATTTGTGATATATTTAAGAATTAAATTATTATTTGGCTTATGTGGCATCTTATTTAAATTTGTATGAAATTAATTATTTGTGTAGAGGCCAAATTTTATTTTATTTTAATGATGCGCTAAAATAAAATTAAAATATATTTGAAGTATAAAAGGGTTATAGTCCCTAGTTTAATCGGTGAAGTTTTTCTTTTCCTAATTTACCATCTTGAGTGAAAATAAGGGGTCTCTCGTTTTCTTGGAGAACGCTACTTCAAATGTGGAAGATTGAAAACCTTGATTCTGCATTTCAATGGATTCATGTACTCTTCAGATAATTCTTCTCGATGATTTTGTATGTCTTTCGGAGACGATGAAATTATTTTCATATGAGAATACGAAAGTTGCCATTGTTGATGAATATGCAGTATAAAGAACGATTATTTTGCTATTAATTTTTTAATTTATCGGTTACATATAAAAAAATAAATGTATTTATATTCTTAATTATATGGGGAGTTATGTATTTATAACGTCATTAAATTAATTGAATGACTTTTAACTTCTGAATTAAATATATTTATCAATCAAATTTTTCTCATTTGAAATAATCTATCATTATTTTAAAATTAAATTAAATTGAAATAATATGTCACCAAATTGACTTCTACTAGATCAATTTATTTAATTTAAATTTAGTTGAATAAAGCTAAAGATTTATTTAAGTCTATGCGAAAAAATAATCGACCCAAAAGAAGATTATTTTTTAGCTGACTTTAAAGATATAGTAATATATATGTGATAAATTTTTTGGATTATTCATGCTTATAGTAAGTCGGTCCAAATAAAGGCTTATTATTGGCATAATTTATTATCAATATTTATTAACTATAATTTTAAGAGTGTCATTTACAAATTATAATTTCTGTCCAAAGAATAAATTACGATGTTGTGTTAGGTATCTTATAAAGAGTCCACCTTATACTATTACTAATTAGGAGTTAATTTTTTATTCTTTTTTAGTTAAAATTTAAATAATATTTTAATGCTTAATGACTCTAATTTTAAGAAATGTAAAGAGCACATTATTATTATTTTTAGGTGTATGGATCTAGACTATGCGATTCGGACTAAACGTCGTCCTGCACTTATTGCGGAAAGCACTTTTGAACAAATGACAAATTTTGAAAAGTGGAAGCATTCAAATTGCATGAATCTTATGATTATGAAGTATTCTATTCCAGATACCATAAGGGGTGGAATAGTTAAGGAGAAAAATGCTAAAAAGTTCCTAAGCCAAATAGCATAATATTTTGCAGGTTCTAAAAAGGTTGAAACAAGTACTATTCTTATTAAATTTGTTTTAATATGGTATAAAGGCAAAGGGAACATAAGGAAGTATATTATAAAAATGTCTAATCTTGTTAAAAGACTAAGAGCATTAAAGTTAAAATTATTTGATTACATTCTTATGTATCTAGTCTTGATATCTCTTCCAGTATAATTTAATCATTTTAAGATAAGTTATAATACTCAAAAGGAAAAATAGACTCCTAAAGAGCTCATTACTTAGAGTATGCAAGAGGAAGAAAGATTGAAACATGAAAAGATAGAAAGTGCTCACTTAGCTTCTTCTTCTTATGATTTTGCTACCAAAAGGAAAAAAATTATAAAGCTAAAGTACCTGCAGATAAAGGGACTTCACAACCTAAAGTGCAACAGAAGCAAGATCCGGTTATTACTAATATTTTATATAAGAAGACTAGTCATGTGAAGAAGGATTGTCCAAAATATGCTAACTAACTCATCAAAAAGGGTAAATTTCTAAATCTTGTTTGTTCTAAAGTTAATTTGGTATTAATATCAAATTATACTTGGTGGATAGATACAAGTGCAATTACTCACATAAGTGTGACTATGTAAAATTGTTTAAGAAGTAGAGTTCCAAATGATGCTGAAAGATTCATTTATATGGAAAATGATAATAAAACTCCTGTTAAAGTTGTAGGCTTATATATATTATACTTAGAATTTGGTTCAACTTTGGATTTATGTGAGACTTTTTATGTACTGTTATTTTGACAGACTCTAATTTTTATTTCATGTTTGGACAAATCTAGTTATTCTTGTTCATTTAAAAATGAAAAGTTTAGTCTCTTTTAGTGTTAAAAAATTATTGGTATAGGTTATTTTTTTGATAATCTATATAAATTAGATATTTCTACCTTACAGAAAAATAAAATTTTGCATATAAATAATTTTGGTATAAAGAGAAAATCAACTTATGAGAATTCCTTTATGTTATGACACAAATATTTAGGACATATTTTTAAACAAAGAATTGAAAGACTTGTGTTAGATGAAATTCTTGATTCCCTTAATTATACTGATTTTAAAATTTGTATTGATTGTATTAAGAGAAAATAAATAAATATTAAGAAAATTAGATGCCAAAAGGAGTTTAAATATCTTGAAATTTATATATACTGATATTTATGGTCCATTCCCTATAGCCTCTTAGAATGGTCAACAATATTTTATTACTTTCATATATGATTATTCTCGTTATGGATATTTATACTTAATATATAAAAATAAGAATCTATGGATGTATTTAAGATCTTTAAAGCTGAAGTTAAAAATCAACTTGGTAAGAAGATTAAAGCTGTCAAATCTAACTGTGGTGATGAATACTATGGTAGATATGATGGATTAAGTGAACAACGTCCAAGCCCTTTTATAATATATTTAGTAAAATGTGACATCATTCCTCAATACACTATGTCAGAGACTCCTAGTCAAAATGGTATAACTGAGAGACAAAACAGAGCCTTGAAGGATATGGTTAGAAGTATAATTAGTCATTCTTCTTTACCAGAATCACTTTAAGAAAATGCTTTAAAGACTATAGTTTATATTCTTAATAGAGTTCCAAGTAAAGACGTATCTAAAATTTCATATGAGTTGGGCATTTTCATGTCTGGGGATGTCTAGTTGAGGCTATTCCATATAAGCCTAATGAAAAAAAATTTGACTTAAGAGTTGTTAGTTGCTATTTTGTTGGATACTATGAAAGATTAATAGGTTTTAAGTTTTATGATTCCTCAAATAATTTTTTTCTTTAGACGGGCAATGCTAAATTTATTGAGGATATTGAATATAGTGTGAGTGATAAACTTAAATATTTTGGTTTTGAAGAGGAATATATTACTATTCCTACTATTACAATAAAAAAAGATCAGGTAACTATGCATGATATTATTCAGATTATAAATTCAGATAATTAAAATAATCTTTAATTATCTCCCACTCATATATAAGGCAACAACATCAAATTGAAGACTATTAAGGAGATCCACAATGGAAAGAAGAACAACAATTTCAAATGAATATATAACAACAATTTCAAATGAATATATTGTATATCCAAGAGCATGAGTTTGATATGAGATTTGAAGATGCCCAAATCTCATTCAATCAAGTCAAACAATAATCTTATTCCCAAAATTGGATAAAGGTCATGAAAGATGAGATGAAGTCAAAGAAAGATGTTTGGGATATTTATGAATTATTTGAAGGAGTAAAACCTATTAGTTGTAAATGGATTTTTAAAATCAAAGGGGATGCAAAAGGTAACATTGAAAGATATAAAATATGTCTAGTTGCTAAAGGTTTAACTCAAAAGGAAGGCATTGATTATAATAAGACTTTCTCTTCAGTTTCTTTGAAAGACTCTTTTTGAATTATAATGGCACTTGTAGCTCATTATGATTTAGAGCTACACTAGATTGATGTAAAGATTGTATTCCTTAATGGAGATATTGAGGAAACTATAAATACGATGCAACCAGAAAATTTTCAATCTTCTGATTCAAAACATTTGGTATGCAAGTTAAGGAAATCCATCTATGATTTAAAATAAGCTTCTCGTCAATGATATAAGAAATTTTATTAAGTAATTTTTTCATTTAGTTTTAAGGAAAACACTATTGATAAATGCATTTATCATAAGGTAAGTGGGAGTAAGTTTATTCTCTTGATGTTATATTTTGATGATATTCTGCTTTCAAATAGTAATATATACTTGTTACATGAGACTAAGAGATTTCTTCCAAATAAATTTGAAATGAAAGATCCAAAAATGCATCATTTATGTTTGGTATACAAATTCATCGGGAACTCTCCCATGGTATACTTGGGTTATCACAAATAGCTTATATTTATAAAGTGCTTAGCAGATTTGGCATGAAAGATTGTACACCAGGGGATACACCCATTGCAAAAGGTGATAAATTTAGTATGCTTTAATGCACAAGAAATGAAATTGAAAAGCAAGAGATGGATAATATCCCATATGCATCGATAATAGGGAGTCTTATGTATGATCAAGTTTGTACACATCTGGATATTACGTATATTGTTGAAATGCTTGGTAGACATTTAAGTAACTCAGGAATGGATCATTAGAAAGCTGTCAAACGGGTTATGATATGCCTAAAAAAGACAAAGATTTTATGCTTATATATCAGATATATTATCATTTAGATATCGTGCGGTATTCTGACTCTAATTTTGCTAGTTTCCTCGATAGCAGGAGATTCACTTCAGGCTATATTTTCATGTTAGCTAGAGGAGTTATTTTTTGGAAAAATGTTAAGCAATCACTTATAACTTCTTTAATAATGGAAGTAGAGTTTATATCTTGTTATGAGGTTTTAAATCAGGGAATATGGTTGCAAAATTTTATCACATTATACATATTATTAATGGCATTGAGAGATCATTAAAGATAAATTATGATAATAAATCAGCTGATTATATTCCAAGAACAACATGAGCTCATCAAAAATCAAAGCATATTGACATTAAGTTTCTTATTATGAAAGAAAGAGTTCAGAGTTCTCAAATTTCTATTGAACATATTATTACAAATTTTATGATTGCAGACCCACTTATAAAATAATTAACACCTAAAGTATTTCATGAGCATGTGGCTCGTATGTGTGTAATCTATTTTGATGATATGCTAGCTTAGTGATAATTTGTTTGTACTTTTCAATTATTACGAACATATTTTCTGATCAAACTAAAACATTATTATTTTAATGATTAAAAATTATGAAATAAAGTTATTTAATTTTCAGTTATGATTTATCATAAAGTATATAATTTACAATACAAAAAATTCATGTATTACCGGCGGCCAATACTGGCGGTCCTATAGCCGCTAGTAATACTAATGATTTTTAATAAACCACCACCAAAATTAGCGGCGGTATAATAACCGATGGCTAGGGCGTCGATTTTATTTTTACTAGAGCCTTTACTAGAGGCCAAAGCCGCTGGTTTTAAGTAACTATTTTTGGCGATATAAACCACCAGAAAATCGCCAAAAATTGCCCTAAATTTAGCCATGCCAAGCCTTCCTCTTCACTTCTTCTCATTTATCTCGGATGCTCGCCTCCTCTCCTCTCTGGTCTCCTTGATTCGTGTGCCCTAGAAGAGGCCGAACTTCTGCTTCTGTTGTCGAACTCGTCCACCTCCTCTACCCTAGTTGCTGGCTTTCCTCTTTGTTATAGGTAACTTCCAGTTCTCCTTTGTCCTTCTTCTTCTTCTTCTGATCCTTCCTTTCTTCCCAATCTTTCCTTCTCTTTCCCTTCCTCCATTTTTTCTTCTTTCCTTTCTTGTTTGAAAGTACATACTAATATTTTGTTTCCCTAAAAATAGTGATGGCCAGTGGTAGAATGAATGAATGATTTCATGAGATGTGGATGGAGCTGCTTTTTGTAGGCTTATATTGGTTAAAAATGAATGGTTGGCATGTGTGCCTTTCTCTTTATTTATGTTGCATAACTTAAAGGTTTAGGTGTGAATTTTGGAGGATTATGAGATTGTTGTGTCATTCTTTTTTTTTAAACATGCATACAAAGTATTTTTAGTAATGTCGATTAAGAAATGTCATACACTTTAACCAAGCAAAGATATTGAGCAAGTGTAGTTACATCTCATTTTTTACGTATCCCTAATGAACTCATGAGTTTTGGGTTAGAACTTATATATTTGTACGTGATACAAATGATCCCTATGGCTTTTCAAATACTTCATGACTATAACAAACTAGTATTGTGTCTCTTGTACCTAGTAGATGTTTTAATCATATGTCCCTTTGAGGTACAATACTTTTAAGCATGTATTTGCAAGTTATACATTGATTGTGATAGTAATATCTATAGCCTTTCATACCAGTTTATGTAATGGACCGTAATGGATGATGACTACAGCCTTTTTTTTTTGCTTGTATTAATTTTGAAATAAAGTTAGGTGATGTTTTGCAAGAAAATGAGTATATGCTTTGAGTCTCTTTGTTAAGAGATTTGAGAAAGCTCTTACTATTATGTGGAGGTCAACCTTAGAGTCAATACCTTAGTGTTTGTTTCTCCTTAGAGGATGTACCTTTGTGTTTGCTTTTTGCTCATGATATTCTTCTTATTGATAAGATTAGAGACAGAGTTTAAGGTAACCTTGAATTATGGAAGTTAGCCTTAGAGTATAATGGTTTTCGCATGAGTAGATCTAAAACTGAATATATGGAGTGTAATTTTAGTAGCAATAGATCCTAGTAAGGGGATTATGATTTTGGGTTATCGAGTCATTAATAAGAGTATACGTTTTAGATATCTTAGTTCTTTTGCATCAGGCTTATTGTGTGATAGAAAAGTCCCCCTAAAACTTAAGGGAAATTTCTATAAGATGGTGGTGAGACTTACAAATTATTTATCATATTTTGTCATAAAAAAGTCCCCCTCAAATGAGTCATTAGCCGAGTTTTGTTGCAACCCATGACCCCGAATTTGAGATTTTGATGATGACAAATAATGTCGTCTGAATTATCTATTCATTGAATATTATTTTGTTTGCTATTGTCCGTGAGTACTAACATTTCAGGAAGATCACAAGCTACTCAGGACGACAGGAAGACTCAAGAATGGGTAGATTAGGAGTATGAGTCTGACAATGCATTTTGTTATTTATTTTATTTTTATTTTCTTGAGTCTGGCCACAAAATGCATAAAAGTCTGAGCAACCATGTACACACACACAGGGGGAGAGGGTTTTTTAAAAGAAAAATTTGGAGATTTTCTTTCTCTGTAGATCGTACTGTATGAAGTTATTTCATACCGTATGATCTGATCTTGTAGAATGATTCTGTGAATAGATTGTACCGTACGAATCAAAATCGTATAGTACGATATGTTCAAATCCAAAACCCTAGCCATCAAATTAACTTAAGTAAGTTTTTTCTCCGTCGTTCGTACTGTATGAAGTATTTTATCTTGTATGATTTATTTTAAATACTTACTTAAATTAACCCATGATTAGTGGAATAATTCAAGGATTAATTTCAAATTGAATATCGTATTGTATGAACCAGTTCGTATAATACAATGAATGAAGACAAATTCTGATCGTCCCGGAGATCGTCATGGACGATCCATTATTTTTGCCTCACCGTACAATACGATGTAGATTATACTATACAATGAACAGAGATGACTCTTGATCGTCCCAGAATTCATCCTGGATGATGCCTTGATTTTGACCATTCATATTGTATGATATACATCGTACAATATGAATGAACAGAGACGACATTTGATCGTCCCGGCTATCGTTCTGTACGATCAGTTATATTGAGGATCATATCGTACGATTCATTATCGTACTGCACGATTGATTTTGAACTATTCGTACATCTTCATACCAGGATGAAGCTTGATATACATATCGTAATGTACGATTAGAAACCATACTATATGATAGTAACAGCTACTTTGAAATTTAAGGGATTTTGGAGCCCATTTTTAAGGTGTCAAAATAGTTATGTTTTTGGTGTGTGCATCAGAGAGGAGAACGTGATTAGAGAGGGATTCCGAGGGAGAGAGAGCTTTTGAGAAATTCTTTTGGGTTTGAGAGAGGAAGGAGAAGGTGAGTGTGTTGGTGTTGGAATTTTGAAAACAGGTTTTAAAAATATTAGTTTTCTTTGAGAATTTTAAAATTAAGGTCGAATTCTAATTCTAAAGTCGAATCAACTCGGTAGGAAAAGTACATCACCCCGAAGGATGAAAATAAAATTTCATAACGATGTTCAGACTTAGAATTATGAAACTCATCTTGAATATCATGGCCTGATTCTAAAGAGAACTTCGTATGGCCCCGAGGGAACAAAGTGAAGTTTAACTAAATATCCAATTATAATATTCAAGAAGTACAATCATCGAATTCACATCCAAAGCCTTATCAAAGAAGGATGTATTTCCTCGAAGAAAGATAACACCATTCGATGATAATCCTTCTAATGTAATAATGACGATCATTTTGATTTTTCTCCAAAGAAATCTAATAAGATTTTAGAAAAATTAATTTTAAAATCAGGTGCGTGTGTGGTTCCAAATCTCCTACGAGCACAAGCCCTCGTAGTTAATTATATCATAGGGAGACAAAACCCCCTATGAAAACTATCGATTAAAATAGTGACAGAATTTTGTTAGATTTTCTAGGAGTGATATCAAAAAAATGGATGAAGTTTGGAAATTCAAGAGGGAATGGATAAGGTTGAACAGTTATTATAGTTAAGGGAGGAGAGGTAGGGGATATTTTGAGATTTCAGAACCATCCGGAAGTGTCCCAACCTAATCTGAGTGCTGGGCTTTATGTTTTAGGATTGGAATGATATTTAATTAAAGTTGAACATTTTATTAGAAATTTGGGATTAGATTCCCGAATTTTTGGGTCTTATAATCAAAGATTTGCCCTGGATCCTAAATCTAATTTGGACACTGGACCACAGTCGTCCGATCCTAACTAATACAGTGCAAGGTCTGGACTTACCCCGACATGGATTAGGGAGCCAGCTAACCACCTAATCGATTTTAAAGAGATGAGTCCGGTCTTTTATGAAAGAGTTGTAGGGACGTTGTATTTAAGGTTTTGGAGAGTTGGGCCGACATCTAGAGATTTCCCTAATTGGCCCATTTGACTTATGTTGGGTGCAAAATGCTAAGGACTAATGCAATTAAAATTTTAACTCTTTTAATTTGTATCTAATGCAATGCATGCTGGTTGACAACTTCAAATCAAGTATGCTTAAAATTTTAAAAATAGGCTTAGAAAGTAATTTTTTAGAAGACTGGACTTCCCCAGGTCCAGCACCTCGTCCTCATAGGTCAGACTATCCGGACTCTACCCGCAGGCGGGGAAGGGTCTAAAACAAGGAAAGAGTAATGCAGAAATATGCATGCGACCCCGGGGTCGATGCCCAGCTAAATCCCTAGATTCGTTATCTTTCTATATTATTTAGACTCACTAAAATTTTAAACTTTGAAGTTATGAATATAAGAATTTTCACACCTTCACGAGCCTTACGTATCCAGGCAAAAAAAAAGCGGCAAACAATCGCCAAAAAACTAAGAAAAGTAAGCAATCCTAAATGCAATCAATTCATCACATCAAATATAAATTAATTAATCAATAAATATCTATAGGCAAAGTTGCCTTGCTTATTACAAATCAAAATTTTGCAGAAAGTAAAGTGGTCGGGCACCTAGTAATAATCGGGGTTGATTAAGTTATTTTAAGTTAGTTAGAATTAAAGGAGTGGATTAATATAAAAAGGTGTTGGTTACTGATTTTAATGAGTTGGTTGAGAATTTTATTAATCAAATTAGAAAATTCTGGAATCTTAAACAATTATTGGGTTTTAGGGAAGCAACTAGATATGTTAACTAAGGGGTCAAAATTTGGTTTTTAAAATTAGAGGGAAATTAAGGGGTCTCAGATTTTTAACAAATACTAGACCTTATTATGAGTTGTTAGACAGGTGGTACATTCAATTTGAAGTTTTTTATGAAAAGTTATGATTTTTAGAAGTTTTAACCTGATTTTGACCTAAAGTTGACCAAAATGTTGATTTTTTGACTTTGACCAAATTTTGAGGGTTTGACATTTTTTAAAAAAACTAAATTTTAATTAGAGTCATTATCCACTGAGTTTGATTGATTTTGAATTTTTTATAATTAGTTATGAATTTTGGAAGTTTGGGTATTTATTGGAATTATTAAATTGTTTCAATTAAGGGTCCCTTTAATGATTTGAACAGTCCCAAACTTCTTGAAATTAATTCCAAAGATTAGAAATGATCTAAGAAGAGATCAACAAGTGTTTAAATATTTTTTGGGATTTTTAATAATTTTTAATTAATTAAAATTGATTAAGCATTGATTTCAATTAAAATTAAATTAACATGGATTACAAAGCCCAATTAATAAGATTTGAATCTCTACTGATTAAGGGGTCAATTAGAGTCATTTAAGAATACTTTAGGAAATTTTAAGAATTAAACTTGATTTATGAAAATTTTATTAAGGCCAAAGGGGTGATTCTAAGGGGGAATACTATGGCTTCTATTTGGTGAACCAAATGGTACCCAAACTTGGTGAAATTCAGACAAGGGAATCACATGATCCCAAGGCCTAATTCCACCAAATTTTGGCTCAAGTGGAGTACTCTAAGGTGGCTAACCAAACCACCTAAGGTGAACTCTAAGTCACCTTCAAAAAATCCTAGGGAGCTATCCTAAGCTTGGATTGGGGAAAAATCACTGGCTCTAAACTCCCTATCCTACACATCAACATCACATAGAGAATCACAACCTAAATCTCATTGGATAGGTCATGGTTTCAATTTGGATTTAAGGAACAAACCATGACCCATGAATCCAAAATTGAACATTTATGCCCTTAAACATTTCAAACAGAGGAGGAAAAATTTGGGCATGTCAGGGGAATTCAATTTAAATAGTAATTACAACAATTAAAATAACACTCAAACTAAAATTAAGCTTAATGCAGATGCAACCAGGACATGGAACCATAGGGCTTTTATAGATCTCCCTGAGCCCTTTCCAATGAGCCTAAGAACACCTAATTTGGCCAAGTGTGCATGGAGTTATGGATTTTTGAAGTTTTCTTAATTTTCTGTGAAATTTAATCCGGCCATTACACAGTCAGCCGGCGCTTTACAAGCAGCACGCCGTGATTGGCTAGGCAATCATTGGCGTTGATTGTTAACGGTCGGATTAACCGTGGCTGTTGGATGGAGGATCGAACGGCTAGGATTAACAGCGCCCCGAGACTGCGGGATCTAATCCGCACCGTTGATTGAAATCAACGGTCTGGATTTTATCTTCAACCTCCCGCACGAACCCGAGACCGTGAACCTTCTCCAGCGTGATCCGGGCGATCCCGCCGACGAACTTCAACGAAATTTCACAGGGAGGATCAGGACGGAGGAAACTTTCAATCCAACGGTGGAAATCCGTTGGGGTGAAGGTTTTCTTCACACTTGACCAGACTACCTATGTAGGGAGCTTGGGATTGGGAGATTACAGCAGAGACAGTCTCAAAGGATGAGCTACGCTATCAGGAAGCTTCAGGAGGTGATGGCGAGCAGATCTCCTTCAGACGTCGGGATTGGAGGACAGCCGGAGGTACGACTTCGAGCGGGACGCCGAGAGCTTTCGTCAGAACTCGCTCGGACGGATCGACGGGATGGCCTGGGAAGCTAGGGGATGGCACTGGAATGAAGAAGGAGCTCTGGAGAGTGATTTCAAATTGATAGCCTCAAATGATCGCCTTTGGGGAGCACTACCCTATTCAGCCACCTCCCACGAGCTCGGACGGCCGGGATTGACTGGGAGAGGCTCTAGATGGACGCCAGGTGGAAGGGGACATCATCCCATAGAGCTCATGAGCTTCCAGTCGGCGAACCACAGCCTTTGGAAGGCTTTGGGTCAGGATTGGCTGGGGGGACCACCGGAGCTTGTTCTCAATTGGTTACAACCGCCGCCGGCTTGGATTCGAGTCGGGTTAACCTGGAAAGATTGATGGGGACACACTAGAGTTAAGGGAGAGCTCAATTGAGCCTGGGCGGTTTGAATTGGCCAAATGACTTGGCTTGATCCAAACCTGCTCGGTTCGGCTTGATTTGGACTCAACCCAGGTCATGCCAGACCCTAGGCTTGATGTGGGAGGTGGGTCTGGGTCTGGTGCACCCAATGCAAGTGGCAATTGGGTTCAATTTAATTTGGGTTCAAAGATGGCTCAGGTTGATCCAAATCTGCTCAGTTCAGGTCGATTTGGGCTCAACCCAAGTCAGGCCAGACCCTAGGCTTAATGTGGGAGGTGGGTATGGGTCTGGTGCACCCAATGCATGGAAATTGGGTTCAATTTGATCTGGGTTCAAAGATGGCTCGGGTCCATATGGTTTTGGCTACTTTGAGCTAGCCTAAAACCTGACCCAAGTTAGCTCAAGGCATGGGCTGGCTGGAGGAGGTGTGTTGGACCTAGGGCCACCTATTAGAGGTGTTGATCAAGTTCAATCTGGCTTAGGGCAAGAATTGGCTCAATCCCAAGTGGTTTTGGCCACTTTGGGTTAGCCTAACTCTTGTCCCAAGTGGGTCCAGAGGTTGGGCTGGTCAAGAAAGATATATTGGGTCAAGGGGGACCCAATGACACCTTGATTTGAATTCAATTTGATTAAGGTTGAGAGATGGCACAAGGAAGACCTCCCTTTGGTCACTTGGGTCAAGCCAAATGGCTAACCCAAGTGAGCCCAAAGCTTGAGTCTCCAAGAGAGGTCTCTTGGGTGCCCAAGGAGTCATCCCGTGGATTCAAAAGGCTTTGAAATGGTCTTGGTCCAAGAGTTTGAATGAAAAAGATGTATGGGTCATTTGGTTAAACTTGGTTGACTTGGTCAACCAAGTTGACCCAAGGTTGGAATTGGGTCAAAAGGATTTCAAGAGTCATTTGGAAGCATTAAAGGTAGATCTCAAAGGTTGGTGGTCATACCAAATCAAGTTTAGGCCAAAAGTCCAAAAATTCCCTTAAAGGGCATTTTGGTCATTTTGGCCTTAAGTCAATTTGGGGCCAAATTGAGCCTGAAAAGATGTAGAATATTGTTCAATAAGACAAAATCAAGGTATTGGAGGTGGTAAAAGGGTTTGGAGGAGGCTTCAAGATCAAATTCCACTAGGTGAAAGGTCATGTGGCATTGACTGTAAATATCTGAAGGTTTTACAGCCTTTGGATATTAAATGAGTTTCTGGGGTTAGAGTCCTCTAAATGGGTTCAAATGTGGAGGGTTGACACTAGAGACATGTCACATCAATATGAAATTGATAGGCCCTGAATCGGATGTCAATTGGCTGGGTTTTAAGGTGATGGAAAAAATCACCTAGAAGGGGCTTTATGACCTAAGTCTTTAGCCTAAGAGTTCTGGGTTTGGATTGAGTTCGGAGTTTGATTGGGCCTAAGGGCTAGGAACTAGGAAAATCCTAGGATCTAGGACTCAAGGAGGAGTTAAGAGTGACCTCATACAAAAATGAGGTCAACAGAGCATTGTGAGGGAGAAGAGGTGTGAGGGAGATCACACGGTTGCTCCGAACTTGCTGCATCTTATTCCTCCTATGGCCCTAAAAGAATTTGTGAGAGGATCTCCAAGGGGAAGGCTCTTCTACATCCGGGACCTCGAGGTACTCTGCCTTCTCCAGGAGTGATAAAAATGAGAAGGTTCTCTGCCGTCGCTAGGAGGGTGAAAACAGAGTTTGGCACTCCGCCACGCCGGGTTGGTGAAAGGGAGTATTGTAAGGGCTTCTCCGTCTTGCCAAGGGGGGAAAAAGGAGAGCTATTGCTTGTAGTGAAATTCCCGAAGCGGAGGACTCCGGAGAGTGGACATAGGTCATGATTTGACCAAACCACTATAAAAATCTGGTGTGCTTTTTCCTTATCTTTTTTATTATTGCGTGCATTTTTCATTTTCAGTATATTTGCTTGGTGAAATATTGTGATTAAACATAATTCCATTGTTGCACTTTATTTTCATGTTAAAATCTTAAAAATATCAAAAATATTAGAACTCTTGTTTATGTTTTATTTATTGCTATAAATCTTTCACAATTCACCCCCCCCCCCCCTCTTGTCTATCTAGTAATTTCAAGTTTTCCATTTTGTCACATAAATTATTTATCTTGTATTGTTGTATTTATTGGATGGTTGGTGAATGCATTCCAATTCAAGTAAATTACACTTGTTTAAAAGTAAAGCACGTACACTTGTTCAGGCTGCATATATTATAATAATTGATTTCATAACTATGTAAGAAAATATTTACTTTAACCTCCAAATGACTATTCAAGAAGAGAGATATTATATGTATAACAGATTGTTACCGAATCAAAGATGATTAACAGATGAATTTATACAGTAAGTTGAGATATTTATCAAGTTGGATCTCAACTACCTTCCTTTAAGTTCGATGGAATGTTTAGATGTCCATGTTCGAAGCACAAAAATTAAGCATTCGTCAAGCTCAATGATGTGAAGGTTGATTTATATCGTAGGGGATTTATTCCAGACTACTGGATTTGGACCTTACATGACGAGTACGAGCCATATAGAGATACTCATGCCAGTCTATCCGTAGCTTTTGAAACATTTGATGAAGATCAAAGATTAAACTATATGAAGAAATTATTTTTGATGTAGTACATCCAAATTTAAGGGCTAGTGTAGAAGAGCCACAAAATGTAGAAACAAAAAATTTCTTTGAGTTGCTACATGCAGTTCAAAAACCAATTTAGGATGGTTGCAAAATTCATTCGAAATTATTGATTGCAGTGAGGATGCTAAGTATCAAAACTGAATATTTCAATGACTTCATTGGTCTTCTCAAGGAATCTAATTCAATGGATAATTTAATTCCCTCATATTTGTATCGAATAGAGACATTAGTATCCAAGTTGGCTCTCATAGCTATAAAAATTGATTGTTGTATTAATAGATATATGTTATACTATAAGGATGATGCAATAGAAGTTTATTATTGCACTTACAATGCACCTCGGTTTAAGCCAAACTCGGGAAAATAATATCATCAAAAGAAAGATGGTCACATTCCAAGGATCTAATTTGAAAAAATTATTCTTTTAATCATTTAAAAAATTAACATATCAGAGCTATCTATGTCATTCATCAGTAAATAATAGAATAACATTTTTTATAATTTAGAACATCAATGTACACAATAAAATTCATTCCCAAAAATTATTTACATTATTCAGAATCTTCACAATTATCATGTATCCATCCTGTCATGAGTACAAAAAATCACTACTTGAAGAACCCTGATCAATCTCATACTCTTGCTCCCTTGCCCTGACATGAAATCATTAACCACATAAAATGAGCTTAAAAAGCCCAGCATATCACCAACCTAGAACTGAAATCAAAGTATGATATAGAAGCAATATGCATGTCAATCAGTCAAATCATAGCAATCACTTACACATGATCATTAAGTCAATGTAGACATAAAAATCAGTGCAGAAATAGTAATATCCATAATCGACAATAATAAATTCTGTAAACAATATATAAGTTCATAAAACAACAAACTCTTACGTATGCTAGATATCTACAGTAATCGTTGTATCTATAACCTCAGTCAAATCATTAAAGAAAGCATCATATTCATAATATCAGTACAGTATAAAATCATATACATCATCAAATCAATACATCAATAATAACTGTTGAAATCAAATCAATGTAGTAAAATTATATCGAAATGCATACGTGCTATCCAGTTATTTTGTATCACATGCATAATATCAGTACAATGAATAAGTAGTATTAAATAGTATCAGTGTTTGTATCAGTATCAGTAACAATCCAATGACAGAAACAACAATACAATAACAGTGAAATCGTGCAATAACAATAAATCCGTATAGTAATGATAAATCCATACAATAATAAGAATAATTCTTCAAAATATGCATTTTAGTACAGTAATCTTACTAAACAAGTAGAAATGCTGGCTATTATGATGTTTTTTAGTCTTGTATCAGTATCATTTTCTGTTGGCTCAATAAACAGAGTCGTCACTCTTTGCTTGTCGGCACAGTAATCTTCTCCTTATAACTCCCAATCAGTATCAGGTGAATCAGTAGAGGAAAACACCAAACCATATTTAAAGAAAAGTCCATCGGCCCACTATTATATACAAGTCAATTAGTCTCCAACCAACAATTCAATCAGTTTTTACTTATCTTTTACACACACAGCCCCATCATAGTAATATAATAGTACTTTCAATCATGTAACCAAATTCATTTTCATTTCATCAATGCATAGTATCGAACAAATATGATTTAGCTTAATTTAAAACTATTAAAATATAGTACAATAGACAGAAGTCAAATCATTTAATAAAAAATCATAAATAAATACTCAAATTGCTCGTAATTACATTCTCTATAACATACAAAAAATTACGCCGTGAAAGTTTCGTCTTTACAAAGATAAGTACGTTTTTCGGCAACAGAAACATAAATCTGAGCAGAAAAATACCAAAATACAAAATCTTTGAAATAAAAAATAGGATATGGATTCCATATTACGAGATGAGTAATTCTTCCAACTGAGTCGATGGATAAAAATCACTCCGCGGCCTTTGAAACCAAGCTTTTTTCCTTTTCTTCCTTTTCTTTCTCTCACCTCTTTCTCTCTCTTCAAAATGTTTCAAACAATCCATTATATAGATAAGAGATAATTTCAATCGTACGGATGATATTTTTTGTTCGTCTTAGGATGATCGGCTCTGTTTGCGTTCAGATCAAATTCGTACAAACGATAATTGCTTTTTATCCTAGGACGATCGGCTCTGTAAAAAACTCCTTTAGATCGTCCAAACAATTTGTACAGACAAGTCAGTTCATACAGAAGCTGAAAGGGTCTTATAAAAGATGTTCCAGATTTTTGTTTATTTTATTTATCGATCATTTCAAGACTTCAGTGGCTCTATGCATCAATAGGTTCAGCAGGTTATATGTGATAACATAAGAATAAATTAGCAAATAGTGATATTTTTTCTCACCCATCAGATGCTGAAGCTTAGAAATATTTTGATCGAGTAAATGCTTTATTTGCTGCTAAATTAAGTAGCATAAGATTGAGATTATGTGTTGATGGTTTTATCCTATATAATCAAGCAGCTTCATCGTACTCTTATTGGCCAGTTATACTAACACCATATAACCTTCCACCAGAGATGTGTATGATTACCCCATACATGTTCTTAACACTTATAATACATGAATCATATAATCCAAAAGCAAAAATTGATATTTTTTGCAACCATTAATTGATGATCTAAAGGTAATATGGGAAGAAGGCGTCATCACATATGACATATCAACCAAATAAAATTTTCTCTTTTGATCTACATTACTTTGGACCATTAGTGATTTTTTAGCTTATGGTATATTATTTGGTTGGAGCACAGCAGGAAAATTAACTTGTCCTTACTGCATGGAGAATATTAAAGCTTTCATACTAAAATATTGAGAGAAAAATACTTGGTTTGAATGTTATCGTATGTTCCTACATGCTGATCATCCTTTTAGGATGTATAAGGAATCATTCGTTAAAAATAGAGTTGAGAAGTCACCTCCTCCACCCAGATTAGGTGGTGATGATATACTACATAGGCTTTCTAACTTTTTATCAATTATTGATTTTCCAATATTATCAAAGTCTAAATTTTGTGATATGGTATTCAACATAATTGGATTAAAAAAAAAAATTCTAGATATTATCATATTGGAGAATAAATTTGATAAAGCATAATCTAGATATTATACACATTGAGAAGAACTTCTTGGACAACACTTTTAATATAATTATAGATGTTAAAGGTAAGAGCAATGATAATATCAATAATAGGATGGACATTAAAAAGTACTATCGACAAAAACATCTAGAGTTAGTAACAACCACCAACGAAAAAATAATGAAGCTCAAAATAACTTACTCTTACATGTCATAGCAAAAAAGATCAATATGTTAGTGATTTAAAGGTTTAAAAATACCTGTTTGCTATAGATCAAACCTAAGTCGATATGTTGATCCTAAATCTATGAGGTTATTTGAACTAAAAAGTCATGATTTTCATATAATTATGGAGGTTCTCCTTCCGATCATAGTATGTATGTTACCAGATTATATATCGAATCCATTGATTAAGCTTAGCATTTTCTTCAAAGACATATATTCATCTAAACTAAGTAAAGATGCTTTACAGAGGAGCGAGGAAAACACTAATCATCCTCTACAAGTTAGAAAAAAAATTTTCCCCAGGTTTTTTTTATTCTATGGAACACTTTCCAGTTCATCTACCTTACGAAGCTAGAGTTGGTGAAACTGTATAATATCGTTGGATATACCCTTTCGAGAAGTAAAACATATTTTTATTAAGTTGGTTCAAATTTTTTTGAATAAATTGAAAACATATGTTTACTAACTTGATTATTATAATTATTTGTTAGATATTTGAACAAGTTAAAAAAATATGTTAAGAATAAAGAATGACCAGAAGGATCAATATATGAAGTATATTTATCTCAAGAAACCACTCACTTTTGCTCCTATTACTTCGAGCCCCATGTAAGGAGTACAAGAATAAAGATTGGTTGTAATGTAGACTTTGATTTAAAAGAACAATCATAGGCTGTGCTATCAGTATTTACAAGTCATGAAAAGCCTAGTGGCAAATATGTTAAAAGATTTCTTAATAATTTAGAAATCAAAATAAGGACTTTATATATACTAATGAGCTATGAAGAAGTCCAACCAATCTTAGAATAAGTTTTTCCATAATGTGCAAAATGAATAAAGTTTATTTGAAATACTAAAGTATTATTTGGATGATTTGTCATCATATATTTCATAAGCAATTTGCCTATAACAGATACTAGGATATTGAGCAAGATGTTGCAAATGAATTTTCAGTTTGGTTTAGATCTTATGTGAGCCCTTAAATTTTAAAATTTTTATTGAATTATATCTTATTTAATACTAAAAATCTTAATATTTAAAAATTTTCTTAGATACATAATATTGATAACAAGTGTTTTGATAAAGGTCTGCAAGCACTAGCATGAGACCCAATATAAAAAGTAAAAACCTGACTAATATATATAATGATTGGGTTCAGATTTTATTTCAAGTTATAAAGTGAAGAAAATAAAAATAAAAATTATGGAGTATGTGTTAGAGGGAACACTCATAAAGAAGATGAGTGTGATTATTACGGTTTTGAAATGAGGTTCTTGACCTAGAGTACCCAAATAAAGATAATAACTTTCTATATTTATTTAACTGTCAATCGTATGATCCAATATATAATAAAGGTACAAGGATTCATCATACGTATGGTTTATTAGACGTAAAACATAGTAGAAGATACGAGAAGTTGGATCTATTTGTATTAGCAAGTCAACATGTTCAAGTTTATTTTAGTAAATATCTCAGTGGTCATAAGAATAAACAAGATTGGCTAGTTGTCATAAAAATAAAAGTTATGATAAATAATTGATTAACAATACGTTATGACAACTATATATCAAGAGGATGAGATGTCAAACTATAAGTCTGTTGAAATTGAGGAGATGCCAACTACAACTTATAATATTGAAATATAGTTAAAAGATGTGAATAGTTCAACTAGCTCATCAAGTGAGAACGAGGATGAAAGTGAAGATACATTGGAGAGAAATAAAAATATTTCTGATTCTGATAATTTTTGTAATTTAGAATTGTAATTTTTATAATTTAAAACTGTAGAATTATAACTTTGTAATATTTTTTAATTCTAACTAAATTTATTGTAATATACTTATAGAATTGTATTTTTTTGAAATTGAGTTAGTAAATATATCATTCTCTTGCTAAATGATCAAATATATTTTGAATGTTAATCATTATTATGCATTCTATAATTATTTATGTTTGTTATAACTAATTTATATACATTTTTTTTTAATTTTTACTTATGCAAATCACTAGAACATTTACAATTTAATTTTTTATATGTTATAATGACTTACTAATTACTTATTTTAATGTAGATGACTTCAGGTGACGATCCTCATCGTAGATCCTTCACCTCAAAGTTTTCTAAAAAAAATTGAGCGTTGGATTTAACAGACATAAACAGCTTGATGAAAGTGAGGGGCAGATATGAATTCCACTAGTTATACCATTACTACCACTACCCAAGAGTCAGTAGCAGTCCCCTAGTGAGTAGGATCAGGGCTAGTTAGATCCACTTATTATTTGTGTACCACCACCCTTTCCTAGGTACTTCCCTCTTACGTTGACGTGTCCTCGATTTCCCTCTCCAGATCAAGCACATGTAGCTCTATTCTATTCATATTATCCCCCACAAGCATCACAAACTAATATATCCACCATCCCTTACCCTCCTTACCCCCACCCATATTATTACCCATATCTGGTGCAACTAAAACACGGTGGACCATCTACACTAGTAGAGATTGGTGCTGGGGATCCTACAACTGCAGCAGATAAGTGTCTATACATTGAGCCTAAGGACGATACATTAGTTCAATTTATTTTGTTAAGTTTATTATAATTTGATATATTATATGATATTGACAAAAAAATTAACCTATAGCTTCAATCTCTCAAGGCCACCAACCCACAAGATACAGGACATCATAAGGAGCAAATATGATGCTCTTTACTTATCATGGAAGAAGATCTTAAAAGAATTTAGCGATATGTGGTTTGGATAATTTCAGGTATATTTATTTGACATGAATTAAAATATTTCATTTAATTTATATTAATATTATTTGTTATGCCTATATTTTTTTACAGAAAGATTTCAGGTGGTTGCCTGAGCATAACATGAGGATCAGAATAAATTTTGAGAGAAGATGATCGACCCGTCTTAGTGACATGTTCACGGATATTAGAAAATCTGGACATCATCCATTATGGATTGGAGAGTGTGTATGGGCAGATCTGAGTAGAGCTTGGAAGAGCCTTGAGTTTACAAAAATAAGAGAGCAGAGTAAGAAGAATAGAGTATCTGATTGTGAGGGTTTAGGAAGCTCCCTTTATACTAGTGAATTTGTTCCTCATACCGAATATAGACGATGACTAGTAAAAGCTTTCAATTAGTTTAATAAATATATGTATATTATTTTAATTATATCTTATATTTTCAGAAAGAGTTTCTTGGCCGAGAGCCTACACCACTAGAGTTGCATACGAGGACTCACCAACATCAAGCTGACCATCAGTGGGTTGATGAGAAGGCTAAGAAAGCTCATGTGAGTATAATTTTTGGAGTTCGAGAATATAAATTTAATATCAAAATCTCATTTTAATATTAATTTATTTTATGGATTTATTCTTGAAGGATGATTTTGTACGAGTTTATGAAAGTCGTCAGTCTACTTGTGAGGGATCATCTTTAGGATCGACCAAGTATTCTGAGTATCATTCATGATCATATATTTTTGGAGAAAGGCAGAGGGGGAGGGTACATGGCTTGGTTTTACAAGGCTATGCTTATTAGGTCAGTTCATCAGTATCAGTATTTTATGATCCTAGTGGAGTTAAAAAAACTATAAGCTAGAGGGTTGTAGCACTGACAAGAGAGGTAGAAGAGATGAGAAAGATTTAAAATTAGATGCAGATAGAGCTGCGATCCTATAGTGATAAAAATCAAAAGAAAAAAGAGCAAGAGTAAACACATGCATCACGAGATAACGAGGATATGGAAGATGATTATTACTCTTATTTGTTTGATGAACTTCTTGTTTAAACATTTGATTTGATGAACTTGTTGTGTGAAAGCGAGGACATGGACATGTTATTATTGATTTATATGTTATGTTCATTATAGACTTTATTTGATTTGATGAGTTTATTTATTTTGATGAACTTTCTAGACTTTATTTGTTTAGTATGGATTTTATTTTAATACTACATATGTTGATTTTAGATTATAATTGCGGGTTGATTATAGTGGCATGTTGTCTATATTTGTGATAATTGTTCTTTATTATGTGCAGGTTTGAGGAAAATTGACTAAATAGAGGGGATGCTATCAAATTTTTTTTAAATGCTACAGGTTTCCGGGGCCAACCGACGGTTTGTGGTTTATCGGTGGTTGCCGGCAGTAAATCGGCGGTGACCCGTTGGTTTGGTCGCCGGTAACACCGGCAGTTTAAATGGTCGGAAAGCCGCTGGTGATTAACAAGCGGTCACCGGCGCTAGAACCACCAGAAATTGCTGGCAATTTAGGCCGCCGAAAAGCCGCTGGTAAGTACATCCGCTGAAAATTGTCCGCTTAATCGTTTCTTACGCGGTTTATTCTGGCGGTTTTTGAACCTCCGATATTTTATGAAATCACCAAAAATATAACATTAACCGCAAAAAAAAAAACCACCTGTAATGCCTGAATTTCCTATAGTGTTAGTTATAACTATTTTGAGTTATAATATTGGACCAGTTGAAAATAATTATGATTTAAGATCAAATTACATGAATTTTCATGTTACACATCCATACTTGATCAATGTCTTTAATTATATTAATATAGTGATCATTGATGGCTCTTATTATAAAAAATGTGACAAAGGTCTCTTTGATTCTATAATGATATGATTAATGAACCAGATTATCTCTTTGATTCTTATGATTATTATTATTATTATTATATATATATAGCCCAAGTGAAAGATTGTTGGGAAATTTCTATATGTGGGCTTATATATTTATACATATAAATATAGTATTATATATTAGACACTATCTAAAATTGAACCAATTAAATTTGTGATCTATTTATGAATTAAATTATTATTTGGCTTATGTGACATCTTATTTAAATTTGTATGGAATTAATTACTAGGTTAAGTATTTATTTTATTTTAATAACAGCTGAAATAAAATTAAAATTCATTTGAAGTATAAAAGGGTCATGGTCCATAATTTAAGCGACGAAGTCTTCATTTTCCGCATTTCTCATCTTGAGTGAAAAGAAGTGGTCTCTCGCTCTCTTAGAAAACGCCGCTTCAAACGTGGAAGATCGAAAACCTTGATTCTACATTTCAATGGATTCATAGACGCTTCAAATAATTTTTCTCGATGATCTGACATGTCTTTCGGAGATGATTAAATTATTTTTCCGTCTCTTTTAAATCCTAACTTCCCTTTCAAATGATCCTTTTTTCCCCAAATTATAACTAATGTAATAGGGGAGGCAATTCAAACTGATTTTTTTTTTAATAGGGCAAAATTTTAAACTAGCACTAATATAAATTTTATGATAAGAATGGGCTCTTTTAAAAATAATTAAAAGAGACTCAATTGCCTTATTATCCCTTAATAAATGCACTTTGAAGTTAATATTTTTATTTCTTTAAGGCCAATTTTCTAAAATGGATATACCCATTTTTTTAGATTTTTTTTTTAATTATTTAAGAATTGAACTTTTCATACTTTTTAATATTTTTTCTATGTAAGATATTTAAATATTTATTTAAACCACGAATATTGGGAAGAGATGCAACATAAAAAACAAAAAATATTCAAACATCTTCTCAAACATTTGCATGATATAATTCGCTAACAATGTTGTATTCGTTGTTAATATTTATTATTTAAGTTTTTTATTCTTCTTATCATGAAAAATAGCCTAATACTGTCATTATTGGATGTCAAGTTCTCGATGAGAAAAATAGAGGGTTGTGGTAGGTAGTCGACGACCAACATAAACTTGTCGAACACTCACCCTACACAGTGATCAAATAAACGCTTGATGTTATTGTTGTTGTTGTTGTTGCTGTATCATTAAAAAATAGCCAGTTAATTAATCAAATATACAAACATCTTACACTCAAAAATAAAACTTAGAAATATATTAACTTAAATAACTTCATTAATTGTTAACTTCATGAATTGTCCTTATGAAAATTTGATCCATCATGACAAGATTTTGCCACTTAACAAGAAATTATTGGAAAATACCTCAATGGAGTCTTGTTTTAAATGTTTTAAATAATATTTGCCTCATATTATAGAAATTCATAATCTGTTTAAAAATATTAATCTTCATATTGAGCCCATTGACTGCCTTAGACAGTCAATCATCATTTTGTATTAAACTAAACACTTTCATCATAAATAGAAAAATTTATTTAAAAACATCTAAATTATGCTACTACTACCTTATATTTTCCTCCTTTCAAGGGAGAGAAAAGAAAGGAGGCTACACAGCTCATCTTGATCTATTGGTTTGTATTAGAACAGCAGCTTAGTCGTTAATCACCTACATTAGGACTGTAGTCTATATTCATTTACTTAGTTTATTCTATCTCCTATCAGCTCGTTACACGTGTACCTACTGCTCACTTTATCAGGCTATATATACACACCTTGTACCTACTATACATTTTGAATAATACAAAATATTATTTCCATCGACATTGTCTTCTTCGTTACCTCCATTATCTGTTCTTGCACGACGGTTCTTGGCCAAGAGTTTCTACATGGTATCAAGCCTTTCTTTCCTCACCTTTTCTTGCAATGGCGACATCACTCTCCGCCTCCTCCTCTATCGCCGAACAGCTCTCCAGCACTTCGGCTAAAATCTCTCCGATCTCCCCTTCCCTCAAGTTCGTATTCTCCAATCTCAAGACTCTTGTTCCTAATCAACTCTCATCGGATAATTATCCGATTTGGTGCCATCAGATCATTAAGCTCCTTAGAGCCAATGACTTCGATCAATTTCTTGCCCCGCCAACTCATTCTGTCGACTCTTCCGACCCTTCCGCCGCCTTGATGCACAAGAACTGGCTTATCACCGATCAGGACCTTCAGGAGGCCCTATGTTCGTCAATATCTCCACCGGTACTTCCCTATATTCTACATCTTGACACCACCTACGAGATCTGGCAGGTTCTTGAAAGTCAGTTTCAGGCAACCAGCCGCTCTAAGGTGATTCAGCTCAAAAATGAGCTTCACCATGTCTCCATGAAGAACCTCTCCATGATTCAGTACCTGACTGAGATTAAGCAGCTCATAGATCAAATCGCCTCGGCTGGCTCCACCATTGACTCAGAAGATATAATTCTTTATATCTTGAACGGACTGCCCCCGGCATACCAGTCATTCAAAACGTATGTCCGTAACTCACCCACTTAGATCCGACTGGAGAATTTGTATGCAATGCTCATCAGTGAAGAAATCCACATCAGCGCCGACGTCGCTCACAGCTCCGCAGACTTTGTTCAATAGGCAACCCTGTACGTAAACCGGTGACGCGGTCGACGCAACAGGGGACGTGCTACACAGTCTCAATATTCCAATGGCCAATCTGGTAACCAACAATAACCTGTTCACATTTTCCAGATCTGTGCCAAGAAAGGACACACGGCCGATGTCTGCTGGCACCGCATGAATGCGAATTACACACCTCAACCGCCCACAAACAAGCAAACAAACGCTCTTGTGGCCACCTCAGATATGCAATCCTATGACTGGTACCTCGACTCCGGGGCTTCCTCCCACATGACCAACGCATCAGACAATCTAAATCAAGCAACTCCCTATCCTGGATCCAACGGCCTCTTCGTCGGGGACAGAAGGAATATCCCCATTGCTCACTCGGGCACGGGCATGCTTCCAACCCTGACTTGTAAGCTAAAACTATCTAATTTACTTCACGTTCCTGCTCTCTCGCACAACCTTATCTCTATCTCCCATCTTATTAAAGACAATAATATTTCTGTCACATTTGATCCCATGGGTTTTGTGTTTAAGGATCTAACGACAAATCAGCCGCTTCTTCGCGGTCCTTGTAGCGCCGGACTCTACCGTATCTCGCAGCCGGACACAACAAAGGTCTCTCCATCTGCGTTTCAGGCGTCCAAGAACCAGCATTCCCACTGGCACGACCGACTTGGACATCCCAACCTCCAGAATCTGCAACAAATTGCATAAAACAATCCCACATTAAACATTATGCATTCTGTTACTCCATGTACTACTTGTATTCAATGCAAATGCCACAAATTACCTTTTGAATTGTCTAAATCTAGAATGAAATTTCCTCTTGAACTATTGCACTATGATGTCTGGGGACCGGCTCCGGTCACCTCTCCTCAGGGGCTTCGCTATTTTCTCATCTTTGTAGACGACTACTCACATCATACATGGATTTTTCTGCTTTCGCATAAATCTGTTGTTCCTACTGTTTTTATACACTTTACTACGTTCATCGAAAATCAAACAAACAGACGGATCAAAGCTCTCAGGACATACGGGGGCATTAATTTCGTCAATCACCAGATGCAAGCTTTCCTTCGTTCCAAAGGGATTTGGCATCAACTTTCCTCTCCTTATACCCCCGAGCAGAACGGTGTGGCCGAACGTAAGAATTGCCACATCACAGAGACAACCCGCTCACTAATTCGCAAAGCTTCCATTTCCCAATCGTTCTGGCCGGAAGCAAGCTCTATGGCGGTTTATCTGATCAATAGGATGCCATCTCCTACTACTAAGTGCAAGTCCCCCCTGCAGCTCATGTTTAACATCTCACCTGATTACAAACATCTACGTACCTTCGGCTGCGAATGTTTCCCCTTGCTTCCCAAGCACGCGTGGACAAAACTACAACCCAAGTCCCATTCCTTTGTCTTCATGGGCTAATTGAACATCCATAAAGGCTACAAATGCCTCGACAAGGATTCAAACTATATTTTCATTTACCGCAACGTTACTTTCCTAGAAAACTCATTCCCATTTAACACCAATAAAAATTTTCCACAGGTCAGGACAGAAGACATTCCCTCCTCTATGATGTTACCTGCCTCCAAAGCTTCAGAAGTTCGACCACCAAACATCCCGACACAACAACCCATTCCTGTACCAGCCAAACTCCCGTCTCCGCCGCCCACTTCACTCAAGAATTCTGAAGCTCATCCTGTCTCTGTACAACATCAGCCACCCCTCCCACCAACTCACAAACATCCTATGATTACAAGGATGCAAACAAGATCGTTAAAACCCTCTCGACGCTTTAATCTGCTCACCACTAGCTCTTCTCCGACAGATCCTGATCCCACCAGCTTCACGGAAGCGAACAAACGTCACGAATGGCGTCAAGCCATGGCCGAAGAGTTCATCGCCCTCCAACAACAGGGCACATGGCAACTGGTACCACCTCCTCCCACGGCACCCATTTTGGGCTGTAAGTGGACGTTTAGGAAGAAATTCAACTCGGACGGCATGATCGCTAGATTTAAGGCTCGCCTAGTTGCTCAGAGAAATCAACAAGAATACGACATAGACTATGGCGAGACATTCAGTCCGGTAACTAAGCTACCCACCATCCGCGTCCTTTTCACCATCGCTCTCTCTCATGGCTGGACGGTGCAGCAGTTGGATGTCACGAACGCATTTCTCCACGGCCAACTCACTGACACCGTCTACATGGCACAGCCACGAGGATTCGTCGATGATAACCACCTAGACCACGTCTGCCGGTTACAGAAATCCATTTATGGTCTCCGACATGCGCCGCGCCAGTGGTATACTACCTTCACGCAGTATCTACTCACGTTCGGCTTCGAGTACAGCAAAGTTGATCCCTCTCTTCTCACGCTTCGTCACAATCAGACACACATTTTTCTTTTAGTCTACGTCGACGACATCCTTGTCACCGACAACAACGACGACGCCATCTCCAAGATACTGACGAAGCTACATTCTCAATTCAACATGAAGAATCTAGGACCAGCTCATCACTTCCTCGGCATCAAGATCCAAACTCTACCAGATAAGTATTTCCTATCCCAATCATCCTACGCTCTATCGATCTTAAACTTCGTTCATCTCGCCGACTGCAATCCTTTATCTAATCCGTCCTGCACCAAACTTCCCGATCAGGTACCCGAGGATGCCATTCTCTCCGCACCAAGCACATACAAAAGGATTATAGGCTCGCTGCAGTTCCTAACTCTAACACGTCCCGACATAGCCTACGCCGTCAACGTGCTATCTCAACTTATGCACGACCCCTCCCTGCAACATGTCTACCTCCTCAAATGATTGCTACGCTACCTCAAAGGGACTTTGACATTCGGTCTACCCATTCTCAAAGCTCTGCTCATTCTGTCTATGTACTCCGACGCCGACTGGGCTGGTGATCCAACAACAAGGAAATCAACCACAGGCCATTGCACCTTCCTCGGTGACACACTCATCTCGTGGGTCGTCAAGAAGCAGACTACAGTTGCTCGGTCATCCACAGAATCCGAATATCGGGCGCTCGCGGCCGCAACGGCGGACACTATCTGGCTGAAGCGATTGCTCAATGATTTCGTCGTTCCACACAGCCAGCCAATAGATCTGTTCTGCGACAACATGTCCGCCATCGCCCTTGCTCACAACCCAATTTTCCATGCTCGAACTAAGCACATCGAGATTGATCACAGGTTCATCCGAGACCACATTCAGAACCAGGTGATTCGTCTTCTCCCCATCAGCACAACTTACCAACTCGCCGATCTTCTGACTAAGCCGCTCTCTACTCCAAGATTCCGGGAACTACGCTCCAAACTGATCGTTCGAGATGAACACCCAGTTTGACAGGGGATAATAGAACAGCAGCTTAGTCGTTAATCACCTCCATTAGGACTGTAGTCTGTATTCATTTACTTAGTTTATTCTATCTCCTATCAGCTCGTTACACGTGTACCTACTGCTCACTTTATCAGGCTATATATACGCACCCTGTACCTACTATACATTTTGAATAATACAAAATATTATTTCCATCGACATTGTCTTCTTCGTTACCTCCGTTCTCTGTTCTTGCACGGCGGTTCTTGGCCAAGAGTTTCTACAGTTTGAGAGTTTTGACTATCAACCAAGAGGTCTTGGTTTCAAAGCTTGCGTCTGTGAGCGCGCCCCCCCCCAGTTGGCGCTATTGAGTATATATATATATAACATACACTTCCTTCCTTAGCTTGCTATAAAAAGAATGTTGAAGGCTATATTATATATAACATGCACTTCTATGCTTAGCTTGCCTTAAAAAGAATGCAGAAGGCTATATTATAACATGCACTTCCTTTCCTATCTTGCCTTAAAAAGGATGGATAAGGCTGAGAGAGTCTAGATTATAAGAACCCTGCATAGATATCTTACAGCCTTGATAATAGAGGAGTCTATATGAAGTTAATATATCCTCTTCAAATTGGAAAGAGGACTCTGATGCATCATCCTGCAATTTGCACGTTTCCATGACAAATCTTGCAATAGTCGACCATGTGCATTTATTTTTTTCTCAAAATCCCTCAGCTCTTAGCTTGTCAGATTTTTTGAAAGATTATAATAATTTAAAGCAAATAATTAATAAATGCACTATGAAGTTAATAATTAGTACACTTCAGTTTATAAATTTTTATTTATTTTTAGATTTTTGATATTTGAGAAGGGAACTTATCAACTATTAAATTGAATATTTTGATACATATATGACATTGATATGCATGAACTAAACATTAAAAAAAAAATATTTTCATATCATCTTCTTAGTTACAGCTATTTTATATATAGCCTAGCAATATAAATTTATTGAAAATCCTAGAAAACATGTAACAAATCGCGGTCAATATGACAATTGAGGCTTCATTTGGAAATTTTCGTATTGTTTTATAAAATAATTTTTTAGTATATTTTAAAAAAATTATATTAAAAAAATTATTACAAATGAAATTGAGTGTTATTTTATTTATTTTATGTTCTTTATTAATATGGAAACATATTATAGTCAAAAATAGAATTTTTAAAAAATTATCAACTTTATAAAATTTTGAATTAATTGAAATTTGATTCAGAATGGTAAGAAGATTATGCCGCGCTTGAGCGAATAACGGGCAACGGACAACTGAGTCTTTGTTTTAAATATTTAAAAAAATAATCTGTTCCTATTATGAAGTGCCGTTGGAAAAATTTTGCATTCATATAGGGCCTGTTGGTTGCCCTAGACGGCCATAATTTTTAGCCTATCCAATATCGAGGAGAGCGAAACTGATCGTGACAGCTCCTGGTCTCCCCTCCCTAATCTTTATAGTCGCACTAGCAGGGGACTGAGAAAAGGCCAAGGGGTTTTCCGGCGGAGAAGAGGCGGTCTTAGCTAATACCCAGAACACTTTTCCGGCGTAGTAAGTTGCTTTGCTTCTTCCTCTGTTTTCTCTTGCGATGAAGCTGCGTTTTGCTATGGTTGGGCTTTTTCGTCCGATGCTCTAAATGCTGTGATTTTACCGGCGATTACATCGTCTGCCACTCTTTTTAGAGTGTTAGCGTTTTCCTATCTTTTGGTTGCAATGTATTTGCTCTGCATCTTTTTTTAGATTTCATCAACGCACGCTTCCAGAAATCATAAAGGCTGCCTCTCTGTTTGATTAAATTTAGCGCTGATATAAATATGCCTGTTTAAAGATATGAGAAGAAAGCTATAATGAAAGTATAAGAAATAATTTTTTTTTGGGGGGGACATTTAGGACAATTAAGGCAAGTTCATACACATCATATATACAAGATTCAAACTCAATTTAAGACCTCTTGGTTGGTAGCCTAAGCTCCCAAACAACAGACCAAGACGAGCTGTGTAAAGAAAATATTTTTAATATTAATGAAGATGTATGCTAATTATAAATGTCATTAATACTTGCCATTACTGCAAACTAGATATGAGAAAATTTATGATTTACTATTTTGAAGTGCTTTTGACTTTTCTTTTCTGATCGTTTGTTTGCTGTACTTTTGCTATGCTTTTAATTATATTTCATTAAATTCACGCTACTAGAAATCATAAAAGTTTACCTTTTTTGCTTGATTAAATTTAGTTATGGTGTAAATATGCCTATTTAATGATAGGAGAAGAGAACACTAATGAGAGTACAATAATTAGGGACCTTATCAATTAAAAGATCTTAGATTGGAAAATATCTTTAGATTGGAAACTTACTTATTTGATATGTGTTTGAATTTGATTCAAATGTTTCAAAAATATATATAATAAATAAAATATTTTTAATAATTAATATATATTAAAATAATAAATATCATAAATTCCTATCATAATTATTAATCATGTGTGATATTATTGATGAGATCATATTTTGAAATGTTTTTGTTTTTTGCTTGTCGTATTTTTGTGGTGCTTCTTTTGTAGATCTGATTAATCCATGCTTCTATAAATCATAAAAAGCTACATCTTTGCTTAATTAAATTTGGTTTTGGTATAACTATTATTTATATATAGGAGAAGAGGGCAATAAGGAAAGTACTATATAAAAAATATTTTTTAATAATGAAAGTACATTATAATAAGAAATATCATATATTCCTATTGTAATTATTATTCATATGTGATAATATTGATAATATAATATATATTTTTTTTTTCACTTTGTAATCATTTGGTTGCGGTGTTTTTGCAATGCTTCTTTATGTGATCTGATTAATTAATCATGCTATAAATTATAAAAGGTTTCATCTTTGCTGGATTAAATATAGTGATGTTATAAATATGCTTATTTAATGATATGAGAATAAAGCAATAAGAAAAATATATTTAATGAAATATTTGTAATAATAAAGATATATTATAATAATAGATATAATACATTCCTATTATAATTATTAACGATATGTGATAACGTTATTGACAAGATAATATTTGAATATAATAACTCTAATATTTTTAACATTCCCACAAAGTGGTGATGTGGTTGCACTAAACATTCGATAGTTCGCCAATCAAAAAGCAGAATTGCCAAAAACTGATGGCAAATCGCTTATTGGTAAGAGTCAATAGCGACGAGCAAAACCGAACGAAAGCTAAAAAAAATCAAAGAAACACTGTGGTATTTCTTTACTTGGTACGAGTTGCAATGAGCCTAAACAAATGAAAGCAATGAAACCAAGCAAAATTGAGAGAAATAGAGGCAAATCTTTCTTTGCAAACAGATATAAAATTAAGACTTCATTTTGGACAGCTTTTTTACTGATTTATAAAACAATTTTCTAGTACAAAAGCTTCAAATTTTTTTTTTTTAAAAAAAATTTGTATTGAAAAGGTGCTTTAGAAATCAATAAGAAAGCTGTCTCAAATAAAATCTAAGTGGGACATAGGACAAATACCTCCTTATCTAGAGAAGATCCATGAGTGGAACAAAAGCAGTAGAACCAAGTATAAAATCCACAAAAGAAAACCCCAAAAAATTGCATTGAAAAGAATTCCTGTGAGACTAACAGTATAATTAATGATCATTCGATGGAGGAGGAGAAGGTGGAAGAATGGAAGACTCTCATTTCATGTCACAAATCATAAAATGCTATATTTGTCCTTGATTACATTTGATGCTAGTTCTAATGTATTTATATACATGCAAGAGGAAAGCAACAAGAAAAATATACTGAAAGAAAATATCATTAATAATGAAGGTATATTACTATAATAAATACAACAAATTCTTACCATAACTATTAATCACATGTGATAATATTGATAAGGTAACATCTTTAATCTTAATAACTCCAATAATTCAGACATATAATGATGTTCACAATATGTGCTTTGGAGACATAACCAGCCTAAAAAAGCTACATTTGGTTTCATGGGACAATGTTTGTTTGCCAAAACAGAAAGGGGGATTGGGTATTCCTTCTATAGCTACCATTCAACATGCTTTTAATTGTTCTGTGATCCAGCGTATGTATAATTGTCCTTCTCCTCTATCCACTTGGTTATCTGCTCAATATATCTCCCCTTGGAAACCCACTACTCATAAAGATAGCAAATTCTGGATTAATGTCTGTAAGACTGCTGCTAGTATAAAGATGAAATTCAAATTTGTGATTACTCCTAATGCACCCATCTCTGTGCGTTGGGATCATTGGTGCAGTAATATCACTCTGGCTGAATATGTGGGTGGAGTTTCTCTGGACTGTTTCATTTTTCCTTATCTGAAGAATTACATATCCAATTATAATTGGGTTTTTAACAACAATACTCCTCAGATTTTGAAAAATGCAGTAAGCAGTTTTAAAATTCTGGAGAGTGAGGGCTCTTGTTTGCTTTGGAAGGACTGTGCTCATCCTAAATTTAGAGACTATATCAAGGATTTTTACTCTGATTTACCTGATAGTAATTGGCACAATTTTATCTGGCACAAAAAGAGTATGCTTAAACATTCGGTTTATGTGTGGCTTGCTTTGGTTGGGGGTTTGAAAACCCAAGATGCTTTAAGGTTGAGAAACATAAATGTTTCGGTGAACTGCTCTTTTTGTTACTCTGCACCTGAAACTGTAAATCACCTTTTCTTTGATTGCCCTTACTCCTTTACAATTCTCAGTTCTCTAATACCTGGTACTATGAATTTTCTGTTACGGCCTACTATCATGCAATTGTTCCACTGGATGGAGACTGAATTTTCTGGATCACAAAACACATTGAATTTCTACTTATTGGCGGTTTGCACTTTAATTTATCAAATCTGGAGGGAGAGGAATAATCGGAGATTTGGCAGTGATGTCCGAAGTGCCTCTTCTCTTAAGTTTTTTGTGAAAAAAGTGGTTATTAGCAGAGTTTGTAAATGGAGAAACTTTGATGAGCTGCTGGAGAACTTTTAAACTTATGGACCCTTCGTTAGCTGGGGATTGCTGGTGGGCTGGTTCTTTAACCAGGACAATGATGAAGCTCCTTATAAATCATAATAATTCCCCTTGGATGGTCTTAGGGCAACCAGGGGAATCCTTTTCGGTCATCTATTTTTTCTCTGAGTCCTGGTTAAATGTATATTGGAGCTGGTTTATTATAATCTGGTGCTTTAAGGTAATCAAATGGAACTGCAACCTTCTGCAGTTTTGCTCTTCCTGTCTTTTTTTATGTTTTAACAGGAATTCTAAGCTTCAGTGCAACCTGGAAGGTTACTTCTGCTCAAAGACTGGATGGGAGTTTTGGCTTCTCGTTCTGCAGACTCATGTTCTTTTTGGTTCAATCAAACTTTTGATTGTGACCGTATTTGGCTAGCAGTGTTATTTTTTTATTGTTAACCTTGTATTTCCTTTTATTGTAATGGTGGGTTTTATTTTTTTGAGGTTTTTTATTGACCCTACATAAGTTTTTGTTTTTTTCTTATGTAAGGTAGTCTTTTTATTGAACTATTGATTTTATGTAATCTTTTATTCTTCAATGAAAAATTTGGGCCATGGCCCCAAAATTTCCCAAAAAAAAAAAAAAAAAATATGTGCTTTGATGCTTTATTGACTTGCGCTGTTTAATCATTCAACTGAGTTATTGTCTTCTTTTTATGCATTTTTCCACCTTAATTTTTCTTACAGTGGGATCCTTTCTTGTTTGTTATAGGGTTTGCGATTCCAACGGCATCACGATTACTGATTTTCCCTTTGCTAAACATTTTAGTCCCTTTTATGCAGGCCTACTGGAGAATTTTTTTAATTTTTGGTTAACTTTTCCATGCTACTATGTGGCTATTCATTGTAAAATAAATACAGTGTAAAGTAAATACAAGATAAAGTAAATGCATTGAAGCTGTTTGGTTGTAAATACATTAAAGCTGTTTGGTTGTCTGTAAAGTGAATGCAAGAGAATTAATTTTTTTCTATTTGGTTTGATGTATGCGGAGTAAAATAAAAGCAGTGCATTCTAAATACTTAAATGTTATTTGGTTGAGTGTATGTTGAGTAAAGTAAAAATATTCTAATTTTACTAAATATTTTGAGTTCACATTAAAAATTATAATTTTATGAGATTTTAAAAATTATTATACACATTAATAAAAAATTTTATAAGATTAGAGAGAGTCGCCTTAGATGGTTTGGTCACATAAAACGGCGGCCTTCCGATGACCTGGTTAGGAGAGTAGAGGTATTAGATTTGACTTATGTTAAGAAAGGTAGGGGTAGACTTAAAAAGACTTGGTTAGAAAATATTAGGAATGACATTTCTTTATTAGATTTAAACGAGAATTTGACTTTTAATAGGACACAATGGAGAAAAAGGATTTATGTAGCCAACCCCACGTAGTGGGATAAAGGCTTAATGTTGTTGTTGTTGTTATTAATAAAATAAGAAACTATCACGGCTCTCACTTTTTAGCACTTTTTAGCAGAGTAGCAACATATTAATTGTAAAAATAATACTACCTGAAATCTATAGCACTTTTTAGTTCTTATTTATTTTACAGTGCAATGGGCCTATTAAAGAATTTGTGGTGCAAGGCTGTCAGTTCAATGGATGGAAGTTTTTAGTCTTGAACTTTTTTTTTTTTTAAATAAAATTCACAGAGGGGCCAACTTATTATTATAACTTTGACTTCGATGTAGTCTCCTTTCTGTTTGCAGCTAATCATGAAGCTGCTGTTGCAAAAATTTATTATTATTTCCGGTTGTCTCTTTGTCTATTCTCCATCAATGAATTGTTATCTATAAATCTGTATTTGTTGTATTCTTAGGGTTCAGAAATTCCTTGTATGCTATTCTTTTGCTCTTATGCTGTCATGCAGGGTGTATTCATCTTACATGATATCATGTTTTTATTTTTTATTAGAGGAATTTATATGCATACTATTTTATAACATGACATTTATATATCTAACATTCAAAATTTTAATTTTTCATACCTGTCACCTATAGAAAACTTTAATATCAAATTTGTCACTGATATATTTCATTCCTATCATTCATATCATCCTATAAATTTTAATATTTCATTTCTTGCATCCATATTTGATTCATGGGTGATACTCATGAAATATTGAAGTTTTAGATATTAGATATGTAAATAGCATGATATGAAATGATATGTATGTAAATAAATACACTTTCTATTATTGTATGGTAAAAATATATTGTTTTTGCGTTTGTAATTGTAGTTGCAGCCATGGTTAGAAAGGGAAGAACTGTACTTCCTGGTCCTGGTGATGGATGCAGTGAGGGCTCATCAGGATCCCGAGAATTTGTTGGTGCTAGAAGAGGTGGAGCTCAGCACCCGTCAGGTATGCAGCAAGAGGGTGGAGCTTATTACAATCCAGATTTGCAGCAATGTGGTGAGTCTGGAAGGGACTGGGCTCGTGCTAATCCTCAACAGCAAGGAGGACGTGGACGTGGTTATCAGGGTCTTGGTGGAGGTTATCACGGCCAGGGCCGTGGTGGCCGGCAAACCCTACGTGGTCGGCAAGGTGGTGCTTATCCATCTGGTGGTGGCGCTGGCCCATCTGCAGCTGAAACGTCTAGGCCGCCGCTTCCCAAGTTGCAACAAGCAACGTCACAAACTCCATCTGAAGAGGCAAGCTCATCGAGGCCCTCTGAAATCCCGACGGAGCAGCTTCAACAGCTTTCTCTTCAGATTGAACCAGCAATTAGTAAGGCTGTTGTTCCAGCGTCGAGCAAACAACTAAGGTTTCCTTTGCGCCCAGGCAAAGGCAGCAGTGGTCTAAGCTGTGTGGTTAAGGCCAACCATTTCATTGCTGAGCTCACTGACAGGGATTTTTATCAATATGATGTGAGTTTTAACTCTTCAGGTCAAAATTTGAATTTACAGTCTTACCATTTTTTTCTTCAAAATACTGTGCTTTCACCAAATATATGCTCTCAGTAGTTCCTGCTTGTATCGGACAGGTTTCCATTACACCAGAAGTTTCTTCTCGTAGGGTTAACCGATCTGTCATCAAAGAACTTGTAAGGATGTTTAAAGCCTCTCATTTGGGAGACCGCCTTCCTGTTTATGATGGCAGGAAGAGCCTTTATACTGCTGGCTCACTACCATTTACTTCTAAGGAATTTCAAATTACTTTAGTTGATGAAGATGAGGGTGCTGGAGCTGCAAGGTCTTTTTCTTCACAAGTAGCCTAGTACTGTTGATTTTAGTTTTCCATTTTGACCTGCTGATATGCTCAATATGCTAATAATATAGGCGGCAGAGGAATTTCAAAGTTGTCATTAAACTTGCTGCTCGAACCGATCTTCATCAGCTGAAAATGTTCTTGGCTGGGAGGCAAGCAGATGCTCCACAAGAAGCTCTGCAAATTCTGGACATTGTGCTGCGTGAATCGCCCACTGCCAAGTAATTATTTTGTGCTCAAGCTGAAATTATTTCTTTCACGGCACACTACACTACAGAAAAAATTGTTCATTACCTGCGGTATTTCCGGCGAAATACATCAATTTACCGGCGGTTATGAAAACTTTTAGCGGTTTTCTGGCGGCTAAAGGCCGTTGGAATAAACTGCGCAGGAAATCTAAACCGGTGATATATTTCCGACGATAAAACTTATCGGCTGCATTTCCGGCGGTTTCAATTGATGGAAATAATTTACTTAAAATGGCCGCTGAACTGTTGGTAAATGCGTCATGGTAAGAATATACTGGCGGTTTGTCTGGCGGTCATTTGACCTCCGAAAGTCCCTTCGGTTAATTGGTTTTGTACCGATGGTCAGACTGCCGGAATTACCATCGGTATTCAATGAATTTTCTATAGTGACACTATATTGTATCAAACGTTTCAAAATATTATTTGTTCTGTAAAATGATTAGGTGTTATCCTATTGGACGATCCTTCTACTCCCCCGATCTTTGTCAGAAGAACCCTCTTGGCGAAGGTTTGGAAAGTTGGAGAGGATTTTATCAAAGCATCAGACCTACACAGATGGGCTTATCACTGAATATTGGTAACAATGCTTTTTTTCAATATTTTAAAATTTAATCTCGGACCAGCTGGCCCGGCCGGTTCAACTGTGAACCGGTCTACCAGCGAGTCCGGTTCATCTCTAAAATAGGTTTCGCAATAAAATAGTCATAACCGATTTTAACTGGCAAACTGGTTTTCAAAAATCGATTGGTTTATTTTATATGAAATAAATAATTCTAAAATGAGCTAGTATATAATTAAATTAATAAATTTAATATAAAACTTAATAAAATTGATTTAAATTTATAGATTTTTATTTTTAAAATATAAAAAAAATTAATAATAATTTTTTTTACCACATGACTTCTCCAGTCTTTCTGTCTCCTGTCATCTAAAAATCAAAAACAATATAAACAATACAAATATATAGTACCTCAATGATGTGGGACTAAAAAAATTAATAAGTTCTCATCTTCATTATGTATATAGATTATATATTTTTACACATTTTTTAATTAATGTTTATAATGTGAAAAATATTTAATTTGTAGCTGATAATATTTAGGTTTTTAATCTATTTAATTGATTATTGATTTAATTATATAATATAAAAATAATTTTTTATTTATTATTGAATAGTAAATGATATAACATAAATTTATAGATGCGATTTTATAATGTAAAATTTTTATATCATTTATAAGTATAAATTGTTTCTAAACCTATAACATAAATTATAAATTATTTATAATAAATTCATAAATCTATATGTAAATTAATTTTATAATAAATATGAATTAAATTTAAATTTAAATTTACATTTAAAAGACATATTATTTATGCATGAATATTTATTTTTTTAATCAAAAGTTTTTATTATTGTATAATTATTATATTATTTAGATGATATTTAAATAATTTGAAAATTTATTACATGCTTTGATTCACACCTTACACGCACGAGCTCTTGCTTCCCTCAATATTCAGAGATTTTTTAAGCGGCCTACGTGAACAGTAAATTAGAAAAAAAGGGAAAAAAGAACTATGCTAAAGTGTTTGGGGAATCCTATTTTCTGAATAAAATGTCAAAATGTTTGGCATTTTTTTCTAAAATATGAAGAAAATGCCAAAATTTTTGACGTTTTCATGTAAGAACAGCAAATCCTTTAGCGTCTTCCTCTTTGATCGGCTCCACGCATTTTGGAGATCAGCGATTGTGAAAATATTTTTTTTGTAAATTAATTACAAATTAAATTGTAAATTAAATAATGATTAATTAAGTTACAATTTAATTAATTTGTAAATTAATTAAAAGATAATTTGTAAATTATTACATAAATTAATTAATTAATATAAGTGATTTAATTTTCAATTTAGGTACTACCAAAATTTTAAATTATTACATAAACTAATCAAATTGAACATTAGAATTAAATATTATTAATTAATTAATTATCATGGAAAAATAAATAAATTATTATATAATAAAATCATTATTAAAATAAAGCCATCCACAGGTTACTTATGCATTTATTCAATAATAATTAATTTAATTAATACCTGATTTGCTTATATAATAATTAATTTAATTTTACCTTAATAATTAATTAATTAATAGTATTATATAGTTATATAATAATTAATTTATTTTTGCTAAATATTTAATTTAATTAATAGTGTTATAAAATTATAAAATAAGTAATTTATAATTTTATAATAATTAATTTAATTATATTAAAATTAATAATAATTATATAATTATTAATTTATAAATAAATAATTAACTAATATAAAAATTAATAATGAATTTAATTATTAATTAATTATTATTATATAATAATAAAATTATAATTTAATAATAATTAATCTAATTATTTATTTTTTTATAATTAATTTAATTATATAATTAATAATTAATTTAATTTTACCTTAATGATTAATCTAATTAATACTATTATGCAATTCTATCTTAATATTTGATTAATTATTGAAATATTAATTTATTTAAAATATCCCTTGCCGTCGTGACCCTCTGCCTCTCTTAGCCGACTTATTATTACGTGCGGCGTCCGGATGCGTTCGGAGGCGAATCCGGACGCGCCACGTCACCCGGGCCCGGTGCATCCGGGTGACGTGGCGCATCCGGATTCGCCTCCGAACGCATCCGGACGCCTCCGAACGCATCCTCTTAGCCACCTAGCTTCAGCCAACAAACATATTCGAGCTTCTCTACTCCATTTTCCTCACCTGCTTGTAGCTCCACATTGTTGCAGTTATCATGCGAGCTAGCTTCGACGTCGCCACCGCCTAACTACTACACCTCCTATAGCAACCTCCCTCTCTCTACTCCTTCCATCATCTCCTCCCCAAACCACCGCGATTAAACCACCAAAATGCCACCTGCTTGGCCTCCAACCAAACCATCGGCCACCTTCTTCCTCCACTTTCCTCTACCCATTAGCCGAACTCCTAGTTCCACCTTCCTTTCTCTAAAGAGAGAGGGATATCAACCTCAATCTCTACAACCTCTCATACTGTGTGTCTTTCTCTTCACTATTCTCTTCTCTATTTCCCTTACCACTCTCTATCACTCTCACCCTCTCTCCCCCTCCTCCCTCTCTCTCCTCCCCCATTCTCTTAAAAAAAAAATATTAAAAAAAGTAAAACTTTTGTTTTCGCCCCTCGCAAAATTCTCTCTTTGTCGCATCCTTGACTAACTCATGCTCAAGGTATAATTTCAAAAATCCAAAATTAAGTACCCGTTTGCATTATGGGGAAACTTATAAACCCTACTACAAGTGGGTGTTGTTCAAATCCGTCGCAGAGATTTTTCAAAGAAGTACTTGTTCATGTTGTTCCAATATGACAGGAAGTTCTATTTTTGCTCGTGCATGTTGTGAAGACTTTTTTTTTTGGGACATTTAGGCCATTTAAGGCAAACTCACACACACAACGCATACACAAAGACTAGAACCCAAAACCTCTTAGTTTGAAGCATAAGCTCTCAACCAATAGGCCAAGGTGAGCTGTGTCATGTTGTGAAGACTCATGCACAATTTTTCAAGCTCAGTGGGATAGAAAGCCTACTGGCCGTAATGTCTCACAACATAGATCATGCATATTTTTGTAAGCATAGTTGAAAAATTTAACCGTCCCTGTGGATGCCTCCTGAAGGGCAGGATATCGAGAGGCTGCTGAAATTTAAACTAATCATACTTACAGTGATATGAACTTAAAATAATATTTTTTAAAAAATAAAATGCAATTAAATAAATTTTTTTTAAATAATGAATTTAGAGGGGAACTTATAAGTAACTTTGAAAAACTTGCTTGCAAGCATTGAACTCTCCTATTATTATTAAGAATACTTGCAAACCTCAAGAACCTACTTCACAAACTAAATACTCTCTCAATTTATAAAAAGTAAAAGATCTCGCGGGAGTCCTTTTATTGAATTCTTATAAGTACGGATTCTGTCTCATTTCAAAGCTGAAACAATAAAAAATGGAATGTAATTCATCTTGTGTAAATAGAATGTTAGGTATTGCTTATCAAATGCTCTGCATGTTACATAAGCATATTCATCTTTGTATTTACATAATTTGCTCTAGTATTTATCAATGTTTGATTTGATATGTGCCTTCCTTACGCAGATATTTCATCAACTGCATTCATTGAGGAATCGCCTGTTGTTGATTTTGTAATAAAGCTTTTGAGATGGGATTCTAGAGATGTTCAACATAGAAAGCTAACTGATATAGAACGTGCTACGGTTAGTTTCCCAAATATGAAATGATTTTTAGCTTGTTCCAAATGTGATTGTTGTTATATTATGAGGCCTTTAAGAATTTCCTCCTCCCCTACTTTTTTTATTTTGTTTTTTACATCTCTATTCACTATTAGGTGAGATATTGTAGTCCACTTTTTATATAGTTTGAATTTGACACAGTGATAGCTGATAGGTATCAATTTTTTTCTTCTATCTTTCCTACAAGAGTCATCTTTTACTCTTTTCTCTTTGTTCCCTTTTTGGGAAAGCTCAAGAATTCTTCCTTAAAGAAAGTGCAAATTCATAATCATTGTGCGCTATAGCTTCAGTTAAATTCATGCTTGTTTGGCTGCTTTTGCAGGTGAATAAATCGCTAAGAGGTGTGAAAGTGGAGGTAACACATCGTGGCAACACCCGTAGAAAATATCGTATAGCTTCTTTAACGCCACAGGCAACAAAAGACCTGTCGTATGTATTTGCCTAATTATCTGTAGTATTCTATTCCGTTGATGTTATGTTGTTATATATTATGTGCATATGAGTATTGTATTGTGGCTGGTGATAGTTTTTCTGTGGATGAGAGAGGCACAATGAAGACAGTGATACAATATTTTCAAGATGCTTATGGTTTTGTTATCCAACTTCCTAATTGGCCTTGTCTTCAAGTTGGCAATCAACAGAGGCCAAACTATCTTCCCATGGAGGTATGCTCATTTATTCATGCCTTTGTGAACACCTATTTAATTGTGTCTTGATGCAATAATGATTCTTAATGCGTCCAATTTTTGTGGAGTTTGTGCTTGGTTTATGATGAAGTTTACATTAGATATTTTTTTTGGCTAAAGGTTGGTGTTGAATAGCTAGTATTGTTTGTAATCAGGTTTGCCAGATTGTTAAAGGACAAAGATATTCTAAGAGGTTGAATGGAAAACAAGTAACTGCTTTTTTAAAGGCGACCTGCCAGCGCCCACAAGATCGTGAGAGCGATATTATCAGGGTAAAATGATTTTTTTCTATTGAACTCTTCTTTTAAAGTACTCTTTACTTTTTTTTTTCACGATAGAAAGTCTATCTGATATGTGGTTTTCCTTTCTTTATTCATCCTTGTTAGTTTTATAAGACATATTGATAAGTACCAAATTTTGCTTTTCTAGACGGTTAATCGTAATGAATACCATTTGGATCCATATGCCAAGGAGTTTGGAATTAAAATCCGTAGGGAACTTGCATCAGTTGAAGCACGCCTGCTGCCTGCACCTCGGGTATGTAAATAAATTGATTTTTTCTTATAAAACTAGTGAGAAAGTAGGTAGTCTAATTGCATGTAGTGAGATTTATGATAGAACGTAACTCAACTTGGTCTGTTGGTTGGGAGCTTTGACTGTTAATCAAGAGGTATTGGATTCGAGTCTTGCGCATGTGATGAGTGTTTGAATTTGCCTTATTTGGTCTAAATGTCAAAGAAAAAAAAAAGATTTATGATAGACTTTTACAATCATATACAAGCTTATATCATTAGAGACTTTGTTCTCTCCTCGATGGCGCCGTCTGCTAGGGTTTTCCTTCGTGTACCCTAGCCGCCGTCTGCTTTCTCGCCGGTGAGATTGCGTTTACATGGCAAACAAACGTTTGGATCCTGGTTTTATTGAAGGTAAGAACTCTAAATCCTTCAAGGATGTGCTCTCTGGTTCAGTTTCGGCTGTTTTCCCAGATTGTCATGTGTCTACCATTCGTGGCATGCCGGCGTTATGGTTTTCAGAGGATGAGTTTTTCCATCTTGCTAAACCTTTCGAGTTTGCTTTAGTTGGTAAGTTTCCGTTGAAACGTCCGGTGTTGGATTCCATTCGGAAATTTTTTTTCAATTTTAAACTTTCTGGTGATTTTTCGATCACATTCTTAGATCAAAAAAATGTGCTGATTAAGCTTGGTAACGACTTAGATTATGGTAGGATTTTTGCTCACCGTTCCTATTTTGTTGCTGATTGTTTCATGAAAATCATCAAATGGTCGCCTCTCCTCGACCTGTCGGAGGAGTCGCCGATCGTTCCGGTGTGGGTTTCTTTTCCGGGCTTACGTCCTCATCTGTTTACTCCCAAAATCTTATTTGGTTTGGGATCGATTTTTGCCGGCCGATTCAAACTGATAACACGACGGCGGTGGGTTCGCGTCCCTCTGTCGCTCGTTTGCTGGTTGAAATCGATATTTCTAAATCTCATCCGGATTCGGTTTGGTTAGGTCCGGAGAAGTGTGGGTATGTTCAAAAGGTAATTTTTGAAGATGTGCCTAGCTTTTGTCAGCATTGTAAGGTTGTTGGCCACAAAAAATCGGAATGCTCTAAATTATTTCCTCATTTAAGAACACCTGTGAATTCGGTTCTTCCTCCTGTGGATGTCAGGTTAAATCTTGATATTAATCCTCCTGAAATTATTTTATCTCCTTCCCCTAATCTTCTCTATAATCCTATTAATGCTGCTACTGCGGAAAAGGGTGAGGTTTCTTTGAATCCTGGTGTTGGATGTGCTGAGGAGTCTACTGCTCCGTCCTCTGATTCCCCTGCTTTGCTGGATGTTCCTATCGGGTTGGAGGTTGATGCCTTACCTGATATTGGTGTTGGTGTTGTTTCGAGCCCTGGACGTGCTCCGGTTGAGCCTTTTGTTCTGTCTGGTGATTTAGATGTACCTGTTATGGATGTGAATACTGCTGTGAATGTGCCAGTGGAAAATTTAAGTGAAATTTCTAAAAGTTCGAATCAGTTCGTCAATGTTCCAGTACATGCGGTTGAAACGATCAATATGGTGAATTCTTTGTGGATCGTATACTGGACGCTAATATCACCTTATTGGATGGCCCGTGCGAGCTGGTGGGGCACTGGTAGTCTCGGCCAAATACTGAGCCCAACTACCTACTATCATCTTTCCTCTATTAATGTATTTCATCTTTTAGTTTCTGTTTTGACTACTTTTGGTGTAACCTCTCCTTTTATCAATAATATAGTTTTGTTTTTAATATATATATATACAAGCTTATATAGATTTTTGGTTTATATGTATGTTTTGGAATAATGCATCTTCTTAAATTATTAGAAGACAAGGGAATCAAACTTGAAATTGCCTAAAATCATAAATTATAGTATATCATGGATGTTGATTTTATTTTGAAGATATCATACTTTTCTTTTGTTTATTTATTAGTATGTTCAAAAAGATTGATTGAAATTTAAAATAAAATGAATAAAAAATAGTTACTAGCAACTAAGTAATTATTTGAACTAGCTAAGCCGTTGATGCAATTAATACATTTTTTTCTACAGAAGTTTCCCAAAATAATGAAGCTCTAGTTGATTTTTTGGTTTTTGAATTTTTGCAGTTAATTGAAAAAACTATAAAAGATTTAGATAAAATTTTTTGAATAAACACTTTAGATAGTTATTCACAAAGTTGATTATGTTGATATCTTTTAATTAGTCTCTGAGGTTTCATGCTTCCAATTGTGCAGCTTAAATACAGCGAAACCGGTGAGGAGCAGAGTTGCTTGCCAAAAAAGGGCCAATGGAATATGATGAATAAGGTATTTGTTTTGCAGAGCCAATGACAAAATTCATCTTATCTATTAGTTTTATGTTGCTTGCTTATACATTCGTTTTAAGCTATTATAATGACAGAAAAGCAATAATGTATCCCATTTGTACAACAATAGCAACAACAACATCAAACCTTTTATCTCACTACATGGGATTAGCTACATAAATCCTTTTTGTTCTTAAAAAAAAAACCCATTAATACTTTTACATGTCCTTGATTCTTATAATGGGATTCTTATAATCGAAACCATGATTGTACCCACCATTTCTACACACATGTACTTTCGCTTCTCATGGATCATGCAAGTCACATGATTTGTGCTGCATAGAATCAAAACCATGTAAAATTCTCTGTGGATTGGGTGCTAGAATAGTTCTATCTGTTTTTAAATGGTGGGTTGGACAGTTGATGTTCATATATTGTAATATTACTTGGATGCCAGCCTTTCCATAGAGCTAAATGTTTATGAGATATTTAAAATCTTCTAAAATCTGTCTGATTAAGGTTCTTAAAACAGCTTTAGAGTACAAAAATTTTTAATTTTTGTATTAAAAAGTTGATTTAAGAAGCAATAAGAAAGTCATCCCAAATGAAGCTGAAATTTGGCTTTTAGCAGTCTGATATTTGTACTTGGGCGTCAGCAGTTCTAAATGATAATTATTAGATGATTTTATTGGCTAAATTTTAGGTTCATTCCAATAGAGTTTTCTCTGATTCTTTGAACTTCCGGTTTCATCTAATGGGTAGTTAGGGTCCATGTTGACCTAAAAAAAAAAGAATCTAGAAAATTTGGCTGAAATCCTGCTAACATCATACCTGTCGAAGGATCACCGAAATCCCGCACAGCTCGGACTGTCGAATCTGCAAATCCCGCTGCACTTGCGTCTCTTCCCGGATATCCTGCGATCCAACACTTGGAATAACGCCTCTCCTTGTCGTTAAAAGGAAGTTGGATGAACCATCGTGGGGTTGGACTTTCCTCAAAGCCAAACTCCCGACCCCATTTCCTCTGCTCCCTCCGATTCCAACAGCCAGATATCCCTCTTAGCCTGCGATAGAACTCCTCCTATAGCCGACCAAGCTCTAGCTGAACCATCTTCTTCTTCCTCACCATTCTCACGACCCAGCCGAACCATCTTCTTCTTCCTTGCCATTCTCACGACCTAGCCGAACCTCCTTCCCCACTTCTCCTCAAAGCCGACGCTCAGAAAAGCCCTAGCCGCGATATCCTTCACACTTCCACCGGCCTCTTGCTTGCTGTGCCCGACTCCTCAAGCCCCAGTCGAAGTCCACCTCTTGCCGCTTGCTACCCGACTGCCTTTCCCTCCACAAATCGAGCCCAATCTCATATTGCCGAACCCCATTAGACCCTAAACCTTTAGTCTAAATCAGCCTACTACACTCCCAAGTTCACTCAAATAGTCTTACTCAAATCAGCCCGTTAGACAACACTTTTAATCGCTTACACACCCATTCCAACTCTCCACCACAACACTAGATCAAACAGTAGGAAATATGTGAATGAAACAAAAAAAAAATGATGAGAAAAGAAAAGTAAAAAGAAAAAAGAAAAAAAAAAGACAAGAAAAAAGAAGAGAAAAAAAGAAAAGAAAAGAAAAATGTTTACCTCGATTTGCATGCCCCGACATCGTCGTCATCCTCTCAATGCAGGTATAAAATTCTAAAACTTTAAAACCCCATTTTTGGCGCCTATAGTGCGGGGAGCAACCACCCATATGCGCTTTTCTTAGTACGGTGGGAGGAAGCCCGTCGCGGTACTCGTGGCGAGGCGAGTAATCTACCTAAAGTCCTGTTTACCGTGTTTGCGGCATGCCGAGGAACCCCTTGTGCTCGCTTTTCTTAGCACAACGGGACAAAAATATAAGTACCCGTATGCGCCTCAGTACCATCGGGGAAATAATTGCGCTTCCAAAAAGGTATTCTTGAAAACCCATGTACGCCTTTCTTTGGCATGGTAGGATTGAAGATTTTTGGCATTGGTGTCATCTGACACCGACCTTGCATGCTTTTCTCTAGCATGGCGGGAGGCCCAGACTCCTGAAATTTTCACTAAATGAGGGAGACGCCGTCAGACTGCCAAAATTTTCGGTGAATCGAGGACATGACTTGGACAAAAAAAAGTGGACTTTGTTTCGACTTGTTTTGAACAATTAAATGGACTAAATGCAAACTTGAATGATTAAATAAAAGACATGATTCAAACTTGACTTGGACAACAAAGACTTGAACTCGAATGTGACATGAACTACAAATAGTATGAACTCGAACTTGAACACATACAGTGAATCAGACCTTACAACTCTAAAATACATAAGGATTTTGAAAGTATAAATACTAATTAGTGGTTCAATGCACTCAAAGCAATAAGAATTTAATTTGAGTAATGACACAAAGAGCATATAACATACACCACAGTCTATCAACGAGCAACTTCAAGAGACTTATGGATCCTTTGTGAATAACATCAAGATGCATACAAGTGAATATAATGTGCTTGTCAACTTACAAATGAACTCAAGGGTCTTCTATAAAGCCAATATGCAAGTAAATGCAATCGAATGAATGTTAGCAATCAAACAAGACTTATGAGGAATGAACCCTCAATGCATGCAAGTGATGAACTCTTAATTGAGCGCAAGTAAATAAACATGGAATTTTTATTGAATGAAAAGGAACTTCCCATATGGCATGCTTACAATCAACATGATAAAGTCTCCAATCAACATTAAGGTGTTATCATGTCAACTAAGATACAAATGCTAATGAGCAAACAAAAGGCTTGTTGTAGGCAACGAATGATAAATGCATCATTTATGAGCAAGAACAACATGCATGTTAATAACAATGCAATCAATGAAACACGCATGAATTATGGCAGGATATATGTAATGATATGTTCATAAGCAAAGCATGGAGAATGTGCAATGCATACAACATCCCTATAAGCAGCACTAGAACAGTTGATGTGAGTATAATGACACCCCTACAACCAACATCAATCGAACAATATATCTTCTTGCAAATTTTCCCAGTGGAGCTCACAATGAATGCAATAATGCTCCTACAGTTAACAACCATCTAGGGTAAGACAAATACATTGATCCCTTGTAAGCAAAAAGTGATCGGTTTGTACATCAAGTGCATGCTGCCTACGAGCAAGGGATAACCTACAAAGCCTATGAACTCTTATGAATCAATCACTAAGATACACAAGCAAATACAACCATTCATCAATCGACTTATATGAAGGAGCTGGTGATGGATACAACTCACCTAGCGATTCATGTTAACATGCAACCAATGTTGCAATATCCCTACAATCAAAGTCGACTTGCAAATGAACATTGCCTACAGTTGATAACATTCTCTATAGATGAATACAAAAGTATGCAATAATCACTTCAATATTCATACAACCTGCAGTAGTTCAACGACCAATGAATATAACTATCCCTTACAAGTAGAGGGGATTTAATACGCAATAAGTGCAACGAAGGGATATGAGTATACAAACTCCTATGAGCTATTGTAAAAGATCATTGTGCGCCCAATGTGTCAATCATAAGAAAATAGCAAGAGATTCATTAATGCAATATAATTCACATACAGAAAGCAATAAGTAGTACACAACAGTCTACCTGTACGAAGCAACAAACAACTCAATCCATAAGCTGCTACAACAAGTCATCGGATCCGCAACATCCTTACAAACAGACAGAAGGCATGTATGAGCATCTAAATAGAATGTTGCATTCAAACGACGGTCACCTGCACAATTGATTAACATCAAAATATTACAAAATTGTCCCAAGACATGCACTATAATATGTAAACACATAGGTACACAAAAGGGGCAAGTGCAATTGTATACCTGCATGGGCCCCGACGAGTGTATTATAGGTATACACATGATGTATAGGGATACTACGCGGGTCAATAAATAAACCAAAGTTCGAGCTCGATCCTTCTATGCGAGCATATAGAAGTTGGCATGGCTCGAACCATCGAACAAATATATGGTCGTTGTATCGACCGAGATATTTATTTTATACCTTCATATAAGGACTTCAAGGACTATGAAAAAAAGAAATTCATCAACAAAATTATAAAGCCTATGGACATGATCCTCTGTCGACCAGTAGATAGAGTCGAGAAGGTCTAATCAATAAAATACAATTGCCCATTAACACTTCAATGATGGCCGTGTTGATCGTAGATCTCAATCGAAGGTGTTAATTTCATATATTTCAAAATGCTCTCAAACTTTCACAAAATTCAAATATTTTCAAGTGATCTCAAAGTTATCCCGATGATGGTCATGTTGAATATGGATCTCAAGCAGATGAGTTAGTTCTATAAATCCAAAATTTCACCCAAATACCCATATAAACTCCAAGAAAATCTCAAAAACTCCAAAATTCAAATGTTTAAAATTGAAATCAACCATTAAATCACTTAAAGCAAAATCCATCCACCCTCTGCAATAATTTGCCGAGGTGAACAAATTGAAATTTACTTCAGCTCACATAGAGCTAATGCCTAGTCGAAAATATCAGTAGGATTCATTCTCAAATAATCTTCTTCTAGTAAGTACATGGTATGTGTTTTGCTGCTAAATAGCATCGTAGGCAAAATGGTTATGACCTGGGGCTCTCTGAACCGAGTGGTTTTGCCATCAAATGACACAACGAGATAACGATTATGGCCAGAGCCAATACATTCATTAGTGACATCAAATCCTTGAGATATGAATCAATAGGATATAATTATTATGGCACAAAACCCTATGTTAGCTAAGGTGGATTCAAATTTGTCCCCTTAGACCAATACTCTCCTAGGTATACAAGGTACCCTTGAACGAACCAAGCAATGGCTACCGACAAGGATCCTTCTATTAGGTTGGGTCGACTACCTGCTCTGATTAAGTAAACTAGGAACCACGATGGCCCGGGATGACGAAATGATTGGATCTTGATCAGATCCATCATCCATTCCCCCACCATCAGCTTTAAGTATAAGATGGTGAGATTTCAATTTTCAAATACCTAAACCCATGCTGCTACTATATGTCAAATAATGCATATTTCTACGTATCGGATTGATGACTAGCCTTAATCGAAAGATCTCTCTCGTGATCGGGAGGGGTAATTAATTATAGGGGCTTGTGCCTATAGGAAATCAGAACTTAGATCATAAAGTTCTCGCAAATGAGGATGAAATCTCTGGGTAGTGTCTTATCTACAAACTTATCCGCCTTCCCAAATTTTACTCCGGAACTTAATCCGTTAAAACTCCACCGAAAAGTAGTGGCGGAGGCCGGTGTCGAATTTTCAGAGCCCACAATCAAATATTGGGATGTTGGATATCTTTTCGGGGATTTGATTGCTTTATATTTTGTGAGAATTAACATAATAAATTTCCATATGGAGGATTTCTATTGATGCAGTGTTTGTTTCATTTTAAGTTATTCCTGTTGATCATTACAACGTATGCGAATGTAATGCTTGTGGAATCCTTAAACTAATCTTTTTTTTTTGTTAAAATTATTTTTTGTTGAATGCTAATAGCATACATGTCAATAGTGTAGTGTAGGTTATCTTCTATGTTATGTTCTGTGCAAAGCATAATTTATTGAAATAACATGCACTATGATTGCTATTAAAAGGCTTTATATTTGTTTTTTCACTGTAGAAAATGGTAAATGGCGGGAGGGTCAGCAACTGGACCTGCATCAATTTTGCTCAAAATGTAAGGGAAAATGATATTCGTCGCTTTTGTTATGAGCTAGCTTCTATGTGTCAGAAGTCTGGAATGGTATGTATTCTAACAATGGAATCTGTAAACTTAGTTGCAGTTTTGTTATGATTACTTGAAAAAATTTCTATAATTTTAACAATGGTTCTTTTTTACTTAATTTCTTGTAATTACTGAAAAGGTGTTTCATAATTTAAACTTCTCTTTAGGAATTTGCTTTGGAGCCTGTAATTCGACTGTCATCTGCACGACCTAATCAAGTTGAAAGAGCATTGAAAGCACTTTATAATGACGCAATGACCATTCTGCGTCAGCAGCATAAAGAGCTTGATTTACTTATTGTAATATTGCCTGAAAATAATGGTTCTCTTTACGGTAAACAAATCTTTCGCTCTCATTTTAGAAAAACCTTCTATGTATATGTCGATTTGTTTATTATTTGCTAGATCTTTTCATTATTATGTTATTGATTTTTCTCTATGGGTTCTTTGTGTTGGTAAAAACTAAGAAGGCTAAACTAATTTGGGTATCTTTGAAATGAAAATGTTTAGATTAATGCATGCCAAAACCAACAAAGATTGTTTGAGAAATTATTATAAGAGATTGATAATAATGAGTACTTACTGAAATTAATTTGTGGAATTATGAACATGGTAGTTCATGCATGTAAAATGGAAAATGTGCCCATAAGGTTGGTTGATAGAATTAATATCTCAGAGGATTAGGAAAGAAATTAAGTACATCAAACAGTTGCAAAGCTATAATGTCATGCAAAGAGAGGTGCATAAAATAAAACCATAATTAGGTATCATAATGCTGTTTATGATGATGATTTTTTCTTATATATGCATGAGATTTCTAAATTGTACTTTTTGCCTTGTAATAGGGGATTTGAAGCGTATATGCGAGACTGAAATTGGGTTAGTTTCACAATGTTGTTTAGTCAAACATGTTTCTAGGATGAGCGCACAGTACCTTGCCAATGTTGCTTTGAAAATTAATGTGAAGGTTGGTATTTTGATTTTCTGTTGCTTGTGTACTTCGCCATAGTCACCTATAATTTATGACAAGTTAATTGCAATTTGTAGGTTGGAGGACGGAACACTGTGCTTGTTGATGCTATCTCACGACGATTGCCTTTGGTCAGTGAAAGGCCCACAATTATATTTGGTGCAGATGTGACTCATCCTCAGCCTGGGGAGGACTCAAGCCCTTCAATTGCTGCAGTAAGTTTGATCCGCTTATTGTGGAGCTTTTGTTTTTCTAAATGTTATTTGTGGCCCTTTCGGTCTGAATTGCCAGTTATGAAATATTCTTCGACATATGGCAGGTTGTTGCTTCTCAGGACTGGCCAGAGATAACCAAATATGCTGGATTGGTTTGTGCTCAGGCCCATCGCCAGGAGCTGATTGAGGACTTATATAAGCTTGAATCAGATCCACAGCGTGGAAATGTTTCTGGTGGCATGATCAGGTGCGTTCTCTATTCAGTTTTCTCTTACATCTGACATTTTTGTGAAAATATCATATTGACATTTTTTTTTCAGGGATTTACTTATTTCATTTAAAAAAGCTACAGGGAGAAAGCCTGAGCGAATAATATTTTACAGGTCTGATCCTTCTTTAGAATTCTCCTCTATTTAATTGTGTTTTATATTGCCTTATTTCTTGTACTGTTTTGGCTGCAGGGATGGTGTTAGCGAGGGACAGTTCAATCAAGTTCTGCTTCGTGAACTTGATTCAATTCGTAAAGTACGTGCATGCATAGTGTTTTTTAATGCTTTATCTTTGTGTTATTAATGTCAATGATTGTTTTTTTTTTTCATTTGTATTGTGTTTTACCAATATGTGATTTATGCACTGCACCACAGGCTTGTGCCTCGTTGCAGTCAGATTATCTACCACCCGTTACCTTCGTGGTTGTTCAGAAAAGGCATCATACCAGGTTGTTTGCAAACAACCATTCAGACCAGCAATCAGTAGATAAGAGTGGAAACATCCTTCCAGGTTTATCAAGATTTACTATAAATGCGTGATATGTTTTGTGCTTTGTTATTTTCTGTGTATTTGGTGCTTACCTTCCAAATACTCCTCCATTATAAGCATTTTTCATTATTATTTTTTCTTGATTTGAATGATTGCAGGGACTGTGGTTGATTCAAAAATCTGTCATCCAACTGAGTTTGATTTCTACCTATGTAGTCATGCAGGAATCCAGGCATGCAGCTCCTCTTTTGCTCTTTATATATAAACTTTATTACTTGATGTTATAACTAATTAATGCAATGTGCTTGCAGGGGACTAGCCGGCCAGCACATTATCATGTATTATGGGATGAAAACAACTTCTCTGCTGATGCAATGCAAACACTTACAAATAGCTTATGCTACACGTAATAGGACACGCTTCCTATTTCCTCCTTTTTTTTGTTATTCCTTCTTGATGCTATTATAGTTAATCACCTGCATATCTATCTTTTCTCTCTGCAGATATGCAAGGTGCACAAGATCAGTATCAATTGGTAATATTTATTTCCATTTTCATTCAATTGTGAGAAATCTGTTAACTCGATTTATGAGGGATGTAAGTTTATTCTGTTAACTGACTCAATGTTTTGACAGTGCCGCCTGCATACTATGCTCATCTTGCTGCTTCCAGGGCAAGGTTTTATATGGAGCCCATGACGTCTGAAAATGCTTCACAGCCAAGAGCTGCGGCTGGAAGAGCTGCAGCTGCAAATGAACCACGCAGCACTCGTGTAGCTGGAGGTGGTGCTGTCAAGCCTCTTCCTGCTCTCAAGGAAAATGTTAAGAGGGTGATGTTCTATTGTTGAGTTCTGCTGTGCTGTCAGGCCCCTCTTCCTGCTTTCGAGTACAAGGTTGAGGGAGTGTTGTTCTATTGCTGAGTTCTGCGTTGCTGCATTTCATGTTGTTCAGGTCTATGTTGTTAGTCTACAACTGAAAGAGCTGGCCATGGAAAAGTTTGTTCTAAGTTTCTTCTTTCAAATTTGATTGACTTGGGATTTCAATAATTTTTTGCCGGAAACTGGGTGGATATTTTATGCATTTTTTGTATTAACCCCTTTGAAATAAATAAAAATTTACATTTTTTATTTAATTTATTATTGTGTTAGTACAATTCTATTTCTATAGCGGCAACAAATGAGCACTACATAACTCACTTGTTGGTTGGGAGCTTAGGCTGCAACCTAAGAGATTTTGGGTTTGAGACTTATGTATGTGATGTGTGCATGTGAGTCTAGTTTAATTGGCCTAATTGTCCCAAAAAAAAAAAAAAAAAGATGAGCACTATAAAAATAATACAATAAAAAAATATTTTCAATGACAGCAAAGATATATTATAATGAAAAAATAAATAATATAATTTTTTATTCAAAGATTTTCATCATCACCCTTATCAAAAAGACAATATTTTTCATTCAAATATTTTCATGATCACCCTTATTCAATGATAGCAAAAAAGTATACCAAGGGTTTAATTAATAAGTTCAAACAATATAAAGTCACAATATTTTCTCTGATATTTACCATAACATATTTTTCACATTTATGCATTTTTCTTGCAGTTTCATAGATTTCCAGAACAGGATAGAGTTGTACTTTCATTCACCCTTTGAATAGATATTTCAGATTATCATTTGTACAGAAATAACATGAAACACTTGCTTTCAAAATTTTCGTTTATAATTATGTTATGCTATTTTAACATAATTTTCATTTTATGAGTGTAATACGAAATTATATGCAGAATGGCATGCATGTTCCAAAGTCTGTTTATAATACTCCACTTTCGTTTATTCCTCCCACAGTCTGCCTTCACTAAATAAAGGAGACCCTCCTATTATAACTCCACTTCCAATTATATCTCCTTTAAATATCCAGCACATGCATAAAGCACATAGGGTCAGAATAAAAAATAGAATAAAACATAACAAAATATAATAGAAAGATGGGCATGCCAAATAAAATTTTACTATGCACTTCATCAGTTTGTCACATCCAAACATCGGCCATATGATCATAAATTTAGAGTCTTATAGAATAAATAGATGCACAATATGCTAACTAATAATAAATGTAGGTATATCACACTGCAAAAGATGCCTCATATGTATACTACTTAGATTCTTGCAACTTCAACCGCTTAAGATAATATTCATAGTTAAGCTTCAAAGCATCATTTTAAGACTTTTTTGGGGATCATAATAAATCTTAAGATTACCAATTTTTAACAAAAAAATTCTAAAGAGTCAACATAAGTAAAACCAACTGATAAAATTTTTATTCTTATAATTAACATTTGTGTGTGTGTGTGTGTGTGTGGGGGGGGGGGGGGGGGGGGGGGGGGCTGGGGTGGGTCACATCCATAGTGTCATTTCACTGCCATGAAATATTCCATATGCTCCCACATTTCTCAAACTCAAAAGCCAAATGTCATAGCAACAGAACCCTGTGTTGGCCCAATTTCCTTCACAAATAGAGAGGACAATATCGCTGCTCCAATAGTCCCAACACCATGACAACCAATTAGCATTTTGCCTCCCTATGATTTTCTCGACCCCATTCCAATTTCGATCTTATTTGAGCTTTTGTAGACATTACGGGACTTATAATTAATGACTAAATTAGAATTAAGCTGAAATTTTTTCTAGATTAAATTAATTATCTTGGTCTCGAAACAATAGATGTTACATCAACTTCCATAAAAAAAAGAAAATATGCTCTTGAAAGTAACAAACCTCCACAACTAGAAAAATAACCTACCCACATCATAAGGTTAACTATAATTGGCTTCTACCCGAAAAAGAATCATATCGTCCAAAGCCAATAAGAATAAGAGGTCGTCGTATCATAAAGGATTTATCTCTCAAGGACGTATAAAGAGAACTCACAATAAAAAAAAGTGATAGTGGTTCTTATTATATTGAGAGAAAAATACACAATTTCATTAACCATGATTCCTTTTTGCAAGGCACGTCAACAATCCTTAGGCCTTCCAAAATATTCTTCCATGTGAGGAAGGCAGAGTTTATAGAAAATCCTTCAAACCAAATGTAATTAGACATGTCAGTTTGGGCAAATCCATATAACAATTGAAATAAGTCATTTTATTGAAAAAAAAATTTCCCTATCCAAAAACATGTATGTTTGTCATCCTGAATGTAGATACTATAAATTTGAGCTACAATATGATTGAGAGTATCATTGGGAAGAGTCCATTCACCATTAATAAAATGTCAAACTAAAATATTGGGGGAGCAATGAAAAAGATCAAGAATAGCAACCCTAAAATTTTCAACTAGCGAGTAACCATTTAGCTAAGGATCCCAAAAGAAACATAGTTGGTCATCAATAGAAACTCTTACGTCCATTAGAGTTCTCAAATTGAGAGTGATTTTATGTAGAAGCTTTCAAAATAAGAGGAAGATATATTAGGCCTCACCCAAATAGAGCTATTATTTTTGAAAAACTAGCTAGAGAGAATGGATGATGGGGGATCATGGGGGATTAAGAGCTTAGTAGGATGATGGGGGTCCCACCAATTTTTTCATCAGTATTTCTCACACAATTAAAATCTCCTGAGATGATCCAGAGTTCAAACATATGCTTGGAAATATCATGAAGGTCCCCCTTGGGAGAGCTAAGTATATTTATCCCTTAGTTTGTTTTGATTGTTCTCATAAATATTGGCTTGAATAAGCTTTTCCTAATTAGATAGGGCAGCGTCAAGAATATAACAATCCATGGGGTTAGATTGCAAACTGTCATAAATAGTTTTATATTTTTTTTCTTTAAATAGATGATGTTGTTGTGTCAAAAAGTTGAAGAATACCAATCGACATTTTAAGGACCATTTTGACATTTTTTAGCTTATTGCATAAAGTAAATATAGGAACTCCTTTGACAACAATGTTCCAAGCAGTAGTACAATGTCAAAAAAGGAAAATTGAGTTGACCAGTAGTTCTTATACATGGATCTTTTCCAAGCAGTGATGGAAGATTCCATTTAAAATAATATAGGAGAACAATTAGAAGAGAGGGGGCTCATAATATTGAAGTGAGATAAAATAAAAGAGGTTATCCAAGTATTGTTATAAAAGGCGTGATCTAGAAGACATTTGATAAGGTTATTAGTTTGTTAGTTGAAATAACTATAAATAAGACCACTATGAAGCAGATTAATCAGGCAAGCATTGTAGATATAGTTATTGAAATCCACGAGCTAAGCAGGTTGATGGGAGGAGGATGAGTAGCCAGATGGGTGGTGTTATTGCAGGGGGCGGGCGCAGTAGTGATGGTGAAGCTAATACATGCCTTGCATGGGTTGGCAATATTAATAAGATTACAAGGGAAATTGCGTATTTATGTTAGAGTTTTAATGGGAATAAGATGAGGTATTTGATGGGGGAGACAATGGTAGGGGAGTTAAGGTCTTGGCTGAGAGTTGCCAGTGGCACTAGTAGAATTGGGGGAGGATAAAATGTTTAAGATAATGTGGAGGAGGGCCAATAAAAAGTTTCCTGGTCTAACTACTTTCTCACAAGCAAGAGATAGTAGTTTTGGTAGATAAATTGGAGTTATGGGAGCCAAAAATTTGGGTCAAGAATGAGCTCATATGCAAATGTCTTACTAATATCCATTTACATAAAATATGCAATTTAATTATATACCCCCTTAATTAAATACTTATTTCATCTAGCAAGACAAAGAAGGTGAAAATTTATACACTGACATGAGAAAAATAACTTAGATTCATTTTTATAGACTTTATCTTTTGTTTAATTACAACAAGTCTATCTCATAACCTATAATACCATAAATTAATCTCATCATCCCTAAAAAAGTAATTGAATCATTTTTATGTGATGGAGGAATGCAATAGAGAAATAAATTTTACATATAAAAGGCATATGAGAAGTAAGAAATCCTATCCAGTTCATCAAAGGATAGACATCAAATGAAGTGGGTGAGAAAGCTTGGAACTGGGAGGGAACCATGGAAGGAAGCATGGTACAATAGTCAAATCTGAATGGGCCAATCCAAGTATTCCTCGAGATTGAAATAACACACATGTGTTATTTGTCGAATTTTGAAAAGGGGTTTTGAAAAGTTTAATTTTCTTTGGGAAAAGTTAATTTCTGGAGTATTAGTCTCGATGTGGGGCTTCAAAAATTTGACCTCCCCATTGCTTTTTGGGGGAGTTTTAACAGATTAAGTTTTGGGGTAAATTTCAAGAAGGAATATTGGATTTGTAGATAAGACACTACCCAGAGATTTTGCCCTTATTTTGTGAGGACTTTATGATCTGAGTTCTGGTTTCCTATAGGCGCAAGCCCCTATTATTAATTACCCCTTCCAATTATGAAAGAGAACTTTTGATTAAGGTTAGTCATCGATCAGATATGTAGAGTATCAAAGATATACACATTATCAAACATATAATAATAACATGGGTTTAAGGGATGTGATATTCAATATTTAAAATAGAAATTTTATCATCTTATAATTAAAGAGGATGGTAGGGGAATAGATGATGGACCTGATCAAGATCTCATGATTTTGTTAGCTCGGGTCATTTTGGTCACTGGTCTACTTATTCAGAGGAGTTAGACGATCCAACCTGGCAGAAGGATCCTTATAAGTAGCTATGGGTTGCATCATCTAAGGGTACCTTATAGACCTTGGGGGAATATTTACCAAAGGGGACAAATTTAAATCACCTTAGCTAATAGAGGGTTTTGTGCCCTATCAATTATATCCTATTGATTCATATCTCAAGGGGAGCATATGAGCTCTGGCTATAACCGTAATGTAGTGGTACCATTTGGTGGCAAACCACCCGGTTTAGAGGGCCTGATGATAATCATTTACTTGTGGTACCATTTGTCAGTATAATTGCCTATTAAAAGACATGTGCCACATCCTTACCGGCATTGGATTATTTAAGAAGGATCCTAGTGATATTCTTGATCAGACACTAGCTCTTTATGAGATAAAATATATTTTCAAATTTATCAACCTCAACAAATCATTATGGAGGGTGGATGGATTTTAGTTTAAGTATTTAATAATTTATTTTAATTTTAAATATTTGAAATTTTGATATCTTTGGAATTTTGAATGTTTGATGGATATTTGGGTGGAATTTTGAAATATTGGAATCAACCCCTCTGGTTTTTTTTTGAAGAAATGCAGAATTGCATTAATTATAAAAGAAAAGACAACCTAATACAAACTAGGTAAAGGAAGCTAATGGTTTCTTTTTTAACAAGAAAAAGGGACCTTATTGGACATAAATTTGTTAATTTAAACTTATGATAAATGATATGAAACCCACTATTTCATACCAAAGTAATAAACAACCCGAGGGTTGATTAGTATCCCAAAGTTCCCATCCAGTTAGAGAATAAGACTTAGAAATGATTCCATAATCAATTAGAAAAAGTTTAAAATAACAAACTAGATGAAAAACGAAGCAAAAAAAGCTAAAAAGGAAAGTACATATTAACAAAAATTTCCAAAAATCACTTAAGAATATCATTGAAAGATATTCCATAAGCTTTTTCCCATCTCCAAAGTCAGCATTCAATGATAGCATTAATCCAATTTTTTTGATAATTTGCTCCATCTTCAAGTATCTATCCACTATGTTGTTGTCAATGGGATTACTATCTTGCATTTTATTGAGATAAAAGAGAAGAAGAACCTCTCATGCCGTTCTTCACTTTGATTTCAGCCATCTTCCTTCTAATGCTTGAAGTTCTTTGAACAATGTGTGCTTAGATCCGGGGGACTTACTCTTCTTAAAAAGACTATTGTCTTTTTTAAGAGCAGTTTTTTTAAAAGTTAAAGATATATCCGATAGTGGAGAAGTATCTCTTAATATGCAAAAAATGTTTTTTAATTTAGGATCAATAGCTGAATTAATAATTGGATCAACATTAATGCTAGTTACAGCCGCCAAATCTGTTAAAGGAGTTGCAATTTCCTCTTGAAAATCTGCATTTTTGAATTCAAAAAGTGGTTTGTTAGCTCCCTGAATTTCAGCAACTTGAGTTGTATCGGCAACATCAACTCCTTCCTTAATAGCTTCCACAATTTCAGGAATTTTGAATTCAGAATTTGAATTCAAATTGCTGTTGAGATTCAAATTATTGCATTCCACTTCCATGGGATCAGCCAAACGAAATTTACAATTTAAATTCTGAATTTCCTGAATTTGTTCCACATGAAAATCTCCTCCATTTGTGGGATTCGAATTTGTAATTTTTCAACAATTACAGGATGAACGGTGGAAGATTCAGCTCCTTGTCTAACTGCCTTTTCTTCTTCTTCCATATTTTCAGCAACGTCCCTAGCTGTCAAATGAACATAAAAAAAATCTGAACCAGTAATCCCGTTGAGACAACTTTAAAAAGTTTTTTCTCGGGAATAAATCTTCTTTTGTTTTTGAACTTCACATGCATCCAAGGCCCAAAGTTATTATTTTCATATTGAAAACAACTGAAAGGGACCTCTTTAACAATAAGATTTTGATTATGTGTTGAATTAGGACACACAGAATCAATATGGTCTATTTTTCGACATTTGAAGCAAAAAGATGATAGATTTTCATACTCAAACTTTTGAAAAAAATCTATCATGAATCCCTTCCACCCAAATTCCAGAGAGGAGTTTAGAATTCAAATTTACTCGAATGCAAGCTCTAGAAAATTCCCTTCTCCCCCGTCTAAATATGTTACCATCCATTAATAATGGAGTTCCAATTCTAGAAACAATTATAGTGATATTGGATTCATCCCAATAGTGTAGTGGCAAATGAGGAAGACGAACCAAATTGGAGAAGAAATTCCATTCAATAAGGAGAGAAGGTAGGAGACCAATTGTCTAAGCCTACCACAAAACCCCCTACAAGCCAAAGACCTCCGTTAAGAACTTCCTCCATGGCTTCATGAGACTGAAATGAACATAAGAGCCAATCTAGACCAAGCAATGAAATTTTGACCATTGCTTTCTTAATTCAAATGAACACTTAGAAAAAAGATTGTTTTTTCTAAAAATTTTAACAACCAAGGAATTGTTCAAAATTTGAACATTAGATTTTTCCTTTTCCTTGTCAAGAATGACAACAATTTCATCTCCAATATCATCATGTATTTCACTAAAATTTATTTTAATGTGAGGTTTTTGAATCCACACATTAGGGATATCCAATTTTGAAGAAGTAATTGGAATAACAATGTCCTTCTTCAAAATATCAGTAAAACTTCCTCCTAATGAAGATGCTTCCTTATCATTTGCTCCAGTAATGATAGCCGACAAAGGTTTTGGATTATCATTCAAAAATGAAATTATTTCCTTCCCTTTGCCTGAAATCGGCAAAGGTTTTTCCATAGCATTTAAACCTCCCTCTTTTATGACTAGAGGAGATTCCAAAATCTGAAAAGAAGAGATTCGTTTGAAGGAGAATCTACCTCTTGAATCCAACATGATTGGACTCGCGGTAGATAGCAAATTTTTGGTGTTCCAGTAATCCAAGGTCATCCTTGGATGACCGGCCACCTTCTTCCATCTTCAACAATGGCACCCGAATTCTTCAAAATCTTCTTCCAATTTCTTCCTTAATTTGTGGAGATTCTCTCTCTTAAAAACCCCTCTGGTTGAGGTCTGCATTCAACACGACCATCTTTGGGGAGTCTTATGGGCATTTGTATTTTGCTTATTGAATTTTATCAATTATTGATAAAGGACCAGGTTCATTATCGATTATATGATTTTATTGGATGATTTTCTTTCACAATAGACCTTGAAAGTATAATATGAATGTATGAAATAAATATTCAGGTTGACACCTTGACCATATATTTGTTTGATAATCTGGGCAGTGTCAACTCTATTTATCCATATAGAAGGATCGGGCTTGAACTGTGGTTCATTTATTAACCCTTATAGTATCCCTAGACATCATGTATGTACCCATAATAAACTCGTTGGGGCCCATGCGGGTGTATGATACTTCTCCTTCTGTGTACTTATGTGCATATATATTACAGTACATATATAGGGGCATTTTTGTAAAATTTTAGTTTGCTTGATTATGCAGACAAATATCATTTGAATGCTGCATGACACTATATTTAGGAAATTGTAGATGCCTTTTATCCACTAATATGAGTGTTGAAGATTTGGTGGCATATTGTAGCAGCTAATGGGTTGAGTTGTTCACTACTTCGTATAAGTAGTGCAATACTTTTTGCTTTATGCAATTGGATTATAGTGTACTAATGAATCTCTTGCTATTATTTATAGGCAACTGCATTCACTACAATTCTCTTGTACTCGCTTACATGTAATTAGCCTATTATATGTACAATGAGTTTTTTATAGTAGCTCATAAGCATTTGCACTTGGTGTGATTATGTTGCATTTTTCTTGTGGCTAATACATTAAATGCATAACAGTTCTTCTATAGCAGGTTGTAGGAGCTTGCATTTTTTGTATTCTCTATGCATTTTGCTATGGTCTTTGTCCTTTAAAGTACATATATTATTGCTGCATGTAGGTAGGTATATATTTTTATTCGCAGACTAAAATTGATAACATGATACTGCATTTATTGAAATCTTTCTACATTTACTCATAGGTGACATGTGGTGCATTCATCTGTATTTGTAGAGAACTTGTATGTACTGCAGATCTTCATCTTTGATTGCAATGACACCTTGAATCAAGATTCATATGCATAAAAGATTCATAGTATGACATATCTATCATTATCACTTGTAAGGGTCATTGCATTTTCTTGCACGACTTCCAGTGTTTGTGAAAATTGTCATGTGTCTGCATACTGGTTGACATTGATCATGGAGGTGTTGTAGCATTCATTTCCTTCTGTTACGATGATTTGTAGATGAGAAGGTGTCTTGTTTATATAACATATATATTATCTTTTACTCATAGATGATATGTTGTATGTATACCTGTTGTTGTTTGCAGGAAGGATCTGACATTTGCTGCACAGTATACTTTGTATGTTGACTTTTAACATATAAAGGTAACTGCACTATTTATCCACGGCTTCCCTACTATCATTTCTTGAATGTGGGCATAACATTTACCATTTATAGTTCTATATATTATTTACTATATATTGGCCTTTTTTGTTGCTTGCAAGAATTCACAAATCCATGTTTGAAGACACATTCTTTGTTGTCTTTGAAAAAAGAAAAAAAATAATCTGTGATATGCATAATTGACCTAGTAAGCATAGTGATACTTTCTTATAAGCACAACATTATGCACATCAACTTCTTTTGTTGAATCTAGATTAGGTTGTTAAACCTAGGCTATTGTCCCAAGGCTAACCAAGAGGGGGGAAGGGGTGATTAGTAATTTAAAATTCTCTTAGATTTTTAAATAGAAAATCATTTTGAATATTGTAGTAAGTTAATTTAAGTTTAAAAATAAACTTTTCAACCACAATAAATAACTTGTAGAAAATAAAAGTGGAAATTAAAAGGCACAAAGATTTATAGTGGTTCAGTCAAACACGACCTACATCCACTCCTTGAAGACTCATTCTTAAGATATTACATTATTATCAAAGTGACTCCTCCTTTGCCCACACAGCAAGGTGGAGAAGCCTTTACAAAACTCTCTTACACCAATCCCCAGTGAGACAGAGAACTTTCATCTTTTCACAACCTCCAAGAGTCGATAGAGAACCGTCATCCTTTCACACCCTCAAAGTGTCGGCAGAGTACCATCATCCTTTCACACTCACCAAGTGTCGGCAGAGTACCATCGTTTGTTCACACCCTCCAAGTGTTGGCAGAGTATCATCATTTGTTCACACCCTCCAAATGTCGGCAGAGAACCAGATCTTCTTCAAAGATCTTCTCACAAGCGACTAGAAAGAAGAAAAGAAGAGTAATCACAAAAAATATATAAAAATTCTTACCTTTGACTAATCTTATGAATCTTTTACACTCTACTTGCAAGAAATCTCTCTCAAACACTCTCCCACACTCTTTCTTTCACTTGCTCTTGAAAAATCACAAAGACAAGACTCTTTCACGTTAGTTTTAGAGGACCTTTTATATCAAAGATACAAAAAATTGTCCATAAAATTGAAAATTTTCCATTTTGAGAGTACACGATCATACAGTATGATCGTATGTTCGTACATACAAATAGTTTAAAAATTGTTGCATACGAACCTCTTTTGAATCGGTACAAAATGATTTCGTACACGATGATCATCCATTATGAACCTAGTTCGTACTGTACGAACAGTTAAAAAAAAATTTTATCTTCTTCAGGATGAAGCGGACCCCATAATTTTATACCCTGGATGACGTACATAGGATGATGACATCATACAGTACGATCAGTTACGAAAATTTTCAAGTTCATCGGGACAAAAAGGGACCCGTCCAACTCATACACTGGACGGTATATGTACGATAATGATATCGTATGCTACACACCATTAAAAAAAATTTCAAATTCATCTAGACAAAAAGGGACTCGTCCAATTCATACCTTGTACGGTGTACATACGATGACGTCATCGTACGGTATGAACCATTTAGAAAAACTTCGAATTCATCAGAATGAAAGCGACCCATCCAATTCATACACTATATGGCGTACGTAGGATTGGTATATCATATAGTACGATCCATACTTAGACAAATTTTCTACTTTCCGTTCGTTTCAATGCTCGTAGGGGAAACTAACTGAATATATCGTCCCATACAGAAAGTCTTTGTATAGTATGATTAGGTTTAAAAATTATAGATTTTAAACTCTCACCCGATGTGTGTGTGCACCGTTACTCAATTATAATCACACTCTCTCAGACTCAATAATAAAAAAAATATAGACTTCATTTATGATAAACCCTAAATTGATCTGATTTGAAGTCTTCAACAATCCGGAGTATGATTTTTTTGAAATATTAGTACACACAAACAATAAAAACAATGCATTCCAAAGTATGTTAGGAGAAATTATAATCAAAGCAATAATATTTGGAATCATAAAAAACATATATGTTGCAAGAATATTAACAATCAAGAACTAAATTGCAACTATCTCAATAATCTCCTCCTTTTTGATGATGGTAAAATAATTATTGTTTGAGTGAATGTGTATATCCTAAATTTCTCCTTAGCTCCCCCTAAAGGAATAAAAATGTGAATATAAGGGAACTTCTTGAATAAAACAAATTTGTATTTTTTTACACAAGTACACAAGTGACAAAAATACACACAAAACATACACAAGTGACAAAAATACACACAAAACATAAGAACAACAAAAAAAATATAAGAACAATACAAGAAAACACAAAAACAAAATACAAGAACATATAAGAAAACACAAAAATAATATCCTCCTCCTTTTGACAACAATAAAAAGGGAAAAAGAAGTTTGAAATGAAAGAGGACATCTGAGAAACCATTGTAATTGATCTTTAAAGAGATTAAAATAGAATTGCAATAACAAAGGTAATTAACATTAAATGAAAAATAAGGATTCAAAACATTTAAATTAAATGATAACTTAGATAAGAAAAATTGATCAAAATTATGAAACATTATAGACAATTAGATAAGAAAAATTATTGCAAAAGTGATGAAATGAAGATTAGTTAATTTCAATTTTCAAAATAAAAGATAATTGAAAATTAGATTGATTTGATATAAATATTAAACGATAAGAGAAAGAACAAATTTATTGGTGACTTTGCGTATCTTTTTAAATATTTATGGCTCACTTTGTTCATCTTTTTATATTTTGAGATAATTTTGTGCCTCTTTTTAATTTACGAACCATTGCGTATTCTTTTGATTTTTGTACACATTATACATTCCCCTTTTTATATCCTTTTTTTAAATTGATCTTTTTAAAATCAATAATCTTAAAAATCAAATTTCTCTAATTACAACGATAATTATATTGAAAAAAGAAATAAAAAATAATAAGACATCAAAATAATAATAATAATATTTAAAATTATGTTTGCCTAATAAAGAACATGAGATTGATATCCTTAACTTAATCGAGTTATAAATTAACTTAAATTTTTAAAAAATTTGGTTTCATAATGAAATTAATTTTATTTTGCAGGTTAATTTATAACACTTTTTAGATCAATTAAGACAGGATTATCATATAGGCAATCTTATATTTCAAAACAACGAACACAACTAATCAAAAAATAAGACATTTTTTTATTGATATCAAGTAGAAAACATATACATTGAAGCTCTTTTGATCTCAATTTCATACGAAGAAAATAACATAACATCAATATATAAACTAAACTCTGACAAGTGCACAAAACACTGAAATCATAGCATCTAAAGAGAACTGGCAAAAACATCACACAAGAAGTACATCTAAAATTTTGAAGGTCCCTAGTATAGAGGAGGAGTCTGGTTAAAGATAGAGAAATAACATTCATCATAGCTACATTTAGTGTTCACTGAGTCGAACTGACATCAAATCCAACCTATATCTTGATGGTATTGTACATCCTGCTAGTTTAAGTGAGTCTAAAATTGATCAAAATGACTCTCTAATCGGTTGAAGTACTGGACCATCTCCTAAAAGTTAGGTCTGTGAGCAGGTGCAGGTGCTCCCCCTTCTCCCTCAGTATCTTCACTAGTATCCTCATTCCTCCTGAAAAGAGATCGAAAGGAGGAATCGGTGAAGTAGATTGGCATTTCAAGTGGAACCTCAGGATGAACAATGTTGTACTTCTTTTTAAGATATATGTTACTAGATATCCTTGAGCAATATTTTTCTTCCTCCTATGAGAAACAAACCCAATTTTAAAAACGTTATGAATGTAGTCTAGAAAGAGTTGGGCTTCATTAATTTGTTGTCCAATCATGATTAGATAGGTAATAGTGGATATAAGAGGAGTTATGTTTATGCGATTACCAGTTTTAAGAATGATTGAAGTTCTAAGAACATGCTGAATGATCCTTGCATTTTGATTTCAAGTATAGACCCTAGCTAAGTGACCAACTTGAGCAACCCCTCTAAGAGTTTTGTTTATTTTAGATCAATCAAAGTTAGATTTGGAGGTCATAGTGTGTGCTCTAATTCCTTGAGTCCTTAGATGAAGATAAGTTCCTATATCTTCCTTAGTGATCTCTACCCATTTCTTTTGGACATATGATCTTATCATACTCTCATCCTCACTGAAACTCATATTTGCTAAAAATTTGTGAAAGGTCTCTTTATAGTAAGCATGGATCAGAGTTAAAATGAAGAAAAATTGGGTTAAGGAAAAAGAGGCATTACTTGAAAGTGAATATCTTCTTGAATTAAGATTCAAGATGTAGTGATTTTTGCAGCGACAAATTTATAGTAGGAATCCTCATTTACTTTAGACAGAAAGTTTTCTTCTCCATCCCTAGACGACGAACCCTTGGCCACTCTACCGCGCTTGCTAGAACTTGCCATTTCTAAGATAAAAAGGATTTAAGGAAGGATTGAAGTGAATGAAAATAAATTCTAAAGCCCTCATATTTAAAGAAAAATAACTCTTCGTATGTACAAAATGTGATTCGTACAGTACGATAATTGTTTCGTGCATGATGAAAATAAATTCATATGGACGAACGATAACATCCAAAATGAAAAAAAAAAACTTTTTGTAATTGCACAAGTTATGAAGTGTCTTTTCGTACAAGCTTTTTGACCAGACCATTGTACAAACAAATAGGTGTTCGTCCGGGACGATCAGTTATTTAAGATCATTTTAATGGCGATTAGGTTCATCCCCCACAGAGAATGATATGTGGTTCGTATGTACGAAATAAAGTTTCGTACATATGATCAGTTATAATAACTGATTCTGCCCGGATAACCGTCTACATATGTATAGATGAAACCTTTCAAAATGATATGTGTTAGAAAATCAAAATCTTTCACATTCAGTCCAAAATAATGATTCACATGCTACAGAATTCGTATAGGACAAAGATAATTTCGTACAGTATGAATATAACATTTATAAAATTTAGCACGAACAATGAGGAACAAAAATTTTGATATATAATACATGTCTAAAACTCAAAGAACATAAAATCAAAATAAAAACCAAAAACTAAGAAAACTCACACAAACAAAAATATTGAAAACAAAAAAAATAGAAAATACACATACAACACATATCAAGTTTGTAGATAATTTTATTTAAGCATTAAGATCAATCACACATAACCTTATTCTTAATATACTAAAAGTATCAAAAGCTAGTGATTTTGTAAAAATATCTGTAAGTTAATTTTTAGTTGAAATATGATTCAATTCAATATCTTCTTTGGATAAATGATCCATAATGAAATTATGTCTTATGTCAATATGTTTAGTTCTAAAATGCTGAATAAGATTTTTTGAAATACAAATGACACTATTATTATCATAATAAATTGGATTTGTGCCTATTGTAAATCTTAAATCAATCAACTGTTGTTTCAACTAAAGAACTTGTGCCACATAACTTCCTAAGGCAATGTATTCAGCTTCAGCAGTAGATAAGGCTACGAAATTTTATTTTCTACTTGACCAAGAAACTAAAGAATTTCCTATAAACTGATAAGTTCCAGATATACTTTTTCTATCAAACCTACAATCTACAAAGTCTGAATCTTAATATCCAATATTTTCAAATGAAGAGCTGTAATTAGAATATCAAATTTCTAAATTCTGAGTTTCGAAGAGATATCTTAAAATCCTTTTAACTGCTGTCAAATATGATTCTTTTGGATCAGATTGAATCTAACATACAAATAAACACTAAACATAATATCGGGTATGCTAGCTATCAAATAAAGCAAGGATATAATAATTTCTCTAAATTTCTTTTGATCAACAGATTTTTCCCAAAGGGTTTTAGGCTGAGGAACTCATAGGAGTACTAACTAGTTTAGCATTGTCCATTTCATAATTTTTGAGGATGTTCTTAACATACTTTGACTGATTAAAAAATATTCTCTCGTTAATTTGCTTAATACTTAAACCTAGAAAGTAACTTAGATATCCCATTAGGCTTATCTCAAATTCACTACTCATTTTTTTAGAGAAATCATTACAAAGATTTTTATTTATAGATAAAAAACTATATTATTAACATAAATTTGAATAATGAATATATCGTATTACAATTTCTTCAAAAATAGAGTGGTATCTACACTTCTTTTTTCAAAAGATCTCTCAAGTAAGAAAGTGCTTAACCTCTCATACTAAGCCCTAGGTACCTGTTTTAATTTATATAATATCTTTTTCAATTTAAAAACATGATTTAGGTATTTTAAATTTTTAAAACCTGGAGGTTGTTCAATATAAACATCTTCTTGTATCACCCCATTCAAAAAGATACTTTTAACATCCATTTGATACAATTTAAATCATCTAAAATAGGCAAAGGCTAATAAAACTTTATTGCCTTAAGTCTCGCTACAGGGGCAAAAGTCTCCTCAAAATCAATCCCTTCAATTTGGTTATACTCCTTAGCCACAAATCTAGCCTTATTTCTAACAACAACTCCTGAGTCATTTATTTTATTTTTAAATACCCACTTAGTTCCAACTATATTTTGATCCTTTGGTCTTGTAATTAATTCCCAAACATCTTTTCTTACACACTGAATTAATTCTTCTTATTTAAAAAAAAAAATTTAGCTTTTTTTGAATTTAAAATGATTTAAAATAAATTTTAAAACATTTTAAATGAATTTGGCGACGGGAAGCCATGTGGCGCGCTCTTGTTTGCGGAACCAAACTGCGGGGACGGCGGTGGTGCGCCACATCTTCCACGCGGCGCCGTCTGGGCAGACCAAGGGCCGAGACATGGTTAGCCACTTAACCACGCCAGTGGCACCGCGGGGCCGTTGGATTCACCATGATCCAATCCGACGACGAAGAATTAATCCCGCGGTAATGAACTGACAACCCAGATGACATCGGACGGCTGATCAAATGAGAGATCAAATACACGGTCGGATCAGGCTGTGGAACGGCTTGATCTGGACCATTGATCGTGTGATCAATGGTCCAGAAAATGTACATTTGCAGTAAACTACGAATGACGCCCTAAATCCATTTTTTTTTGCTTGATCGTTCGATACAATTGATGAAATAACTTGAAATTTTAAACCTAGATGAAGGTAGTGAACATAAATAATGGGGATCTAGTTACTTAACTTGAGATGCATTGTAGATTAATCTATTTAAGCTAGTGTACCAAGATCTAGGGTTTGAGATTATACCTCGTACAATCACCGGATTTGGATGAACTCGAACTCTCTGAATTTGTAGTTTGTCCAAGTGTAGATCCCTAGCACAAATCTGAGCCCGAGAACGCCCTGGTTGACTGATAGAAGGATGGAACGGACTAGCTGGTTGAATCATCGGGGAACTCGTCGCCGGTGACGTGCAACTACTTAAGTTTGGTAGTGGAGAAGCAGGTGAGAACCTAGAGAGTCGAAACGAACATGGATTTGAGTCTGGGAGGCTGAAGTAAGTGAGGGAGTATGGGATGTTCAATGCCTTTGAAAATCAACTTTTGCCCTACTCAAACGACCTGGGCTAGTTTGGATGGTTGTGATGCATCAGAGACCTCTCTCTGATGAAGGACAAGTGTCCCAAGCCGTTGGGTGGCAAGGAGAAAGGCTGGAAAAGGCCTTCTAACCATTGGTTAGTTTTAGGAGGTGGGGGGGGGGACCACTGCCGTTTAAGGCTAAACCAGGCCTTAAGCCTGGTTAGAAGAGCTCTAAGTGAGCTTTAGGACATTAGTGGGTCGACCTAAGGCAGCCTAAATCAAGGGAAAATAGCTTAGCATGTGATAATGCCCTCTTGGAAAGGTTTGAGCCTAGAGTTGACTGTTTTGACCAGTCAACGAGTCAAAGGAGGCTGAGGTGGCAGTGGAAGGACATGGGAGCAGGTTGGATGGGGTTCAAACTCAAGCCCATGGTCTTGGAGTCAAAGGAAAGGTTTGATCAATTCAAAAAAAAGGTTTAAAGGCCTTATTGACTTGGTTTGACCAATCAACAAGGTCTAAATTGATGATGTGGCATTTAGGGAGTATGGAGGGTTATTTGGAATAGTTTGGTCAAGGGTCAAGACTAGGAGAAATAGGAGCATGAGCTATAAGGGTTTGACCAAAAAGTAAGGGTTGACTTGGTCAACCCAAGTTGGGTTGGACTCAAAATAGGTTTAGAAATAATCAAGACATTGAATGGAATGAGTTTAAAAGTTTGAAGACATTGATCTGGTTAAATGGGTCGAAATGATTCATCTGAACTCTTATGGGTTCATTGGGTCAATCTATGTTGACTGGGTCAACTAGGTTGACCCAGGAGGTGGGTCTGAGCTGAACAGGTTTGAAATGATATTTGGAGACCATTGGAGGTGGTCCCCAGGTTTGGGGAGGCCAATTCAGTCAAAATGCCTATTTTGACCCTTAATGGCATATTTGGTCAACCTAGGTTGACTTGGTCAACCAGGTTGATCCAGGGTCTGGTTTGGATCCAATAGGTTTGGTTTGATATTTGAAACTTGCTGGAAGTGGTTCCAAGCGATTTGGAGGTCATTTGGTTTGAAATGGGTATTTGAGTCCCATAGGGGTATTTTGGTCCAAAGGGTCGAACTGGTCAACCAAGCTTGACCAGGGTCAGGGTTTGAGTCCACTGCACTCCCAAGGGTGGCTAGGATGCATTGGAGGAGGATCTAGGATTTGATTTGAAAAGGGTATGTTGGAGTCTATGGAGAACTCCAAAATTCCCCTAGAGGTGCATTTTGGTCATTTTGACCCCTGGTCAACTAGGGGTCAAAATGGGCCACCAAAATGCAGTTTACTGCTCAATTGGTCAGGATCAAAGGTTAGAAAGTGATTGGAGGCTTTTTAGAAAGCTCTAAGGTCAAAATCCACTGGTAAAAGGTCCAGTGGCATAGGCTATAAATATTTGAAGGTTTTCAACCTTTAGATTTTAATCAAGTTTTTGGGGTTGGAGACCTCAGAATGGGTTCACATTTGGAGGGTTGCCTCTAGAGATATGTATTATCAGTATGCAATTGATAGACTCTGAATCAGAAGTCATTTGATTGGGTTTTGAAGTGTTTAAAAATTCCTTGGAAAAGGCTTCTAAGACAAAGCCTTTGAACCTTGGATTTCTGGGTTTGAATTGGGTTTTGAGCTTGAATGCACGGATTTGAATTACCCATATCATCTATAACCACTTGGGAGGATTATAAATGATATGATATGATTAAAGTTTGAAGGAAGTGAAATCAAGGTTTGAACTGGATTTGGGATCAGGATAGGTTTAAAGTCTTGGTAGATTTAAAGTCCAGATTTGATTTAAAAATTAAATTGATTGAAGTCTAGATTGGTTTATAATGATCAGAGATCTAGATTGATTTGAATCTAGATTGTTCCTAGAGTCTGGGGGGGATTCTAAGATCTAGAATCAAGAAGGGTTCTAGGATCTAGATAAATCTCAAAGTTTAGAATCTAGAAGGATCTTAGGGTCTAAGAGAATCCTACGGTCTGGGGTTTGGAAGAATCCTAGGGTCTCGAGTACATCCTAAGGCCTGGATCTAGGATAATCCTAGAGTTTAGATTGATCTGGAAGAATCCTAGGGTTTAGATTGATCTAGAAGAATCCTAGGGTTTAGAGTAGATCCTAGGGTCTGGATTGATTTGAAGTCTGGAAGGGTTGTGGGCTCCGAAAATTCGGCCCCGGCCTCCGCTCGCTCTTCTTATTCGGCGAGGGAGTTTTAACGAACTAAGTTCCGAGGTAAATTTTGGAAGGCAGATGGGTTTGTAGATAAGACACTACCCAGAGATTTCGCCCTCATTTTGCGAGGACTTTATAATCTGAGTTCTGGTTTCCTATAGGCGCAAGCCCCTATAGTTAATTACCCCTCCCGATAACGAGAGAGAACTTTCGATTAAGGCTAGTCGTCGATCAGATACGTAGAATATACGTGTTATCTGGCATATAGTAGCAGCATAGGTTTAGGTATTTGAAATGTTTGGAAGTTTGGGAATTTGGGAAATTTGATATTTAAAAATAGAAATTTCACCATCTTGCACTTAAAGCGGATGGTGGGGGAATGGATGATAGACCCGATCAAGATCCCATGGTTCCGTCGTCCCGGGCCATCGTGGTCCCTGGTCTACTTAGTCAGAGGAGGTAGTCGACCCAACCTGACAGAAGGATCCTTGTCGGCAGCCATGGGTTGCTTCGTCCAAGGGGACCTTGTAGACCTAGGGTGGATGTTTGTCTAAGGGGACAAATTTGAATCCACCTTAGCTTACAGAGGGCTTTGTGCCCTATCGATCATATCCTATTGATTCATATCTCAAGGATTTAACGCCATTAAGGAGCGTATTGGCTCTGGCCATAACCGCTATCTGTGGTGCCATTTGGCGGCAAAACCACTCGGTTCAGAGGGCCCCGGGTCATAACCGTTTACCTGCAGTGCCATTTGGCGGCGAAACTGCCGGTTAGAGGACACGTACCACGTCCTTACTGGCAAGAGATTGTTTGAGAATGGATCCTAGTGATATTTTCGACTAGGCATTTGGCTCTTTTGTGAGCTGAAGTAGTTTTTGATTTGTCCGCCTCGACAAACTGTTGCGGAGGGCGGATGGATTTTGCTTTAAGTATGGATGGATGATTTCAAATTTAAATATTTTTGAGTTTTTGGGTTTTGGATTTTCTGGAGTTTTGGGTATTTGGGTGGAATTTGAAAATGTTTGGAATGGACTTTTGGATATTTGGGAGACATTTGAAAATATTTGAGAACCCCTCCGGTTGAGATCTGCATTCAACACGGCCATCATCGGGGTGTTTGGTGTCATTTCTCTTTATGGATTGAACCTTGTCACTCTGTCGGGCTGTCGACAGAGGACCGGGTTTCTTATAGGCTTTGAGCCTTTGAAAGTGAATTCTTTTGAATTTAGGCATTGAAGGCCTAATATGAATGTATTAAAATAAATATTCTGGTTATCACGGCCACATATTTATTTGTTGATTCGAACCTTGTCGACTCCTATTAATCCGTATAGGAGGATCGTGTTCGAACCTGAATTCACTTGTCAACCCGCGCAGCATCCCTAGACGTCACGTGTGTACCAATAACACGCTCGCCGGGGCACATGCGGGTTTTGGATTGTATTTTCCCCTTTTAGTGTACCTATGTGTATACAAACTATTGTGCACGTGCAGGGGGTATTTTGAAATAATTATAGACGCCTTCTGTCTGCTTGTACGAATGCTGCAGATCCGGTGGCGTGGCGTTGTAATTGTGGACGCCTTCTGTCTGTTTGTACGAATGTTGCAGATCCGGTGGCGTGGCGTAGCAGCTTCTGGATAGAATTATTCGCTGCTTTATACAGGTAGACTGTCGTGCACTACTTGTTACTCTTTGTAGGCGGGTCATAGTGCACTAACTAATCTCCTGCCTTGGCTATAAATGCTTGCTCTCTTTATCACCACTCTTTTACTTCTTTGCTTTGGGTCTTTGATCTTCAATTGCACTTCTAGGCATCGGGTCCCCTACGAATACTTGTAGGTATTTGCATTTATCACTGTTGATCTCTTTTGCTTGTGGGGACTTATACATCTTTTCATAGATAACCCACTGTGGATATATCTATGTTCATAAATGACTCATTACTTATGCAACTTGTTCATTATCAGTGATTGCAAGGGTTGATACATCTCTTGTACACTAGCTCTTGATGTTTGCAAAGAATTGTAGTGTGCCTGCTTGTACTTTGATTTGTCGTATGTCTGGTAGGAGAGCGGGGCACTCATTTTCAATGATATTGATTGTGCAAAGACTGTATTTCCTTTAGATTCTTCGAATACACCTTTATTGCTAACCCGTTACATATTGGATTCTTTTGTCGTTTGTAAATGAGCCGCGTTGAATGCGACAGGTTCTTTATTGTTCAAATTTGATTCAAGTTCTGATGTTCAGGTAGAGTTTGGATTTGCAAGTCTTAGCACAAATCCTTGCACATTTGTTCGAGTCCAAGTCTGAGTCCCAATGTACAAGTTCAAATCTTTATAAACTTTGGTCCTTTGCTCATTCAAGTGTGAGTTCCTTTGATGTATAGACCAAGTTCAAATATGAGTCCAAGTCATGTCTTCTTTGTATCCAAATTAAGCTCAAGTTTGAGCTCAAGTATTGCATGATTGTTCAAATCAAGTCCGCTGTAGTTGTCCAAATTTTGTACAAGCTTGAGTTCAGTTTGTTCTTCCTGAGTTCATGTATGAGTTCAAAACACAAGTTCAAGCTTACAAGTTTTCACCATTTGATTCAACTTTGAGTTCATTTGATTTAAGTTTGGATTTAAAGAATTCATTGCATATTCAGGTTCACTATGCTTGATCAAGTCCAAGATTACAAATTTCAAGCTTATAAGTTTTAAGCTTGCAAGTTCTTTTACTTATGCCCAGATCAAGTTCTATTATTCAAATGCGGCTCAACTTGAGTCCAACTCAAGTCTTAAATAAGTCCTTCATATTCAAGTCCCTTGTATCATTTTTAAGTCCAAGCCATATTGGCTTAATGCTCAAATCAAGTTCTACTGTTCTAGATCAAGTCATGTCCACAAGTTTTGAGTCCAACCTTGTGAGTCCAAGTTCATATTCATTTAGAATTGAATTTAATTGGGTTCAAGTTCATTTAGATGGATTGAATCAAGTCCACAAGTCCCCATTTTGTTCCAAGTCCTTGTCTGTACTTCAGACAAAATTTCGGCAGCCTCCCGGCGTCTCCCCCGTTAAGGGGAAAAACCAAGAGACCGCCTACCCGCCACGTCAATAAAGACGTGCACGGTTGGTGTTGGTGAGACACCGCGGCAGTTGTATTTTTTTTTTTCTCCCACCACGGCCAATAAAGGCGTGCATGGGGTTTTAAAAGCATTTTATTTGAAAGATGACAGTTTGCTTTCCCCCCTCCCGGGGGTACTTATAAGTGACCCCGCTTCGCTACACGTTCCGCACCGGGGTTCCATCCTACTACGGCCAATAAAGGCGTGCATAAGACAGTTCTCCAGTTTGCCACGAATATTGAAGTAGGGTTTTGGGTTTAGAAAAATTTCATACCTCCGCGGGGTTGTAGTGGCTGACACGTGGATCGAGGGGTCACTCGCCTACCTCGTCGTAGGTATCGCGCCGGTTGCCCCTCCCACCACGCTCAATAAAGGCGTGCATGGGCAGACCACCGACTCGACACGTTGGTCGAGGTAAGAGAGTGAGGGGATTACTTTGAGGTTGGATCGAGGATAAGATATTTCAATTTTGGTACTTGTATTATTAATTATAATTAAAACTAATTAATTAGAATTAATTTAAAAATATTTTTTTAATTAATCATTTTTAATTAATTAATTATAATTAATTAGAATAATTAATTAATAATTATTAAAATTAATTAATATAATAAGTTATAATTAATTTAGAATTAATTATAACTTAATTAATAATAATTAATTCTAATAAAATATAATTAATTACTAATAATTAATTAAATTTTTTTTGATTAATTAAAATACTAATTTTAATTAATTATAATTAATTAATATAATTATAATTTAATATATATATTATATTATTAAAATAAATCCCCCCCTCTTCCTCTGGTTTCACGGGGCCAAGCCGAAGAAACGCGTGTAAGGGGAGAAAGTTACCTTCACAGAGAGCAGCTCCCGTCTCCTCTTCCGATTCAACAAGAAGGAATGTCCTCGAAGGAGTGAAGTCGGCGTCGGTATGGAGGAAGGGAACGTCGGGTTAGGGCAAAGGTGGAGTTCGGCCTACAGAGAGCAGAGAGATCGGGAGATGGCTGCTCGTGCTTCGGCTACAGGCGATGTGGAGGAGGAAGACTCGGGTAAGGGCGACTCTCTCTCTCTCTCTCTCTCTCTCTCTCTCTCTCTCTCTCTCTCCCTCTCTCTCTCGGCTTGGGGTCGGCACAGACGGAGGTGGAGTTCGGAGAAGCGTCGGGTTGGAAGAGAGTTGTGGGAGCAGAGGGATCGGAGGGAGAGCGAGAGTAATCGGGAGGAGAAGTAGCGAACGGGGGAAGAGGCAGTGGAGGTTCGGTATTTAACGACGTCGTTTGGGCTCTCGATCGAGGCAACGTCGCAGGATTTGAGCAGGAATCGCGGGATGCGACTCAAACGGCGCTGCACAGCGGGATTTCGGCATGTTTTTGCGGCAGAATTCGTGGATCTATCGGGCACAAGGTATGTACACGGGATTTTGGTTTGAGCTTTCTTCCCCCTTTTGATCTCTTGGGTATAACATGAAGGTCAACAAGGGTCTTAGTGACCTCATACAAAAATGATCAACACACATCTCTTTGCTTTATTCTCACCCTCACAGTCCCCTTTAGTTCTTAACTTCTTTTTGAATTTTACGTAAACCCCCGCCTAAATTCTTCCTACACTGCTCTCACCTCTTATGTGAATTGACATCCTGTCGAGATCATATATTAGGATTGTGCTGAACTGTTACAGCAGTCCACCACTGGGGATAAGCTGCATACCCTTATCTTTGATCCTGACTTTGACTGGTCCACTACAAATCACTTTCTTCGCCACACCAACACACACTTTCATGTTAGAGAGACTAGCTCTTTACTCAAAGATGTTAGGACAATCCAGCATGTCCTTCGCACTTCTTTTATTCCAAAAGCCAAGGACCGAGTTCACATCACTCCACTTCTTTCACTTACTACCTTTTATATTCTGGCCCATAGAGAATTCAATGCTACAGACCTGATCTTTCGCTACATCGAGCATTTGAATATCATTCGAGATCCAGGTCATAGAAGAAAACCCAATCTTGCTCTAGGACACCTCATTGCCTATGTTCTAGAATCTAAATACCAACTTCAATATCCTGCTCCTCCCGACCTTCAGCCACCCATCTACTCAAATAATTCCTTCAATGCCCTTCATAGTACTCGTCTACACCCAAGGGATGGGGAAGCTCGGGGGGCCTAAGAGTAGGAGGCTCCAGCTCCCGCTCCTATTCTTGAACCTGTTCCTCTCCGCCAGAACTCTCAACAGGATCAATTGGTAGAGAAATTTGATCAGTTTGAGACCCATTTCGATGCCTATGTTACACACCAGCAGCAGCAGTAGCACGACCAGGACATGGCCTGGTTTGGGGCTCAGTTTGCTATGCTCTCCAGTTACTTTCAGCAGCCGCCACCACCACCACCTCCGTCTGATGATCAGGGTCCCTTGTTTTACTAATTTTAGTTTATATTTTTTGTAGTTTGTTTTTCTCGTATGGTTGTTTTTAGTTTATGTTCTTTTTTTATTTGTTTTTTTAGTCTCCCTTCTTTTTGTGATGTCAAAAAGGGGAGTAGTTTGATGTATCTTGTACTTTGAATTCTAGAACTTAGTGAACTGCTTTTTTTGTCACTCTATTTTTACTAAACTGCCATAACTGCTTGGAATTCTTTATTTGTGTTTGCCATCATCAAAAAGGAGGAGATTATTACAAATCTTACTTTATGGATTAGACTTTTGATGATAGCAAACATTCATGATTTCCTACGACTACCTTGCCTACTAACTTTTCAGGACCACAAGACCGAATGCAACTCAAGCTAGCTCAAGATCGGGTAGATTTAGGTTGAGTCAAGTATGTATTTTTTTCTTTCTTGAGTCAATTATAAAAGTGATTCCTAATGCTACGTAACCTTGCACACACACACTTGAGGGGTTTTCTGAGTTTTTTCTATTTTGAGTACATCAGCCTAGACGATATTCATATCGGCCAGGACGATCCAACTAAAAATAGAAACCCTAATTAGGGCATCCTGGTTAAACAGCTATCATTAAGCAAATCATTATGGATGATCCTTATATCAACCAGGATGATAGGCTCAAATGGGAAAGAATCAGCTGTCATGATCAATTTAGGTATTCTTTATTTTAAATTATCGGCCAAGACGATATATTCATCATTCTGGACAATACAGCACAATTATGCTTAAATCAATCTGGCAATTATGAAAAGCAATTAAGGATGATTGATACGATCACATCAGCTGGGCTAATCGCAGAATCGGCCGGGATGATGTCCTAGACGATTGACATCGACCAACATCTATTCCGGGTGATGTTCAGGATGATTGTACTCAAATTTGAACTAATCGGCCAGGACGATATTGTATCGGCCTGGACGATGTAACCAACTTTTTTCTGATCATCCCAAATCATCCCGGTTGATTAAGCTTATTTTTTACTGATCGGCCAGGATGATATTCTTATCGTCCTATACGATAATGTATGTTCTTAAGTTTCTATTTAAAGGACCCAAATTTTTGCATATAAAATACCTTGAGTGCTGTTGTCTTGACTTGAGAGAGCCTTGGGAGAGGGAGAAAGAGAGAGAGAGAGAGAGAGAGAGAGAGAGAGGAACTTGTGAGGGGGTTTGTGAGAGGTTTCACAAAGGTTGCTCCAAGCAAGGTTCCAAGTCGTCGTCTCCATTCTTTGTCCTTCATCCTTGGGAGGTTCTTGGGAGGTCTACTTCAGCAAAAGGTCTGGGTTCTCTGCCCACTTCAAAGGAAGCAAAAGGAGTCGGTTCTTTGTCACACCGGGGTTAGTGAAAAGGAGTTTGTTGTAAAGGCTTCTCCGCCTAGCTGTGGGAGCTAAAGGAGAGACACTTAGTTAGTGCAATACTCAGAGGGTGCCTCCGAGGAGTGGACGTAGGTCAAGGATTTACCGAACCACTGTAAATCAGGTGTGATCTTTCTTTGTTTTACTTCCGTGTTTATTTATTTTTGCACTCTGATTTATGTGGTGATTTTGGTTTTCATTTTGTGCTAAAGAAATTTTTTTAAAAATACCAATTCACCCCCTCCTCTTGGTTAGCCTCGGGCTAGTTCTTAAGGGCTTAACATCCCTAACGAACTTTCAGCTTCCCTTCTAAACCTCTAAAAAAGACACTTTCTCAGCTGTAACAGTCCATTCACTATGAATAAAATTTGAAACTAAAATATATGGGGAGCAATGAAAAGATCAAGAATGGCAACCCTAAAATTTTCAACTAGAGAGTAACCATTTAGCTAAGGATCCCAAAAGAAACATAGTTGGTAATCAATAAAAACACTTATGTCTATTAGTGTTCTCAAATTGAGACTGGTATTATGTAGAAGCTTCCAAACTAAGAGGAAGATATATTAGGTCTCGCCCAAATAGAACCATTATCTTTGAAAAACTAGCTAGAGAGAGTGGATAATGGGGGATCATGAGCTTAGTAGGATGATGGGGGATCCCACCAATTTTTTCATCAGTATTTCTCACTTAATTAAAGTCTTCTGAGATGATCCAGAGTTCAAACATATACTTGGAAATATCATGAAGGTCCCCCTTAGGAGATCTATGTGTATTATGCCCTTAGTTTGTTCTGATTGTTCTCACAAATATTGGTATGGATAAGCTTTTCCTAATTAGAGAGGGCAGGGTCAAGAATATAATAATCTATGGGGTAGATTGCAAAATTTCATAAATGGTTTTATATTTTTCCTTTAAATCGATAATGTGTTGTGTCAAAAAGTTGAAGAATACTAATCAACATTTTAAGGACCATTTTGAAAATATTTTGGCTTATTGTAGAAAGTAAATATAGGAACTCCTTTGACAACAATGTTCCAAGCAGCAGTACAATGTCAAAAAGGGAAAATTGAGTTAAGTAGTAGTTTATACATGGATCTTTTGTGAGAAGTGATGGAAGATTCCATTTGAAGCAATATAGGAGAATAGTTAGAAGAGATGGGCTCATAATATTGAAGTGCGATAAAATAAAACATGTTATCCAAGAATTGTTATAAAAGGCTTGATATAAAAGACATCTAATAAGGTTATTAGTTTGTTAGTTGAACTAACTATAAATAAGACCACTATGAGGCAGATTAATCAGGCAAGCATTGTAGATATAGTTATTAAAATCTATGAGCTTAGAAGGATTATGGGGGGATCCCATCAATTTTCTCATAAATAGTTCTCAAACAATTAAAGTATTTCATGATGATCTAGAGATCAAACATATACTTGAAAATATCATGATTTGAAAGCCAGTTGGGTGGTGTTGTTACAGGGGGTAGTAGTGATTGTGAAGCTAATTAAAGCCTTGCTTGGGTCAACAATAATAATAAGATTAGGAGAGAAATTGTTTGTTAATGATGGAGTTTTAATGGGAGGAGGACAAGTAGCCAAATGAGTTATTTGATGGGGAGACAATGGCAAGGGAGTTAAGGTCTTGGTTGAGAGTTGCCAGTGGCACTAGTAGAGTTGGGGGAGGATAAAATGTTTAAGATAATGTGAAGGGCCAATAAAAAGTTTTCTGATCTAACTACTATCTCACAGGCAAGAGGTAGTAGTTTTGGTAGATAGATTGGAGTTATGGGAGCCGAAGATTTGGGACAAGAATGAGCTTCATATACAAATGTCTTACCAATATCACATGAGGGTTTCCATTTATATGAAATATCCAATTTAAGTATACCCCCCTTAATTAAATACTTATTTCATCTGGCAGAACAAATGAGGTGGAAATTTATACACTGATATGAGAAAAATAAGCTTAGACTTATTTGTATAAACTTTATCTTTTGTTTAATTGCAAGAAATCTATCTCTTAACCTAAAATACCATAAATTAATCTCATCATCCTTAAAAAAGTAATTGAATCATCTTTATGTGTCGGAGAAATGTAACGGAGGGAGAAATGTTACATATAAATGCATATAAGAAATCCTTTCTAGTTCATCAAAGGACAGACATCAAACAAAGTGGGCGAGAAAGCTAGGAACTGGGAGGGAACCATGGAAGGAAGCATGGTGTAATAATAACACATGAACTGGCCAATCCAAGCATTCCTCGCAGTTGAAATTGCATATATGGGTTATTTATTGAATTTTGAAAAAGGGGTTTTGAAAAGTTTAATTTTATTTGGGAAAAGTTAATTTCTGGAATATCAGTTTTGATGTGGGCTTTAAAAATTCAGCCTTAGCCTCTCCATTGCTTTTCGAGGGAGTTTTAATAGATTAAGTTTTGGGGTAAATTTCAAGAAGGCATATTAAGTTTGTAAATAAGACACTACCCAGAGATTTTTCTCTCATTTTTTGACGACTTTATGATCTGAGTTCTTATTTCCTATAGGTGCAAGCCCCTTTAGTTAATTACCCCTCCCAGTTATGAGACAAAACTTTTGATTAAGGCTAGTTGTCGAACATATATGTAGAGTATCAAAGAGATACATGTTATATAACATATAGTAGAAGTATGGGTTTAAGGGATGCAATATTGAATATTTAAAATAAAAATTTCATCATCTTATACTTAAAGCAGATGGTCGAGGAATGGATGATGGACCGAATCTTGATCCCATGGTTCAGTCATCCTAGGTCATTGTGGTCCCTAGTATACTTAATCAGAGGAGTTAGTCGACCCAACCTAATAGAAGGATCATTGTCAGCAGCCATGAGTTGCATCATTCAATGGTACCTTATAAATATGATGGGAATATATACCTACAAGGATAAATTTAAATCCACCTAAGCTAATAGAGGATTTTGTATCCTATCAATTATATCCTATTGATTTATATCATAAGGATTTGATGCTAATGGGGAGCATATGGGCTGTAGTTATAACCATAATATAGTGGTGTCATTTGACGACAAACCTAAAAGTTAAACAAGGATGTTAAGGCCTTATGAACTAGCACAAGGCTAACCAAGAGGGGGTGGGGGGTGAATTGATATTTTAAAAATCTTTCAATCAAAACACAAACTTAAACCAAACCAAAATTCACCATAAAGAAAATTAAAGTGTGGAAATTAAAAACGAAAAAAGTAATAATAAAAAACACATAAATTTATAGTGGTTTGGTCAACTCGACTTACGTCCACTCCTCAAAGGCACCCTCCGGGTATTGTACTAAACTCAGTGACTCTCTTTTTACTCCCACAGCAAGGTGGAGAAGTCTTACAAAACCTCCTTTCCACCGACATCGGTGAGGCAGAGAACTCGACTCCTTTCGCTTCCTCCTGAAGCAGGCAGAAAACATTGATCGATTGCTGAAGTGGACCTCTCTAAACCCTCTAAGGACAAGGGACAGCGATCAGGGAAGATGATATGGATCAATGCTTGGAGCAACCTTTGTGAAACCCCCTCACAAATTTCCCATCACAAGATCCTCTCTCTCTCTCTCTCTCTCTCTCTCTCTCTCTCCCTCTCCTCTAGGCTCTCTCAGGTCAAGACAACAGCAAAAGATATTCTAATGGGTAGAACATGTTGTCTTAAATAGAAGAGCTTCAGAATAGATCTTAATTGCAACAAATTGACTTTATCGTCCAGGACGATATAAATATCATATTGTACGATCAGTGAAAATTAAGCTCAATTAGCCAGGACAATTTGGGACGATTAGAAGGTTTTTGTTCATATCGTCCAGGCCGATAGCATATCATCCTACACGATCAGTATAAATCATTAAATATCGTCCAGATAATCGCACTGAATGGATATCTAGACGATGGAAAAATAGCTTGATCATCCCGGCCAATCTCACGATCGTCTCCTACGATTAGTTCAAATCTGTGAAAATCGTCTAGAACATCGCCCTAAATAGCAGCTGGCCGATGTTGATCATCCAGGAACAACTAAGGTTTTTTGAATTGATCATCCCGGCCGATCCTGCGATTATCTAGGATGATGTGATTGAGCAATCAATCCTTAATTACTTTCCTTAATTATTAGATTAATTTAGGCATAATGATGTCCTGGACGATGTATAAAAATAAATAATACCTAAATAGATCTGGCGGTTGATTTTTTCTAATTTGATCCTATCATCACAGCCGATACAAATATCATCTAGGACGATGCACTTAATGACGGCTGCCTTAACCAGGGGTTTTTATTTTTAACTGATCGTCCAAGACGATTTTAGGATCATCCTGGATGATGTGAACAAAACAGAAAACTCTAAAACCAATTAGAAAAAATTCTCTCAAGTGTGTATGTGTAAGGTTACTTAGTATTAAGAACCACATCGTTTATAATTAGACTCAAGAAAAGGAAAAGTTTACAAACTGACTCAGATTTAGTTCTACCCTATCTTGAGCTGGTTTAAATTGCTGTTTGATCTTATGGACTTGAAATATTAGTAGGAAAGACAATTTTAGAAAGCAAAATTGTTTGTTATCATCAAAATTATATTATCTGAAAAACAGATTCGCAATAATCTCCCCTTTTTTATGATGGTAAACACAAAAATATAATTGAAGCAGTTCAAAATAGTTTTAAAGAAAACAGGCGAAGAAACAATCACAGTTTAAATAGTTCAACTATCCAACATAAAAACATAATTAACTAGAACAATAAAAATGGACTAAAATATTATAAAACTAGTACAGCTACTACCCCTTTTGACATCACAAAAATGAGGAGGAAAGAAAAACACAACAAAAACTATTAATCAACATTAAAAGAAAAAACAACATCACACAAAAACAAGCAAACTAAACAAAGGATGACCCCTGATCATCCGAAGGAGGAGGTGCTGGTGGTGGATTTGACTGAAAGTAACTAGAAAGCATCGCAAACTACTCCCCAAACCAGGCCATATCTTGGTCGTACTGGAGCTGCTGGTGAGCCACGTATGAGTCAAAATGAGCAATGTCCTCAGTATGTTGCTGCTCTTATGCAGCAATATAGGTCTCAAACCATATCTCTCTCTGGTAGAATCGCTCCACTAGCTGATCCAGCTAAGAGTGCTGGTGGAGCGGAGCAGGTGCAGGAACAGGTGCAGGAGCTGCGTCCTTTTCAGCTCCCTCGGCTTCCTCGTGCCCCAAGTGGAGACGAGTACTATGAAGGATGAGGAAGGCATTATTTGAGTAGAAGGTAGACTGAAAATTTTGTGGAGCAAGATATTAGAGGTTGTATTTTGATTCTAAGACATATGAAATGATATGTTCTATGGTAATATTGGGCTTCCTCCTATGTCCTGGGTCACAAATATTGGTCAGATGCTCAATGTAGCAAAAGATCAAGTCAGTGGCATTGAACTATGTGCCAAAATGTAAAAAAGTGGTGATCAAAAGAAGTGGGGTGATATGAATGCGATCACCAGCTTTTGGAAGGATAGAAGTGTGAAGGACATGTTGGATTGTCCTAGCATCTTTGAGTTAGCTGCTAGATTCTCCAAAATGAAAGTGAGCATTGGTATTCCATAAAAAGTGATTGGCCAGAGCCCAATTGTAGTAAGGATCAGAATACAGGATGTGGAGTTTATCCCCTGTGATGGAAAGTTGCAAAAGTTCTTGGCAGTCCTGATAGGTGATTTTGATAGGTCGTCGATTCACATAGGACTGGAGGACAATGAAAGAGGAATTTATGCGAAGGTTGGCAAAAAATTCAAAGAGTAATTCTGAACTAAAAGGGATAGTGAGTGTTAGGAGAAATGTGAGGGTGGTGTGAGCAAACAAGTCAAGGATAGGGTATGAAAGAATGTGCGGGTTGACAGTCCGGGAAATAGTGATCCCGGTCGTCTTATACCTTAGATAGGCAGCTTGATCACTTGCCTCGGTGAAGTGAGGGTCCATATTTTCCCTCGAGGAACTTTTAGAAGGATGGTGAGACCTCTTTCCACCAGCCATATTCAAAAAAATAGATGAGAAGTAAGAGCAAATAGGGTCAAAGAAGATTTGTGTGAGAAAATCTGATTGAATGACTCGGTTTATAAAGAAACAATCGGATCATCCAGGATGATTGCAGAATTGTTTGGGACGATATGGTGCAATAATTGAGCCCGGGACGATTGGTCAAAAAGGTGGTAAAGTCATCCAGGACGATCAGAAATCGTCCGAGATGATAAGACACAGGCAATCATCCTGAGTCAATCCAGACGACTGTTGAAAAAGAAGATCATCCTAGCCGATTAGTTGGATCATCTAGGATGATGCAAAATAATGGATCATATCGGTCGAATTTAAAAATATTTAATGTACTGCCACGTGTATCGGCTAGGATGAACAGGTGGATCGTCCGGGATGATCATTAATAATTGATCATACCGACCAAATTTTAAAGTGTTTAAACTTATTGTCATGTGTATCGTCCAGGATGAACATGTGGATCGTAAAGGTTGATTTTTCATAAATTAAGCAAAGAGTAAGAACATCGTCCATGATAAAGAGAATCGTCCAGGATGATCACAATGATTGAAGTAGAAGACAATCAGATCGTCCAGGTCTATAGAGCATCATCGTCTAGGACGATCAGAAGGAGAAGAGTCATATCAAATGTTTAGATGGAATTTCAATAGTGAATTGAACCGAGCATCCAGGATGATATAAATATCATTCGGGATGTTGTGACAAAAAAGTTTAAAATCAGATAATGGATGAAGATTATCAAAGAAGGCAAAAAATATAACCACATCAGTAAAAGATAAAGTTAAACAAAAAAGATAGAAAATAAGAGATAAAAATGAAACAAAAATTATTATTTTTTTTAAAAAAAATTTATATTTATTATTATTATTTTATTTTCTTTTAAAGGCACAATAATGATAAATTTTCCAAGTGATTGAATTTAAGGACTTGTAAAACCAATGAGTTAATATCGTTGAAATTCGAAAATGGTAGAATATCCAATCCTGCTAACCCTAGCTTGGACTTCTCTTAGGATAAAATTATCTTTTGAAAATAAGAGACCTAACTCAGAACAAACCAATTGGATAAGAAAAAGAGATCCGTTCAAAACTTGGTTCCAAAAAAAATCTTTTAAAATAATATACCAAAGTAATTTTTCACAATCATGAAATTTGAATTCAAGCCTTTAAAAATATCAAGTGACATATGAATTCTTCTAAGATTTAAAGATTTTGAAAGAGAGGGATATGCCTCTTGTCAATTGATTGACGCACTTTGCACGTCTTTTAATTTTTGATACACTTTATGTATATATTTTTTTAAATTGTGTTAATGCTAGGGCATCCCCTAGAAGCGATGCGCTGTATGGCCTGAATATAGTGACAAGTGTGCAAGGGCTACTGCACCGACGCCCGGGTGCAGTGTTAAATATGCAAGGGTTCCCACATCAAGGACGAATGTGGGCAAAGAAGCTAGTTCATGAAACTAAAATTAGGATAGGATCTTGGAATATAGATTCCCTTATAGGAAAATTAATAAAATTAATAGATATTATGATTCATAGGAAGTTAAATATTTTGTGCATTCAAAAAACTAAGTGGGTTGGAGAGAAGGCTAAGGAAATTGATAGTTTAGGATTTAAACTTTGATATTCCGGTAGGAGTCGTACTAGAACTGGTGTAGGTGTTATTATAGAGAAGAGTTTAAAGAATAATGTTATAAAAATTAATAGGATTGGAAATAGAATTATAGTTTTAAAGATTGTTGTTGAGGATATGATTGTTAATATTATAAGTGCTTATGCTCCTCAAGTAGGTTTGGATATGGATTCTAAATTAAATTTTTGGAATGACTTAGAAGAATTAATACAAAAGATACCTCTTGAAGAAAGAGTTTTTATTGGAGGAGATTTAAATGGACATGTTGGTAGAGAGGTAGATGATTTTAAAAGCATTCATGGTGGCCATAGATTTAGAACGACGAATGAAGGTGGAAAGTACATATTAGATTTTTGTTTAGCTTATGATTTTTCAATTGCTAATACCTTATTTAAGAAAAGGAATGAGCATCTCATCACTTATAAAAATCGATATAGTACAACCCAGATTGACTATTTTCTTATTAGAAAATTAAATCATTTAGATTGCAAAGATTGTAATGTTATTCCGAGTGAAAATTTATGTACCCAACATTGATTATTAGTTTTGGACTTTAAGATAAATGGGCATAAAATAAAAAATAAAATAAAACATTTTTTTAGGATTAGATGGGGGCATTTAAAGAATTTTAACAAAAATATTTTTGAGTGTAAGATTTTAGATCTTAAGATTCTGTCTATGCTTGAGGATGCTAATGTTATGTGGAAAAAAGTGGCTAGTGATATTAAGAATATTGCAAAAGACGTGCTTGGAGTATGAAAAGGAAAAGCTCCTAGTAGTAAAAATAGTTGGCGGTGGAATCCAATTGTGTAAGAAAAGATTAAAAATAAGAAGATTTGTTATAAAAATTGGTTTAATTTTAAAAATTTTGATAATTGAGAAATATATAAAGTGGCTCGTAAGGATTCTAAGAAAGCAATTTGCGATGCAAAGACATTAGCTTTTAGCGATTTATATAATAGATTAAATACTAAGGAGGGAGAAGTATATATGTATAAGTTAGCCAAACAAAGAGATAAGAGTAGTAAGGATTTAGTTCAAGTGAAGTGTATTAAAGATGAAGATCAAAAAATACTTTTCTTAGAATATGATATTCAACAAAGGTGGGTAAGATATTTTGCTAAACTTTTTAATGAAGATTGTGAAAAAAAGAATGACTATAGTGACCTTAGCAACCTAAATGAAAATAAAGATTTCTTTTTTTATCGACGTATTAGTAAAACTAAAGTTAGAGAGGCTTTAAAGAAAATGAAGAGTGGAGAAGCTATTGGACCTGATGATATTCCAATAGAGGTGTGGAAATGCTTAGGATATGAAGGGATTTCTTAGTTTACTAAACTTTTTAATACTATTTGAAGACTAAAAAGATGTCAGATGAGTGGAGAATGAGTGTGTTAATTCCTATTTTTAAGAATAAAGGTGATGCACAAGATTGTATGAATTATAGAGGTATTAAGTTAATGTGTCATACTTTAAAACTATGGGAGCGAGTTATGGAGCATAGGTTGTGGCGTGATACTAATGTTTCTCAAAATCAAATTGGATTCATGCCAGGTAGGTCGACTATGGAAGCCATACATTTATTAAGAGGTTTGATGGAGAAATATAGAGAAAATAAGGAGGACCTACATATGATATTTATTGATTTAGAAAAAGCATATGATAAAATTCCAAGAGAAGTGCTATGGAGAGTTCTTGAAAAGAAAGGAGTCAATAATGCTTATATTAAAATCATTAAATATATGTATGCAGGAGCTATTACTTGTGTTCAAACACAAGGTGGTTTGACCAAGTATTTTCCTATTTCGGTTGGGTTACATCAAGGATCAGCCTTAAGCCCATATCTTTTTGCTTTAGTCATGGATGTTCTCATTAGACATTTGCAAGAGGATGTACCTTGGTGTATGCTTTTTGCTGATGATATTCTTCTTGTTGATATGACTAGAGAGGGAGTTGAAGGTAAACTTGAATTATGGAGGTCAACCTTAGAGTCTAAAGGTTTTCTCTTGAGTAAATCTAAAATGGAATATATGGAGTGTAATTTTAGTAGTAATAGACCTAGTGAGGGGATTGTGACTTTGGGCAATCAAGTCATTAATAAGAGTACACGTTTTAGATATCTTAGATCTATTGTACAGAGTGATGGTGAAATAGATGGGGATATCATCAATTAGAATTCAAGTTGGATGGTTGAAGAGGAGGAATGCATCGGGCTTGTTATGTGATGGAAATGTACCCCTCAAACTTAAGGGAAAATTTTATAAGATGTCAGTGAGGCCTGCAATGCTTTATGGTGCCGAATGTTGGCCATTAAAAGAGAAGCATAATACTAAGTTAAGTGTGGCAGAGATGAGGATGCTGAGGTGGATGAGTGGCTTTACCCTTAGAGATAGGATACGAAATGAGCATATACGTGAAAAGGTTGGAGTAGCTCCAATAGAAGATAAGATTAGAGAGAGTCGCCCTAGATGGTTTGGTCACATAAAAAGGCGGCCTTCCAATGACCCGGTTAGGAGAGTAGAGGTATTAGATTTGACTTGTGTTAAGAAAGGTAGGGATATACCCAAAAAGACTTGGTTAGAAAATATTAGGAATGACCTTTCTTTATTAGATTTAAACGAGAATTTGACTTTTAATAGGACACAATGGGGAAAAAGGATTCATGTAGCCGACCCCACGTAGTGGGATAAAGGCTTGATGTTGTTGTTGTTGTTTGTGTATATTTTTCAATTTGGTATTATTGGCCACTTTTTTTATTTTTGCAAGTTAGATCCATTATCAAAACTCTTAAATATTCTCATTTATAAGTATATCTTCTGGATATTAGAGAAAAAAATTACTCTCTAATAAAGAGAAGAATAAACCACAAAACAGAATCAAATTCATATGATAAATGCAACAACAAGATTTTAAAAAACTTGAAAAGTAATATAAAGACTTTGAACATTATATATATAAGTTAGATTACTGTAGCAAAATAGAAAAGATCTTAATTATAAAATACAGTTGTTAATTTGAGATAGACTTTTGTATAAAAAATAAAATTACACCACTAAAAGAGGTTAGAGGGAGGAAAATAATCAACGGTGTTTCTTCCTTTAACTAATTTAGGGATGTTTAGACATTGACTTCAAATCTCTAAAAAACAACAACAAGGGAAAAACTGTCATTTCAGCTAAAAAAAAAAAAGGAAAAACAATGAAACAACTATAAAATAACAGCAAATATGAAAAGCTAACACAAAAACAAAAAATAACAGCAATCAACAGAGTAGTAAACATGCAATTCATAATTTATTAAGCAGCAAAGTTATGTAATTACGAGCCGTGAGCTTCCGCTGTCCAAGTACCACATGCTCTCATGATGCCTTTTGTGAGAGCAATCCTGCAAAATTATCAAACGTCAGATTTAGGAACCCAAACAAGTTTGGATCACTTCTTATGAAAAGAAGAATATAATGCATTTGTGTTATGCTGTGAAACATGCAATTTTGGTCTCTACACCCAATGTGTACTATGGTAATAGTGCAAGTGTGTGAAATGTGTCCTAGCACGCCACATGAAAAATATCTAACTCTAGGAAAATGATTCACTAATTTGTTCAGGTTATAATGTCTCTTCCTAGGTTTTGGCTTTAGATCATGTGTGGGTATCTTCTTATTTTTCTCAAGTGCATTCAATTCAACTTTAAACTTCAAGTTAGCACTTTCTAATACAACATTATCAACATTTAAATAGTACTTCATATGCTCATATTCTTCAATATAAGTTTTAAAATCAGATTCAAGTGAGGTGTAAGATGCTTTCAAAGAATCATGCTCAACAATCAAATCAAATGCTTTTTATTTAAATCATCAAATTCATCAAGTAAAGATATGTGATTACTATTAAGTAGAGTGTGATCCTTAAATTTTCAGGCTCGTTTTGCAAATTCACAAACTCCAATTTCAAACTAGCATACAATTTCTTAAGTTTCTTATATGATACATGAATTTTCTCACAAATTTCAAGTAATTGATCATAGGTTGGTTCACATACCTCTTCTTAATCCGATTGATCAAGATGATTACCCATTAAACACAAATTTGTTATCTCTTCTTCAACTTTAGTATCAGATGAGTTAGATGCAGAATCTGCCCAGAAAACTTTTTGGTACTGCTTCTTGTCCTTCCTGTATTTGGTTTTCTCCTCACCCTTCTCCTTTCTTGGGTGCTCCTTGAGTGTAGGACAATCAACTTTAACATGTTCAGGCTTTCTATATTCATAGTAAACAAGATCAGAAGAACTTTTAAAATTTTTGCTATCCTTACCTTTTTTTCACTTCCTTAAAAAGCTTTTAAATTGCCTAGTGATGAAGGCAACATCATCATTTTTAGACCCGGAAGAATTGGTGTCCATGTTGTTGGCCTTCAGTGTCACAGTCTTCTCCTTCATTTTCTCACCTGCATTAAGATTTTTTGATTTACCCATTGCTCGTAAGTAATGAGTGATCCAAATAAATTATCAACATAATAAGTATTTAAATATTTAGATTTAGTAATTGTAGTAATCTTAGCATCAAAAGAAGAAGGCAAGCATCTCAAAATTTTATTGACCCTTTCATAATTAGTTAGCTCTCTTCCTAAAGCATGCAATGAGGAGACAATTTGAGTAAACTTAGTATACATGTCAGAAATTGATTCAGAATGTTTCATACAAAAAAGTTTGTAGTCATGCAATAAAATATTCAATTGAGATTGCTTAAGTTTATTTATTTCTTCATAACTACTACATAATCTATCTTAAATCTCTTTACTAGTAGAACAAGTTGAAACACGCATGTAGTCTTCAGATCTTAAAGCACAGAAAATTAGTTCAAATATTTTGCATTAAGTTGCATTAAATCCCTATCATCAAAATTTCATTCACTAAAAGCAAGTTCAATTTTAATGCCATTAATTTCACAAGAAGGTGGTGTATAACCATTCTTAATAAGCATCCACATATGATAGTAAATTGATTGTAAAAAAATAGACATATGAGTTTTTTAAAAATCAAAAGGAATCTTGTCAAATAAAAGTGGTCGTATAATAGAATATCCTTCTATTGTATTATGATTACCAAAGTTAGCCATGAATCAAAAGTCAAAAAGTTTTTAAACTTAATTTTATGAATCCCGCTCTAATACCACTTAAAAGTTCGACAGGGATGTTAAGCCCTTATGAACTAGCCCAAGGCTAATCAAGAGGGGGAGTGAATTAGTATTTTAAAAATCTTTCAATAAAAAACACAAACTTAAACCAAACCAAAATTCACCACAAAGAAAATTAAATTGTGGAAATGAAATGCAGAAAAAGTAATAGTAAATAACACAGAAATTTATAGTGGTCCGGTCAACTCGACTTACATCCACTCCTCGGAGGCGCCCTCCGGGTATTCCACTAAATTCAGTTACTCTTCTTTTGCTCCACAGTAAGGCTGAGAAGCCTGTACAAAACCTCCTTTCCTTTTGCTTCCTCCTAAAGCAGGTAGAGAACCTTGATCGATTAGTGAAGTGGACCTCTCTCAACCCACCAAGGACAAGGGATGATGATCGGAGAAGACGACATGGATCAATGCTTGGAGCAACCTTTGTGAAACCCCCTCACAAGATCCTCTCTGTCTCTACCTCTCTCTCCCTCTCCTCTAGGCTCTCTCAGGTCAAGACAACAACAGATGTTCTAATGGATAGAACAAGTGGTCTTAAATAGAAGAGCTTCGAAATAGCTCTTAATTGTAACAAACTGACTTTATTGTTCAGGATGATGTGCGATCAGTGCAAATTAAGCTTAATAAGCCAGCATGATTTAGGATGATCAGGAGGTTTTTATTCATATCGTCTAGGCCGATAGCATATTATCCTATACGATCAATATAATTATTTAATATCGTCCAGAAAATTATAATGAATGGATGTCTGGATGATGGAAAAATAGCTTAATCGTCCCGACCAATGGATGTCTAGTTCTACCCTATCTTGAGTTGGTTCAAATTGTCGTTTAATCTTATGGACCTGAAATATTAGTAGGCAAGGCAGTTGTAGAAAAGAAGAAGTGTTTGCTATCATCAAAATTATATTCTCGAAAAAATAGATTTGCAACAAAACCACCCAATTCAGAGGGCCACAATCATAACTGTTTACATGTGGCACCTTCTGGCAACAAAATTGTCTGTTAGAGGACACATGTCACATCCTTACTGGTAGGAGATTATTTGAGAAGGATCCTAGTGATGATCTCGACCTAACACTAGCTTTTTGTGAGCTAAAATATATTTTAAAATTTATCCACTTCGACAAACCATTATGGAGGGTGGATGGGTTTTATTTTAAGCATTTAATGGTTTATTTCAATTTTAAATATTTGAATTTTTGAAATCTTTAGAATTTTGAATGTTTGATGGGTATTTAGGTGGAATTTTAAAATATTAGAATTAGCTCATCTAGTTGAGATCTTCATTCAACACTACCATCATTGGGGTGTCTCATAGGCATTTATATTTTGTTGATTGAACATTATCCACTCTATTTATTATTAATAGTGGATCAGTTTCATTATCTATTGTATGATATTGCTGGATGAATTTCTTTCATAATAAACTTTGTGAAAACTATCATGTGTATACAGATTGGTTGACATTGATCATGGAGGTAATGTAGTATTCATTGCCTTCTATTACGATGATTTGTAGATGTGTAGGTAACTTGTATATATAACAGATATATTGTCTTTTATTTATAGATGATATGTTGTATGTATAGTTATCATTGGTTACAGGAAGGATCTGACATTAGCTACACATTGCTCATTGTATGTTGACTTTTAACATATAAAGGTAACTACACTATTTATCCATGGCTTCCCTACTATCATTACTTGAATGTGGGCATATAATTTACCATCCATAAGTCCATATATTATTTACTATCTATTGGCCTCTGTTCTTTCATGCAAGAATTCAAAAATATATGTTTTAAGACATGTTCTTTGTTTTCTTTGAGAAAAAAAAAACCATCTATGATATGCATAATTGACCTAGTATATTGCATGCTAATACTTTCTTATAAGAACAACATTATGCACATCAACTTCTTTCATTTTCAAGAGGGCAATACATTTGTTTGTATGATTGATACATGCATCATAATCAATCATCATTGTCTTTATATAGTTTACAATTGAGTCATATATTTTGTAACCTTTTCATTGATTGTAAATAAGTTATGGTTGCAAGTTGACTTCATGGAGAGTGTAATTATAAACAACTATTGCTTGTGTGCCTTCGTATGTTGATATTGTTTGTCAAAGAATCGTGTCCATTGTCGACTTGACAAAATTCTCCAAGCTGCCTTAGTTTCATTGTTCATTCTTGGTGTGCACTAAAGACTTATTTCCCATGAATCTCTTGCTTGCATGTAAGTCATTTTTGGAGTATTGCTCACCACCAATCTTTTTTGTTCATTGATGTTCGACATTTCATTTGTTCACTAATGTTACTTACAAATTTCTATTTGCATTTTTTGCATTCATCTTTCCAATGTCAAGTTCACATTCATTTGAGTCTTGCTCATTTCAAGATCCATGATATTATGAATTTAGTTCTTTAAAGTTATTTCAAGCTCAAGTTCTTTACGATCCAGCTCAAGTTCGAGCTCGAGTTCAATTTATTTTCATTATCTTCGAGCCCAAATCTGTTTTAAGTTTGAGTTCACTCAAGTTTAATTTTGTCATTATATCCAGTTCAAGTTCAATTTCATAAGTCCCCTATAATTGTTCACTATTTAGTTCAAATCTTTAAATTTAGGTCCTTATTTTGAGTTCAAATTAAGTTCCTTTGCATTGTTGAAGTTCAAGTCAAAACTCCTTGCACCATGTTTATTTGAGTTCAAGTATTATTATTTGATTTAACTTTAAGTCTGAATTATTGATCATTTGATTTCAAAATAAGTTCAATGTTGTCCAAGTCTTATTCATGTCCCCTATAGTTCAAGTTCAAGTCCTTTTACATTTTTTTAAAATCTCTTGCATCTTCAAATGAAATTTTGACAGCCTCCTGGTGTCTCCACCTTTTAGGAGAAACTACGAGAGTTTGGACCTTCTCACTACACTAATAAAAGCATGCATGGTAGGTGTCCATAGACACCACAACCGTAGTCTTCATTCCCACCATGTTAATACGTGTATGAGATCTTTGAGGGTACCTATTTTATAAGATAGTTGGCTTTCTCCTGCTCAAGGGTACTTATAAGTAACCCCGCCTCATCATAGGTGTTGTATTGAGTCCCCATTCCACCACATTATTAAAAGAGTGCATAGGCAATTTTTTGGTATGCCGTGAATGCTAAAATGGGGGTTTTGATGATTACCCGCTTCGTCGCAAACATCATGATGAACTTCTTATTACCATGCTTAGAAAAGCGTATATATGTAGTTATTTTGTCACATTACAGGAATCGAAGATGGGCTCTCAAAGTTTTGAGTTTGGATGGTTTATACCTTCGATAACGGCGGCGATGAAAACCATGATTTATTTCTCTATTTTATAATTATTAATTATAACTATAAATATTTAATTATAATCATTAATATTTAATCTAAAATTAAAATAATTAATTATAATTAAGTTTATTTAATTATAACTAACATATAATTAATTAAAAAGTAATTATAATCAATCAAAATTAATTATTATGATTAATAATAAATAATTATAATTAAAAGTAAATAATTATAATTATATTTAACTTAATTGTAACTAATTTATAATTAATAATGATTAATTATAATTAACTTTAATTAATCATAATTAATTCAAACATATGTAGAAATTCAATAGGATTTATATAGGATTAAGTAGGATTTGAGGGTGCGAAGTAGAACAATAGAGGAGGTGAAGGATGGTGGTCAGCTAGAGCTTGTGATTATGTCGGTTGTGATCGTTGGAGAAGGAAGGAGGTATGGAGTCAGAGGTTTGATTTGGCATGAAGTTGGGCTACAAGAGGAGGATTTGATGGAAGTAAGAATGAGGCCTTTTAAGATTGAAATAAACAAAGGAGAGCTCTCTCAAAAGGCTTGGGGGTTGAGGATCGAGTGATCTTTTTAAAATGAGTCCTCTTCATTGCCTTAACCCCTAGGGTTTAACTTGATGGCCCTAATTGATCAGAGCCTTTGTTTTGAAGAGGGATAAGCGTCTTAAGCCACTAGAGGGGTTAGGGGAAGGTTGGGTCAGGTTCATTTATATTGGAGACTTTTGGGAGAAGCAGGGGGGGCACTCTCCTCTTTGGGTTAAACTAAGGGTTTAACTTGGTTTAGAAATAAACTAGGGAGTCTTTGTGCTCAAATAGAACCCTCCAATCAAGTTAAGCCTAAAGGAGAAGTCATATGCCATAAGGTTTGATTAATGGGAAGGGTTTAAGCTTGGTTTGACTTATTTGACCAGTAAAAGGTCAAAGGTTCGATGAGGTGGCATCTGAGGGAGGTTTATTGACTGGTTGATTGGACTCTTAGGCTCTAGAGCAATGTGTTTGGAGTTTAAATGAGTATTTGACCATTTGGAGATTTTAAAAGATTATGTTGACTAATTTGACAGTCAATTAGTTGGGTTGACTAGTGAGGTGAACTTGGGATGTGTAGGCAGCTAGTTGAGTGGAATTAAGGGGGAAAAGGTGTCAAAGCAAGGAAAGGAATGGATATATGGAGGTTTTCATGAAATACTTAAAAGTTGACTTGATCAAAGTAAATTGATTTTGATTCACCCATGATTGGGGTGTGACCCAAGGCATGAGGTGAAATGGATTTGAGATTCAAAGGGGTGACTTGGCCAAGTAAAACCACTTGAATCAAACAGGTCATATTTAACCAAACTAGGGTCCAATTAACCAAGTCAACTATTGATTGGGTTAACATGTCCAGTCAAGTCTAAATCACTAGGATATGTGTTCAAGGGAGTTTGACTAAGTTTGGGTTTAATTTGGGATTGAATTGAGTGAACACATGGCTTATGGTTCGTCTGGTCAACCTAAGTAAACTTGGTCGCCCAAGTTGATCCAAGGTTTGAGTTTCAGCTCAACAAGTTTGGTTTGATCAAATGAGACCAGTGGAGGTGGTCATATAGGATGGATTGGTCATTTTAGCCAAATTGACTATTTGGACCCTTAAGGGGACTTTTGGTCAACCAGGATTGACTTGGTCAACTAGATCAAATTATGACCTGATTTTGGGTCCAATGTAGTCCTAATGATGTTTCGAATGCATTAGAAGAGGTTTCAAAGATTTATTTGAAAATTCTATGTTGATTTTTGGGGAAAAGTCCAAAAATGCCCTTAAAGGGCATTTTGGTCATTTTGAACCTGTTAACCTTTGGATCAAATTGGTTCTAGTAATGCAGTTTATTGGTCAACATACCATAAAAAAGGTTATGAGCATAGTCAAGTGTTATGGGAAAGGCCCCAGCTCAAAATCAACATAGGGACTAGTCCAATTGCATAGGCTATAATTATTTGAAGGTTTTAAAGCATTTGAAAATAAATTTATTTTTTGAGGCTAGAGACATCAGAATGAGCTCAAATTTGAAGGGTTGACTATATAGACATTTTTTGTCACTATGCAATTTAAACATCATGAATTGGATGTCATTTGGCTGGGTTTCAAGGTAATTGAAAACTTACCCATAAAGGGTTTCAAGACTTAGACTTTTTGGCTTAGGTTTTGAATTAAAATTCTGAGTTTGAACTAGATTTTAGTTTTGATTAATTGAGTTTTGGAATATCCAAGTCAATCATAGTTAGATGAATGATTGGGATTGATTGGATAATACTAAGGTTTGATTGAAGATAAGACTGAACTTTTATTGTAGGAAGGATAGTAGTTTATAGTGGGAATTGGATTGAAGGATGGATTGGAATTTTATTGGGGTCTCTATTATTTAAAAGTGGAAAACTAGCAAACATAAGATCACCAAGCTTGAGTTTAGAAAAGTCCTAATGAGCTCATACAAAATTGAGGTCAATAAATGGACCCCCAATATGTGCTACACATATTGGCGTTGACTGAATAGAATGGTAAGATTTGGAATCTTTGATCCAAAGGGAAGAGGAGATCTAGAATTAGAGAATTATGTAAAAAGTAGAACTAGAGTGGTGCCTATCCACTATAAGTGATTAAAATCCTAAGGGAAGGGAAAATCTAACCCAAAAGGAAGAGAAAAGGTAGGACTAGAGTGGTGCCACGAAGGGCATTATCCACCACTAGTGACTCTAATCATAAGGGAAGAAGAAATCTAACCCAAAAGGAGGAGAAAAGGCAGGACTAAAGTGGTGCCACAAAGGGCTTTATCTACTACTAGTAATTCTAATCTTAAAGAAAAGGAACACCTAACCTAAAGGAAAAGAACAACATGTAGAACTAGGATTATGCCACGAAGAGCGTACCCCATCACTAGTGCTCCTAATCCTAAGGGGAGAAAAAATATAAAACAAAAGGAAATGAACAAGCAGGACTAGAGTGGTGCTATAAATAACATTATCCACTAATATTAATTCAAATCCTAAGGAAAGGCATCACCTAACCTAAAGGAAAAGAAATGTAGAAAGTAGAACTAGGATGGTGCTGCCAAGGGCATTATCCACAATTAATGTTCTAATCCTAAGGAAAGGAAACACCTAACCTAAAAGAAAATAATGGTAGAAGGTAGAACTAGGATTATGTTATTAAGGGAATTATCCACCACTAGTGATTCTAATCCTAAGGGGAGATAAAATCTAAGCCAAAAGGAAAGGAGCTGGTAGGACTAAAGTGGTGCCATAAAAAGCATTATCCACTACAAATAATTCTATGCATAAGGAAAGGCAACACCTAACCTAAAGAAAAGAAAGGTAAAAAGTAGAGAACTAGGATGGTGCTGCGAAGGCATTATCCACCATTAGTGATTCTAATCCTAAGGAAATGTAGCACCTAACCTAAAGGAAAAGAAGGATAGAAGGTAGAATTGATTTTTTTATAGAGTTTTTTTTTTTAAATTTGAACAAAAATAAACCAACATAATTCAGAACTCAAAGACATTTTATTGATTTAAAACTCGAGTTACATCTAGTATAGTATTTCTTAATGAATTACTCATTGACATGTAACATTGGGTGATTTCCTTTATAATCAACTAGCTGATATGAGCCCCCTTCATAGACAGTCTTTACGACGAAGGGTCCTTCCTATATTGTTTCAAACTTCCCATCGATCTTTTGATGAGCTAATATAGGCCTCTAAAGAACTAAGACTAAGTCTTCTACTTGGAATGTTCTACGTTGCACTAACTTATCATGAGCTTGAACCATTCGGGCTTTATACAACTCTAAACTTTGTTGAGCTTGGAGACGATGCTCTTCAAGCCTTCAAATTCTTCTAGTCGGAGTTTTATATTATGCTCAGATGTGATTTTATTATGGATCATAACTATGAGTGAGAGAATCTGTACTTTTGGGGGAGTACGGCTTTGGACCCATATACTAGTGCAAATGGATCAGAATGGGCCAGGTCTTATAAATGGTCTGATAGGCCCACAATGCTTCAACCAACCTATCATCCCATAGACGTTTATTTTCATCGAGGAGTTTCTTGATGATATGCACTAGAATTTTATTGAAGGCCTCAGCAAACCGATTAGCCCGGGGGTAATAGATTGTTAAGTATCTCCAATCAATACTGTGGCACCTTAGAAAATTATTGATTTTAGTGGACTTAAAGTTGGACTCATTATCAGAAAAGATCTTATCGGGTACGTCGAATTGATATATGATATGGTCATGAAAGAATTTCATGATATGGTGTGACGTTACAATTCTTAGGGGGACTTTTTCCACCCACTTTGAGAAGTAATTAGTTACTGCTAAAATAAAGTGATGAACCTTCAAAGAAGGTGAGTCAATTGTCCAGATAATATCATTGACCCAAATTTTGAAGGGTTATGAAGTTATTATAGGATGAAACATATTAGGAAGCTAATGTAAGATCACATCATGTACTTGACATTAATGACAATATTTTGTAGTGTTCATACAATCATCAATCATCATAGGACAATAGTATCCAAGTCTTTTGACTCTCAACTTCATTTTAGGACCCAAGTGATGAGCACTGCATTGTCCAAAATGGACCTCACTTATGATCTTCAAGGCCTTTTATTTATTTAAATAACATAGTCACATTTGATCAAATAATCGGCTGTACAACGTATTGTTCACAAGAGCATATGATATGCACTTTCTTGATCTGGTTGGCAAGAGATTTATCCTGGGGAAGTTTGCCCTCTTTAAGGTATTGAATTAAGGGTTGTCTCCAATCACCTTACTCGTTGGTTATTGAAGAGGTAGATAGGACTTGGGAAGATTTCTTATTGTTGTGCTCCATATCTATAAGAGATAGGATTTGATTACCTTGAATCTCTACAAGAATGGAGTTTTCTTTTGGGAAGCAAATTCCTTTGCGAGCTTTATTTGGGCATCAACCATGGAAATGCTTCCATGGGGAATTCTGTACAAAATGAAAAAAGGAATATGTCGAATAGGTGACTGGTGTACTGGTGATATTTAAGAGTTTAGGATTCAAAATGTTATTTGTTACGACAATCTAGATGATTACCTGTTGAGAATAACTAAAAAATTTAATCTCTTCAATCTCCATCATAATTACAAGTTTCAGACCAATTAGCAGAGATTTGTCTTCAGCCTTGTTATTTGTGCAAGGCTCTAATAAACGGTAGAAAAAATACATCATTCTCTTATATGGTGTTATAAAAGTCAGGCGAATTCTAACTTTTTTGAGGATTGTAGATTTTTAGGCTTTGCCCCATTGAGAAGATGCCACACCATCAAAATATACTTACCGATATGATTATCAAATTCCTTTAAAATCATGACTTGTTTGTCAGAAAACTCATCATTTAAAGGAGAATCTGCCGGCTGTGGGTGTGCCACAAGGAAGTCAACAATGGCTTGTACTTTCATAGCATAAAAGGGAAAGAAAGTGGTCTCAAATTGAAGTTATATCATAGATCACCGAGCCAAATATCATGATAATATAGGTTGGGTCATAAGATATTGCAATGGGTTGACTCTGGAAATCAAACTTACTTGATGAGAGAGCATAGAATGTCTTAACTTTTTTGTTGCAAAAACTAAATCAAGATAATACTTTTCGATTAAAGGGTACCAGATTTTTGTAGATTGAATCCTTTGGATTAGATAATAAAGAGCATTCTTCTTACCCTCATCATTGAATTGAACTAAAAGAGTGCTAAGTGACTCATCGAGGGTAGCAGTACAAAGAATAAGAGGCTTCTCCGGAACAGGGGCTACCAAGACTAGTGGATTAGTAAGATATTCTTTGATACTCTCAAAGGCACTCTGGAATTTCTCATCCTAAACAAATTTAGTGTCCTTTTTGGCTAGGGTAGAGAAATGTTGACATTTTTCAGAAAGATTTGAAATAAACCTCCTTATATACACCAGTCTAATGTAGAGAGACCTTAGTTAAGTAAGGATATAAGGACGTGACATATTTAAGATGGCTTTGATTTTGGTAGGATCAATTTTTATTATTTGTTGCCTCACTATAAAACCTAAAAATTTCCTTGAACTCACACCAAAAGCACACTTTAAAGGATTCATTTTGAGGTTATAGCGGTGCAACCGCTCAAAAAAGACTCTTAAGTCATATGTGTGAGCCTCTTTGATTTGCTCTTGACAACTAAATCATAGATATAGCAGTCAACTTGATTATGGATTAAGTCATCAAAGACATGAGTCGTGGCCTAGTGGTAGGTTGCACCAATGTTCTTAAGGCCAAATTACATCACCTTATAACAGAAGATTCCTATAGGAGTCTTGAATGCATTATTTCTCTCATCTTTTGGGGACATATTGATTTGATTGTAACAAGAAGAGCCATCCATAAAGGAGAAAACAGCATGTGAGGAGGCAGTGTCCACCATGAGCTTAGGTATGTGTAATGGAAATTCATCATTGGGATACGTCTTATTCATATCCCTATAGTTGACAAAAATATGGATTTTATTGTTCTTCTTTCAAACTTATAAGATGTTTGCTACCCAAGAGGGGTATTATTCCTCTCGAATAAATCAAACATCTACCAATTTCATGACTTCATAAATGACTTGCTACTTGATATCTAAGAGCATGCATCGAGGAGCTTTCCTGACAGGCATAGCATCATGTTGGATTCCAAGTTTATGAACTACTACTTCAGTATAAAAACCCTATATTCCATCGTATGTCCAAGTAAAGCAATCCCTAAACTCAAAAAGAGATTGAATCATATCCTTGACTCATCTTCACTTAATAACAAATTTATGAAAGTGGGACGAGGGTCATCTTCTATTCCAATGTTAACCTCTTTCAATTCATCAACTATCAATTTAATCTTTCTTCAAATTCGATGGGTGCATCTTGAACTTGAAGTTCATCACAGTAATCCAAAGTCTCCAAATAAAGTTTGTTGAGGAGATTGATGACTTTGACAGGGACATTCTTAGATTCAAGATGATTTGGTATCATAAGACAATATTCGTCATCATCAAATACAGGCTCATCTCTTTGAACTTATGTAGTATTGATCTCATGGTCATTATCCTGTTCTAAAGTGAGGTCAAATTTTAGAGGAGGATTGATTTTCAAGTAGTAAAAAAGCATTGCCACACACTGTACTTCTGGTTCCTCATCAGAAGTTGATTCTAGATTAATGTAGACCCATGTTCTTCTTTTGAATGAAGGATAGCCTCAACTACATGCCCTTTGGGCCATCCTCCCACCTCTTTGAGGTAACATGATTGGAGGCCTAAGAACTACGATCTCAAGGTCATCTTCATTATTTGATTCTTTTATTTTTTTTTTATCTTTTTCTTTTTCTCCTTTTGATTCTTAATTTTGATTGGAGCTTTGCTCACTTATTTTCTTCTCATTTTTTATCTTAACTTTAAAATGGGAAAATGACCCTTTTGGTGTGTAGTATGCAACATCCTCGTAGATGCCAATCTCTTGAATACAAAATGGTTGCAAATCACCCTTAATCACATACTCAATGTCATTGTGTTGGTACTTGACGCATTAGTGAAGGGTAAATGGAACCATTCTATAATTTGTGGATCTAAGGCCTACCTAAGAGTGCATTGAAGGACATTGCCTTATAAATTATATAAAATTTTGCTTTGGTTTTCATATCTCTAATCTCTAAAAGTAGGGTGATCAAACCTAAAGCCTTCTAACCCTTTTTGTTGAACCCACTTAACACTAACTTATCAGTAGTGAGCTTGGTTATATCAACTTTAAGTTATGCAAGAGTCATTATGTTCATCACGTTGATCGATGCACCCAAATCAACCAAAAATCTTGATAACATGAAGTTGCATATATTTATAGTAATATATAGTGGATGATTATGATCGACAATACCCATAAGTAAATACTCATAATAGAAAGTTACTCCTGAGATTTCCTTGAAGTAGAGGGCTTTATCCTATGAATTCGAAGCTAATTGAGCTAAGCAAATCTCTGGGTCAAAAAGTTCTTTGATTAAGGATTCCCACATCTCCTTGGATGGGATGAGGGTGTCATAGATTCTTTCCCAAAAAAAGAGAAAAGTAGCAAGCCTTGCCCCCAGGTAATCTCCTCCAGTTCCTCAACTTGGCAGACAACTTCCTAAGATGAGCTAGGATGCTGTAGTCAACTTTAGGAACATTGAACTCAAGATATGATGAACTTGGAAAAAGATTGAATTATTGAGGAGGATTTATAATTGGATCATTAGAGAAAACATTCTTGGTTTTTCTCCTAAGGAGGTAACCTAGGGACTAAGACTTTACCACCACAAAATTGCACTTCCATGATCTAATCAGGAGGACAAATTAGGGTGGCGTCTATGCTCTCCGTTGGCAATACAGTATCATTTTTTGGAGAGGAGTTTGAATATGAAAAGTCTATCATAATAGGACTCCCCTAAAAATTGATTTGGGGGAAGTCATTATTTAATAACACCTCAAATTCGACTTCCCTTTTGGGTAGAATAAAAAAGATCAAAATTTTGAACGTCTTGATTTATATCAACAAAATTTTGATTTTTATTTGAAGAAAAGTCAACTTGCATTTTATTCTCATACTTACTCATCAAAATTGACATAGAAGGATGCTTTTTATTAAGGCATCTATCATTCAAAACTTGCCTTTGATGGTAAAAGTAATATAATAAGAGCAAGTATGGGGTTTTTATGCCACTATCCGCTGCCCTAATACATCAATCATCAACATTTTTCCCTTTTACAAAAATATCACACTTTTTCTTTTCAATTAATATAATAGTTCATATAACTACAAGAGAGGAAAATAGCTCACATCCTCGTGTGAAGCCTCCAGTTCAACCTCCCATATTGGGTCTCGAGCTCTCATCGACAGCTATTAAGAAAGATGAAAAGACTTGTTAATCAACTTTTTAAATTCCCAGGATAGAGTAATAAAAGAAGCTTTTAGTATCCAATTCACCCCCCTCTTGGTTAGCCTTGGGACTAGTTCATAAGGGCTTAATATCCCTGACGAACTTTCAAGTGGTATTAAAGTGAGATTCATAAATTAAGTTTTTAAAATCTTTTAAATTTTGATCAATGACTAATTTTTGTAATCATAATATTACGAAAGGATATTCAATCACCCGACCACCTTTATTTACAAATATTTCTTTTAGTTTTAAAAAAAATTGTATATCTACTTTATTGCAATCAATTGACTATCAAATATGGCATATGATTATAACTAATTATTCTATACCATTACATGTTATAGATAGAATTAAAATTGATATTCCTTTTAATAAATGGAGTAGGGTAGAATAAATTAATGCTCAATTGAATGATAAATCTTTGAACTATTCTTTTATGCTTTAAAATTTGAAGATTTATGTTAATATTCACATGCAGTAATAGCAAGAAAATTTGAGATAAATTACACACTAGATATGAAGGTACTAGTGAAGTTAAGTAATCTATGTAGAATATTTTAATGCATGATTATGAAAATTTTTGAATGAAATCTTATGAGACTGTACTAGACATGTATACCAAGTTTACTTAAATATTAACATCATTACATGCTTTAGGAAAAGAATTTTCAAACTTTGAAAAGGTAAATAAAATTCTACATTGTCTACTTGATAAGTTTGATGTCAAATTCATTGTTATTTATGTATTAGAAAATTTAAATGAATATTCTATTGATAATTTGATTGGCTCACTCATTGCTTACGAGCAAAGTTTGGGTCAAAAACTTTCGGATGAAGGTTAAATCAAAATGATAAAATTTGAAGATATAAAGAAACTGGCTTAGTAGATGATGAAAGATATGAGTTTACAAGAAAATTTTAAAATCTACTACATCACAAGCATCAACATCAACAAAAATGAAACAAAGGTAAACAAAGTAAGAATATTTAGATTTTATCTGATGTTATTTATTTTGGGTGTAAGAAATTCAGACATATGAAAAATTAGTGTCCTAATTTGAAAACTTTTCCTACAAAGGAAAAATATAAAGCTAAGCAAATTGTAAAAAGGGCGTATGATAAAAAACATAAAATCTCCTAGGCATACCTAGTTTCTAAATCATCAGACCATGAGCAAGGTAATGAGGTATAAAGTTTTTTTTTGTGTATTTATGTGTTGTAGTTAATGCATGCATATATGTTTCTTTTTTTTATTTTGTTCATTTAAATTTTTTTTTGTGCTATTTTTTATGTTTTTTGTAATCATTCTATTTTATTTTTATTGTATGTTTTTATAATTTATTACGGACCTATACACACAAATCATTATTCATATTATATTTCCTTAAGAGAATCAATTCACTTCTCTCAATTTTTTTAAAATGAAAATTTTACTTCCTTTTTATCAAAAAAATTAGTAAGCACTGATTGACTTCCCTAAATCCATTAAAGGAAGAAACATCGTTAATTATCTCTCTTCTTCTAACTCCTTTAGTGGTGTATTTTCTTTTTGATGCAAAATCTATTTCAAATTTAAAGTTGGACTTTGAAATTTAGATCTGTTTTATATTCTTACAGTAATTTATCTCATATGAATAATGCTTCATTAAATCTCTTCCAAGCTTTCTTAATCAGGTTATTGCATTTATCATATGAATATGATTTTGTTTTATGATTTATTCTTCCTTATATTAGAAAGTGAATTTTTCTTCTCTTATATCCTCACAACTGAGAGTTTTTAAAGGTTTTGAAAGGGAGCTAGCTCGCAAAAATGATAAGAGGCATAAAATGAACCTAAAAGAAAATTGAAAAGACAATGATCGTTAAAAAATTAAAAGATACACAAAGTATATCAAAAATTAAAAGATACCCAAAGTGCTTCAAACAGCTGACAAAAGGCGCAAAATGAGCCCACAAGAAATCAAGCTTGCTTCTCTTTCAAATTTTTAAATCTTAAAAAAATTCGTGTGCTATTTGATATCTTCAAACACTTGATTTTTGAAAATTATGATTTTGGTTGATTACCTTATAATATTATTCCATCAAATATTTTTTCTAAAAAAGTTTGAATAGAAGACTTTTCTTATCTAATTTTTTGTCTGAATTATAGTTTTGCTTTAAAAGGAGTTTAAACTATAAGGAACATGAGTTAAGGTTGATAAAATTTAATTTTCTAACCTTTCTGGATCTTAGTGCGATTAATTCATTTCTTACTACACTTTTAAATAAAATTAAGATGTAACTTCCTCATTTCAAAAAAAATTGTTAAAATTAATTGATTCTTCTTAAACATTACCATCATCCCTACCTAATCAAGGGTCAGTTTGATCTTTTGTGTTTTTTTTTTTTCATTTTTTGTTGTTTGTTTCTTTTTTTGTGCTTCTCTTTTTTTGATAATGTCAAATGGGGGAACATATTATATTTATGTTTAAGTTGCATATATTCATCCTATATTTTCTTTAGTTTATCTATTTTGTAGTTTTTTAAATATTTTTATTTAAAAAAACCTTTTTTTAATTTACCCTACTTTTAATATAAATATCTTAGTGAAGGAGAGATTAGAAAAAAATATTTTAAAATTTACAAATTCAACTAATAATATTTGTCATCATAAAAAATGAGGAGATTATTACAACTCAAGCTTATGAGTTTACATTTTTTATGATAATAAATATTGTGGCTCACATCCTATTATCTACTTGTATTTGTAATATATTTTTATTTATATGTGTATTAACTTTTCAGGAATATCATGTACCATCCAATAAAGATTCAAGGCTCGAGATTGGGTAGAATAGGTTATGTAATATTTATTGGTGTATTTTTTATTTCTTGAGTCATGTCTTGTAAGGGTGAATGCTTGCTTGGTGACCATTCACACACACTCAGGGGGAGTGAGATTGAGTCAAAAATTAAAAGTTCATGTTTTAAACAAATCATACTAGATGATTTTGATTGTCCAGAATGATTCGTTATGATCTTGGAAAATATCCGCCAATGAAAATTTAGGCATTGATTTAATATTGAAATTTTGTTCTAATCATCCAGGACGATATAGATCATCATGTAGGATCAATATCAATCTTTCCTAAATTAATCATGTGATTAGGGGACTACTTATGGTTAAATTATTAAATCAGATAATCCTATACGATCTATATATCATATTGGATGATATTTGCATATTTGATTTTCTTAAATCGTCCAATATGAAATACTATAATTTTTCTTCTAATCGTCCAGGATGATCCACAATATTGTCGTGGATGATCTATACAAATTTGAAGAGATCATCCAGGACTATCCTGAGATTGTCTAGGACTATCAGGTCAAATTCTACACATCGTATTAGATGAACCTGTGTTAATCCAGGATTATATTTGGTGCTAGAATTGAGTTTTTAGGGTCTTTTGAAGTCCTCTTTTTAAGCACATCATACTGGACAATCATTCGATCGTCCAGGATGATCTTTGCCACTAAGATTAATTTTTAGGGTTTTTCAAAGCCATCTATTTAAGCTTTCTCAAGGCACTTGGTAAGTGTCTTTGGCAGCCATTATGTCGTCATTCTTTTGGAGAAAACTTGAAGAGAGAACTTGAAATGGAGAGAGGAAAGGGTAGAGTTTGAGAGAGGGAGAAGATTTTTGGAGGGGGTTTCGAGTGTGGAGGGGGTTTCACTAGATTAATCCAGCAAGCTTGCACTTTAGTACCATCGGATTCAAGATTTGTCTAGAGGAAAGTTTTGAGAAGAAGAAGATCTCTTTAGTGTCAAATGACCCAGTTACGCCGTAACGCCAGAGAAGGTGGAAGTATTTTGTATGGGATCCTCCACCTAGCTATTGGGGGCTAAAGGAGAGTCACTGTTATTTAGCGCAATACTCAAAGGGTTCCTCTGAGGAGTGGACGTAGGTCAGGTTTGACCAAACCAATATAAATCTAGTGTATTCTTTCATTTATTATTTCTGCACTTTATTTCTGCATTTATTTTTATTGTGATTAACTGCTTGGATGAAATCTCTTATTGATCTTTTTATTATTGATTTAATTCATTTCCTCTGCAATAAATTTTTTTTTCTTTTAGTTAAAGAAGTTTTTAGTATCCAATTTACCCCCCCCGCGTCTCCTCTTAGTTAGCCTCGGGACTAGTTCATAAGGGCTTAATATCCTTGACGAACTTCCAACAACCTATTTTGAGTCTATCCATATAGCAATGTATCAAATGTGCTAATAAACCATTGAGCACATTTCAACACCTCATTACTTATAATGAAGAGCTACTAAGAGGAAACTTTCATTCTTGATTATTTCAACTTTATGAAGAAAGGAGAAAAAAACTAAAGCGAATTTTAGCTTTTATGTTTTATAGAAATCATGAGAAAAATCAGACTTTAGCATCTCTTATTTCAATAATAATAGAAATGAAGAAGGCGTTAAGTGGAGAACAACATCAATATCTTTTAGCCATAACACATGGCTGCAATTTTCTCTAAGAAGTATAAACAATCGTTATCATATCTTACTTTCATAAAATTAGCAAAAAGATGAGAAATAAGTTCACCTACTCCTCTCTAAAAGAGAAAACTTTATATCTATCAACGTAATTATCATTCTTCTTACTAAACATGTAGATATAGTTGTATTTATTTAAATATGAAATTGCACTAAGTGATGGATGCAACTAATGATAATTAGATGTTATGCAATGTCATAGATATTACCTAGTTTACTGTCATGTTATAGATTGAGTTTTAGGATATATGAAAAAGCTTCAACATAGCATGCTTCATGAACAGGTGATCAAAACAACAGTAGTTTTCATACAAGTCATGGAGTCCCTACGATCACCTACTTCACATATTACCAATTCATAACATCACAAGAAGAGAGAAAATATCATATTTCTACATCAGAAATACACTCATAGATAATGAGTAGTCCACAATCATGCCATCTGATTAAGTTACCAGATCTATCATAAAACTTCAACTAAACATGCTTTCCAAGAAGTGGCTATAAAATTACAATAGCATTCATACAAGCTATAAAATCCATGTTATTATCTACCCTATCTTAAAGGCCTGTAGAGGAAGAGGGCCCTCACCTTGGGAGCGAGGTCGAATGATGATGTCAAGAGAAGAAGGAAACCAGCACCTGGAGTTTAGCAAAGCTAACAGCCAAGGCGGGCAGATTGGCTAGATCGACAACTTCTTAGCATGGGAGAGAAGGCTTCGGGCTCAAGGTCTCTTTGAACTGGATAAAGGAGAAGGGACGGAGGTCTCAACTTGAACCTCCATGCAATTAAAGCGAGAGACACCGTAGAGGGAGAGAGGAATCAACAAGGGTCTTATGCGGCTCCTTATCTCGATCTCAAAGGAGAGCTGACTCCCTTTATAAACCCACCCCTCTGGGCTTCACACATGGAAAAATATTCAAAAACTTGTCTTGTCACCCATTAGGCCTCGCTAAGTACCTGACATTATAGTCAAATAGGCATATCATGCGACTGCCTCGTTTGATCGGGGAAGAAACTAGGCCATTGATGAAATCAAAGCTGTTGATTGTAATTTCTTGATATATAAATACATTCAAATTCATTAAAAAGTTATATGGATTGGTCATTAAACTAATTGAATTGATGTGGTTCAAATTTGAATTCAAATTTGATTCAATTTGGCTCAGTTCAAGTCTATATTGGTTCAATTTAGTTTGATTAATTTAATTAGATAAAATTGAACCTAAAATCAACAATAATTTGAGTCAAATGAGGTTTAATGTTGCCGATATATAATGATCGAGGTTGGTTGAACACAGTCGAGTTAAATTTGACTTGGTTTGAGTCAATATGAACTTGGTATAATTTTACTGAGGAAATTTAATAAAATCAATTTAAAATTGATGCCGACTCGACCCAAATTTAGCTTATCGTGGTTCAATCAAGTCGATCGAGTATAGTCATGCCCTCTCAGGCCCAAATCTAGTTCAATCGAAGGATTACAAGCATGCTCGAGGGCATAAATATGAAAATTGAGGTTAACAAAAGGATCCCCAATAGTTGTGACAAACGACAAGTCCGTCGACCTATGAAATATAAGTGACAAGACCGTAGAAGTGATTGATGCTAAAAAAGAGGTCAACAAACATAACTCTAATAGGTGTGGTGAGCAATGGGTGAACCGCACGTATTAGTGTTAACCTCTTTATTCTTAAGAAAGTGCAACCCAACAACCAATCAATGAAGCTCAACAAACATCTAATCATACAATAATCATCAAATTAAGTAATATTTGTCCCACCATGTAATGATCACACAAACATGCAATGACCACCCAACCATGCATCAATCACATAATCATGCGAATGATCATTCAATCATATATTAATCAAACAATCATAATAATCATGCAATCACACAATTATCACTTAACCATGGCATAATTATCCTATCATATAAAATCATCAAATCATGTAATAATTATATGACCATGCAATAATCACACAATCATGCGATAAACATGCAATCATGTTATAATCAGAAAATCATGCAATAATAATCTAATTATATAATAATCATCATATTATATAATATTCATGTGATCATGCAATAATCGCATAACTATATAATGTTCATACAATCATATATTAATCATCTAATTATGCCATGCTCACACAATCATTTAACGATCATCTAATCATGAAATAATTAATCAATCATATAATGATCATATCATTATCACATAATCATGCAATGATCACACCGCAATCACATAATCATGCCATGATTACACACTTAAATAATAATCAATTAATCTTGTAATGATCACACCACAATCACATAATCATGCCATGATCACACACATATAATAATCAATCAATCATGTAACGATCATGAAATCAAGCAGATATGGTATGACAAAAGGGTAGAAAGAAATCTAACAGTTGCCTGACCAGATTGAAATGATAAATAAGGATGCCTTGATACTCACTTGACTAAATCAGAATAATGAGAAAGAGTAAGGAAAAAAAACTCAACAACCACTAGGAAATCTTAACAGCCACTCAGAAAACTGAATCACTTAGCTGAAGATTTGATGGTGAAGAATATGATAAGGAAAGCTTAACAACTTGACAATATATAACCAGTGGGATAAGAGATAGAAAGGAGATTAATATGAATCTAATCAAATAAAAAAATGAATGAGAATAACTCGATATGTAATTAACCCAAATTAAAATAGTGTGGAGCCCATGAAAGATGTCTAATATCCACCTATCCATATCACAATAGTGGGCAAAAGAGGAAAGAACACTCGATACTCACCCGACACACACGCCTATGGTGAAGTAAAGAGGATAAGTAAACTCAATGGCCCCATGGTGTACGTGCCCACTAGGATATGAAGAGGACAAGAACACTTAATAACCACTTGATGCATAAGCCTTAGGTGGTGTAAAGAGGAAAAAAACACTCAACAATCACCCGATGTAAATACCTGAGGTGATGTGAAGAGGATAAAACACTCAATAATCACTCGACGCATATGCCGCCGTGATGTGAAGAGGACAAGAAGAGTCCAATATTCACCTGTTGACCTTTGTATAAAATCCAGAAGAAACAAAGGAAAAATCCCGTAAATAATACCGATAAAACCGTCGTATCCACGAATCCAGCTGAAATCGGCGCCGTTCGCATCACTTCTCCGCAAATCCGGCGCAAATCCTGCGACAATTCCTCGATTTCGCTCCTCTCAGCGTCCATAAATAGAGGCCGAAGGGGGCTTCAACCGGCGATACTTCTTCCATTCGCTCTTTCACGCCGCTTCCACACGACTTCTTTCCCCATTCGCTACTCTCTCCTCTGTCCGACGCCTCCACCTCCCTCTCTGCCTCTATCCGACCTAGCCTTCTTCCGATCAAAACCAAGCCCGACGACCTCCTCCGCTTCCTTATTCCGACTTCCCTCAACCAGTCGAGCCACTTGATCCACAGAGAGAGAGAGAGAGAGAGAGAGAGAGAGAGAGAGGGACCAAGAGCTCTTACCTGTAGCCCGACCTCCCTCTTGCCCGATCTCCAGCCAAAGCCGATCCCCTCATCCGACTCCTTTGTGCCGTTCGATTTCACTCCTTTTACGACTTTCCCTTACTGTCGGATTGGAAGTTCCGACACTTTGATCGGAAGCACAAACAAGAGCTTGCTGGTCGTGAAGGTGGCTCCCTCACGCGTGCTTCTTCGGCCAAATCTCTTAAACATAGAGTTTAAGGTCTCTTAAACTCTCTGTTTAATAAGATTAGGTTTAATCTATTTTAATTTTTTATTTATAATTAATTTTAAATTAAATATAATTAATTATATTTAATTTATCATAAATTATAAATTAAAATGATTTACTTATAATTAAATTAAATTAATATAATTAATTGTATTTTAAAATATAATTAATTATAATTAATTTTTGATTAATCATAAATTAAATCTAATTAAGTTATGATTAATTTTAAATTAAAAATAATTAATTATAGATTAAATATAATTAATTATCCTTTTTTTAACTTAATTGTAAAATAAATCTAATAAATTTATAATTAATTTTAAAATTAAATATAATTAATTATGTATTAATTATAATTGTTTTATAATTAATTATAAATCATATGTATTTAATTTATAATTAATTATGAATTGAATATAGTTAATTATATGTCAAATATAATTAATTATACGTATAATTTGTAATTAGTTATAAATTAGATATGTTCTTTCTCCCTCGATCCACACCGACGACCGCCAAGGTATAAATTCTAAACCCTAAAACTCCGAGAACCCGTTTCAACGCATTCGTCGAGACAAAACGACCACCTATACACGCTTTTCTTAGCGTGGTGGGAGGGAGTGCGTCACGACGCTTGCGACGAAGCGGGTAATCACCCAAATTCCTTCTTCGAAGTTCGTATCGTCTTGGAAACCCCGCCTATACACGCTTTTCTTAGCGTGGTGGGAAGGGATCCCGGTGCGATGCGCACGATGAAGCGGGGATACCCATAAGTACCCGCTCGCGGGGAAATAACTGCTGTTCTTGCAAAATACTATAAAAAATGATTTTCTTGCAAAATATTTTCAAAATACCCATACACGCTTTTCTTAGCGTGGTGGGGGATCAAAAATACACGGCCGCGGTGTCCTCGAAAGAGGACATCTACCATACACGCTTTTCTTAGCGTGGTGGGATAGGCCCAGTTTTTCGTAGTTTTCCCCTAAACGGGGGAGACGCCGGAAGGCAGCCGAAATTTCGGGTGAAATGTTGCTACACTCGGACCTTTTTGAACTCAAGGAAAGCAAAATTTGGAGACATTGGACAATCAAGGACTTGGGACTTTGCTCAGAACTCAAATCAAAAGAACTAAATATACTTGAACTCAAATAAATGTGAAGTCATAAGACTTGAATTTGATTGAACTCAAGAGGCTACAAAGACTTGACTTGAACCATTTGAACAAGGACTTACACTGGTACTCGAGCAAGAGCAAAGAACTATGAACAGGAACTCAATTTGAACTCATACATGAACTCAAGAAGAACAAACTGAACTCAAGCTTGCACAAAATTTGGACAACTATAGTGGACTTGGTTTGGACATTGCAAATGAACTTGAACTTGCATTTGATTTAAAATCAAAAGATAAGAATAAAGAAACAAATGAACCAAGTATCATGGGCATAAGCTCGAGATGGACTCATGCTTGAACTTTACAAGCTTTGGACTTGAAGAAATAAACATGAATTGAACTCAATTTGGACTCGGGGCCTTGAGTTAGTCAAATTCAATATATCATATGATTTGGCAGATATTCAAATGAATGCCAATAGAAGAGCAACAGTGGATTCTATGAACAAGATGTGAATGGAAATATCATTCCAAATGCAATTTAATGGCAAGTCACAATGTTTGATCAATCATACACAAATTATAATATCTCCTATATGCATATGTAAAGAAAGAGAGTGGTGGTGCAAAGAAGAAATGTTTGAAGATTGCTCTTCTACAACCAACACAAGCTGACATTCAAACTCTCAATGACACCAAGAGGTCATATACAAGAAACATAGTATCCCACAAATAATCAAAGGACTACACTTGCTTATAGATGTATACAACAGTCTCCTATGGATATGGAGCTAGCTTACAAATAAATACAGTAGTAAATGCCTACGAATTATAAAAGAAGACTTGTCATACGTATGGCGTATTTGTAAATCAAAGTTGATGATAACGCATTAGGTGCTAATGATCATAAGTTGATGCCAAAGATCCATTCCACATTCCATGTGTCAGAATCAGTAATGTAGTGAAAAAGGTAAGTTATCGATCCAAGATACTGGTCACTGATTTCGAAGTGTAAGGAATTGGTAAGGATATAATCATCCAAGGTAGAAGTGGCGGGTTCTTCAAGCCAATAACAGGAAACAAGGAAGACGACATAATTGATAAAGCACTTATTGATTTCTATACGAGTTTTGGAAAGAGAAAGCCAGATCAAATCAAGATCGAGTTAATCTTAATTCAACTAAGTTATGAACATTTAGTTGGATAAGATTATAGAGGCTTGCAAATTTCTTGATGAACAGTAGTCGTGCATCCAACATATTGTTTGTGTGCAAATATTGAAGTACTACAACAAGTGCAAGCTCCTACGACCCAAGGCAGGAGATTAGTTAGTGCACTATGATCCGCCTACAAAAATCAACAAATAGTGCACGACAGTCTACCTGTACGAAGCAGCGAACAACTCTATTCAGAAGCTGCTACGCCACGCCACCGGATCCGCAACATCTTTGCAAGCGGACAGAAGGCGTTTACAAATATTTCAAAAATACCCTCGCACATGCACTGTAGTTTGTACACACTTAGGTACACTAAAAGAGGGTATATAATCTCAACCCGTATGGGCCCCGGCGAGCGTGTTATTGGTACACACGTGACGTCTAGGGATGCTGCGCGGGTTATCAAATTTTAAACCCGATCCTCCTTAGCAGGTAAAAAGGAGTCGACAAGGTTTAATTATAAAATGCCCCCAAACCCGCATGGGCCCCGGCGAGCGTGTTATTGGTACACACGTGACGTCTAGGGATGCTGCGCGGGTTGACAAGTGAATTCAGGTTCGAAATCGATCCTTCTATACGGGTCAATAGAAGTCGACAGGGTTCGAACCAACAAACAAATATACGGTTGTGACGACCGATATATTTGTCTTAATACACTCATATTAGGCCTTCAAGGCCTACAATAATGAGAATCCACTATCAAAGGGTATAAAGCCTACGAAACCTGATCCTCTATCGCCCAATAGATAGAGTTGACAAGGTTCAGTCCATAAAGAGAAATGACCCCGAACACCCCGATGATGGCCGTGTTGAATGATTATCTCAACCGGAGGGGTTTCCCAAACATTTTTAAATGTCTCCCAAATATCCAAATATTTCCCAAATATTTCAAAGCTCCACCCAAAAATCCTGTAAAACTCCAAAAATCCACAAAGTCGAAACCCAAAAATCTCAAAATCCCAAAAACCCAAAAAATATTTAAATTTGAAATCATCCATCCGTGCTTAAAGCAAAATCCATCCACCCTTCGCAATAGTTTGCCGAGGTGGACAAATTCAAATATAACTTTAGCTCACAAAGAGTCAAATGCCTAGTCGAAAATATCACTAGAATCCATTCTCAAATAATCTTTTGTCAGTAAGGACGTGGTACGTGTCCTCTAACCGGCAGTTTCGCCGCCAAATGGCACTGCAGGTAAACGGTTATGACCCGGGGCCCTCTGAACCGAGTGGTTTTGCCGCCAAATGGCACCACGGATAGCGGTTATGGCCAGAGCCAATACGCTCCTTAATGGCGTTAAATCCTTGAGATATGAATCAATAGGATATGATCGATAGGGCACAAAGCCCTTTGTAAGCTAAGGTGGATTCAAATTTGTCCCCTTAGACAAACATTCACCCCAGGTCTACAAGGTCTCCTTGGACGAAGCAACCCATGGTTGCCGACAAGGATCCTTCTGTCAGGTTGGGTCGACTACCTCCTCTGACTAAGTAGACCAGGGACCACGATGGCCCGGGACGACGGAACCATGGGATCTTGATCGGGCCAATCATCCATTCCCCCACCATCTGCTTTAAGTGAAAGGTGGTGAAATCTCTATTTTAAATATCAAAACCTTCAAATTTCCAAATATCAATCATTCAAATACCCAAATCCAAACCAAATTTCCAACTTCCAAATCCCAAATCCATTGCTGCTACTATATGCCAGATAACACGTATAATCTACGTATCTGATTGACGACTAGCCTTAATCGAAAGTTCTCTCTCGTGATCGGGAGGGGTAATTAACTATAGGGGCTTGCGCCTATAGGAAACCAGAACTCAGATCATAAAGTCCTCACCAAATGAGGGCGAAATCTCTGGGTAGTGTCTTATCTACAAACCCATCTGCCTTCCAAAATTTACCTCGGAACTTATTTAGTTAAAACTCTCTCGCCGAATAAGAAAAGCGAGCGGAGGCCGGGGCCGAATTTTCGGAGCCCACATCACCTGACCATATTTATAATAGTGGATGAGGATACTCAATTGTTCATCTAACCATATTCATAACAATGAGAAAGGAGTCATAAGAAAGGGAGTTCAATATTTTCCAAATTATACTCATAACGATAAATAAGAATGACTCAAGATGCACATGACCATACTTGCAACAGCGAGTAAAGAGCCTCCCAAAATTTAATGTCTTCATAACCATATTCATAATAGTAGAACAAAAGATAAAAAGAGTCCAACATTTATCTAACCATTTTCATAATAGTGAATGAGGATAACTCAATATCCATTTGACCATATTAGTAACAGCGAGACAAGGATCTAAAAAAACTCAATAAATCCCAAATTGAAATAAAAATAGGGGAAATGAAGTGGTGGTGAAGTATACTCCTAGGGACTCTGTCGAGTAACCAACCTAAAAGGGAGTTCAATATTTACCTAACCATATTTGCAATGGTGAATGAGAATGACTTAATACACACATGACCATATTCACAACAACGAGTAAAGAGCCTACCAAAATCTAATGTCTATCTGACCATATTCATAATAGCGGGCTAAAAGATAAAAAAAGTCCAACATTCATCAAACCATATTTACAAGAGCGAATGAGAATAATTTAATATTCATCTAACCATATTTGCAACAGCAAGGTAATGAGGCAAATAAAACTCAACAAATCCCAAACATGAAATATAAATAGGGGAAATGAAGAGTTGGTGAAGTATACCCTTAGGAGCTCTGTCCGGTAGATAACTAGAAAGGGAGTTTAATATTTTCCTGATCATATCCATAATGAAAAATGAGAATGACACAATACTCACCTAATCATATTCGTAATAATGAGTAAAGAGCCTCCCAAAATATAATGTCAGTCTGACCATATTCATAATAGTAGGAAAAAAGATGAAAAGAGTCCAACATTTATCTAACCATATTTGTAATATTGAATAAGAACAACTCAATATTCACCTAGCCATATTCGTAACACCAAGATAATGACCCCAAGAAAACTCAACAAGCTCTAAATACAAAATAAAATTAGGAGAATTAAAGAGGTGGTGATATACCCCCAAGGACTTTATCGGGCAACCAAGAAAAATGGGAGTTCAATATTCATCTGACCATATTTGCAATGACGAATTAGAATAACTCAATACACACCTATCACTATTCACTACCAAAATCTAATATCTGCATGAGCAACAATATAATAAAAGATGAAATTAGTCCAACATTCACATGACCGTATTCACAAAAGTGAATAAGGATGACTCAATATTTGCCTGACCATATTCATAATAGTGAGATAAGGAGCCAAAGAAAGGGAGATCCACATTTTCCTAACCATATTCTTGATGAAAAATGAGAACGACTCAATACACACCTGACTATATTTATAATATTGAGTAAAGAGCCTCCCAAAATCTAATGTCTGCCTAACCATATTCATAATAGTAGGACAAAAGATGGAAATAAAGTCCAAATGAATGGAAAATTGGCTTCCTAAACAAAGGAACAGCAAGTAATATCAAATAGAAAATCCCTCACACGAGTCTTTCTATAGAGGAGGCTGACAAAGAAAGAAGATGACTACTCATGAAAAATTAAGGTAAGGTTGTCATAACTCTTAAAGGATAAAGAATATGACTACACAATCACATACGAAAGTCAAGGGGAAACAATCCATTTGAGGGATGAAATCATGAATGAGATAATGTCTCCCAAAAAATGAATAGAATTAATACTTGAATGGGATAGTAGCTCCCAAACAACTGGTCAAAACCAACATCTTGAATGGGATAGTATCTTCCACACCAAATAAGTGGATAAAATCAAAAACTTGAATGGAATAGTGGATCCCAAACAAGTGAAAAAAATTAATAACTTGAGTGGGATAGTTGTTACCAAATAAGAAATGAGATCAATGCTTAATTGAGAGAAAGACTCTCAAACAAGAAAATGGTAACATGTAGGATATCAAGAGAATGAGTTCACAACCAATAAATATTTTAAGTGATTAGATCAAAATGATAATGGGATTACATCTTCCATCAAGTGGAATTAAGAACAATCAATATTCAAAAAAAAAAATGGTGCAATCAAGGGAAGGATCACATTAGTCCTCAATAATGAGATATAATCAAATATTGGGATCCAAACACTTTCATACATGAATTTTCAAAATAACAATGTGAACATTTAAACATACTTAATAGTGGAGATACTAAGAGATGTTAAATACTCATTAATGAATTGATATAAGTTTGATTCTTTTTTTTTTTTTTTTTGAAGAAGCACAAGTTTAATATTATTGATCAAAGAAAACTAACTACAAACTAGATACTCCACTAGATTCCTCCTTTAGCAAAACGCTAAATAAAGAGGAACCTTATTAGAAGATAAGTCTTCCCAACAAAAATCGGTATAAATGGCATAGCTAGCACATAGATTTTCTAGCTTATTACCTCTCCTATTAACCCAATAGAACAAAATGAACTCATGATCTTTCAATAGCAGCAACTCATCTTTCCATTTGCCTTCCGAATTTTGCAAAAAACTTTAAAACATTAAGATTATCTCCCTCTATGATTATACCTTGGTAGTCTTGCATCCAATCCCTCTTTATCTCCTTAATAAATTGGACCGAAAATAACTCAAGCCTTACAATATCCCAATGTATACAAGAGTGACCATAAGCCAAGACCAGTCTCCCTTTGCTATCCCAAACAACACAACCGATACTAACTTTTTGTGATTTTAATAATGATGCATCCACATTAATCTTTATCCAATTGGGAGGAGGAGGGTACCAACTATTTGACAGTCTAAAAGACTAATTCGTACCCCAATTTCCCATCTTTCTATCAGCCATAAATGAAATAGAAGCTAAACTTACAGCATAAGAAGCTAAGAAGATAGAACCATCCTCTTTTCCTCTGTGAACCATCTTATTTCTGGATTTCCATGTGAGATAAACAGCACTACAATAAATGTTCACCATGTAACCTTAAGAAGAATAACTTCCTTCCATCCATTCCCAGCAAGATTGAAATGAATGAAAAATTTGGAACTGAAACCTGCAATTGTTCAAACAACCAATCACTTCCTTCAATTTTTAGTAGTTCACCATGATATGCTCAAAGTTTTCCTGATTACCAAATATAAGTTTGATTCATATGTCTTTTTTAAGAGTGAAAATCTCATCAAAGAGTAGAAGCATTATTTTTTAGAATGAAGAAAATTAGATCTTGATCATCTTAACCCGGTCAAAAAAGACAAATGAGAATAGATTCAAAAGTTTAGTAAGAAGTGGATTGACTTCATCTAAACCCAAAAAGATTAGGGATTTAAAAATTTTCAAAGCTTCCCTGTAAGCTAGATTAGGCTATCTCCTTTATATATGTATTTTTGGAATTAAAATCCAATTTTAAAAAATATTTAAATATGAGAAAGAAATTGAATCTTCTCAATCTTCTAGAATGAAAAATATTTTTATATATAATGGAATAACATTGAATAATGATGAATTCAGAATCATGATTTTCAAACTCAAGTATCAAAAATATCAAATGATACATGCTTTCTGAGATTTAAAGATTTACAAGAAAGGAAAGCTATTTACTTATTCATTTTAGGTTCATTTTGTGACTCTTTATTAATTTTAGCATACTTTGCGCATCTTTTAATTTTTAATACACTTTGTGCATCTTTCATTTTTGACGCACTTAGTTGTTTTGACTAATCAAACCTAGAAAATTTCATTAGGTCATGTCTTGGGAGCTATTTGAAATTCGAATGGTACGAGGTATAAATCATTAGAGAAATGATATAGTTATTTAAGTGGAAGGTCAAAGATATGTGGAGTTTTACCATTCTTTATGAGTTAACCAGGTCAAACTACCCTAGAAGGGTTAATGATATATTTGGATAAATTTGAACTATACATTCAGGTAGTCTTGATAGATCAAAAGAGCTAATTGAACCATGAATAATGATTGAGCTCAAATAGGTTCATTTGACTTAGGTTATGTCCAATTGACCCAATCACTTGTTAATTGAATTAAGGCAACTAATCAAATCAATTTCACTAGGAGAAGTGTTTAAGGAAATTTGGTGGGGTTTAGAAGTCATTTGGAATTGAATTCAAGGTTTTTGTTGAAGGATTTGACATATAAAGCTCCTAATGAAATGATGTAGACCTTAACTAAGGTCATAGATTCAATGCACTATGCAAAATAGTACACTGAGGTGCATGACTACAGTGCAAGACTATAGGTGATTGATGCTTTGATTGAATGTTGAATGATTGAAGCTTGATATAAACTGGATGATTGTTGGAAAATTGAATGGTTGCTGGCGAAAGGTTAATTGATTGAAGTGATGGATTGCTTGATTGATTGATAGGTTGATTGAATGCAGGCTATATGATTGATAAATGAAGATGGTTGAATAATTTGCTAGATGATTGACATGTGGCAGACTGTTAATCATCAGATATATAACCATGAGTTCTGGAAGGTCTTGATGATCACATGCAAAAATATGGTCAACAATGCCATCTGATTAAGCTACCAGATCTATGATAGAACTTCAACTCAACATGTTTTGCCAATAAATGGATATAAATTTACATTAGCATTCATGCAAGCAACGAAATCCAAGTGATTCCCTAACCTAGCTTAAAGAATTGCACAGGAAGAGGGCCCTCACCTTGGCAGCGAGGAGCGGCTGATGCTGTAGTGAGTCGAGTATGTTGGAAGCCGACGTCGAGAGAAGAAGGAGACCATCGCCTGGAGTCGAGCAAAGCTGACGGCCCAGGTGGCTGAACTGGATCGGCAGCTTATTGGCATGATGAGAGAAGGCTTTGGGTTATTTGTATTGGAGAAATGAGAGGGGAGGGAGGTCTCGTCATGGGCTTCCACGCTAATAGAGTGAGAGACATCGGAGAGGGAGAGAGGAAATGAGAAGGGTCTTTTATGGCTCCTTATCTCGATCTCGAAGAGGGAGAGCCAAATCCTTTTGTAAACCTGCCCCTCTGGGCTTCACGTAGGGAAGAAGATATAAAAACCAGCCTTGTCACCCGATAGACCTCGCTAAGCTATCTGACTTCATACTCAAATGGGTATATCACGCGACTGCCTCATCTAATAGCGACAGAACTGTGCCTTTAACAAAATCGGAGCTGTCAATTCCAATTTATGGATTTAAAAATACATTCAAATTCATTACAAAGTTAATTGGATTGATCATTGAACTAATTAAATTGATTTGGTTCAGATTTGAGTTCAAATTAGTCTCAATTTGGCTTAGTTCGAGTCTATTTGGGTTCAATTTAATTAGATAAAATTGAACCCAAAATCAACACTAACTTAAGCCAATTGAGGTTTGACAATACCGATATACTACTTGGTCTAAGTCGATTTGAACTTGGAATAATTTGAACGAGGCAATTTAATAAAATCGATTTCAAATTGTTGCCGACTCGACCCGAATTTAGCTTGTTGTGGTTCAATCAGGTCGATTGAGTACAGTCGGGCCTGCACGGGTACAAATTTGGTTCAATCGAAGGACTACAAGTATGCTCGAGGGCATAAATGTAAAAATTGAGGTTAACAAATAGACCCCCAATAGGTGTGACAAACGACAAGTGTGTCGACCTATGAAATACAAGTTACAAGACCATGCAAGTGACCGATGCCAAAAAGGAGGTCAATATGAGAACACAAATTTTTAATATTTTTTATAGGATGCTCTCATTCCTAGCAAGTTTATCTTGAAGACTCTCCTCAACAAGCCTTTGCCCTAAGGAGCACTCACTCTTGGAGGGTTTATTTCTCTTAGCAATTATTCTCAACTATGAACATCCACCATTCGTAGATGTCCTAGTCCATGCAACCAGAAGCATAGACTTATGGATCTCACGGTTGTGACTCCATCGACCAATTATGTCCGTTCTTGACTTTAAAGTCACGTTTGCCTTGTGTGTTGTTCCTTGTTTGAAGGAAAGCACTATCACATACTCACCTTGAACACTCATTTTTGAAGACTCATTTAAGGCTCTTGTCCTCGATGACTCGCCTAAAGTACTCGCTAAGGAATTCCTCAAGCCACATCAGGGGTCGAGAGCCGCATTAGGAGCAGAGAGCTATGTGCTCACCATTTAGTCCAACTCTTATTTCTAAGATAATATGTACTTATCATATCACATACTATTCCTCAATTTTTTTTCGGTGTGGACTTTGTTGTAATCATGTTTGTTGCGTTCTGGAATATTCGCGGCGGTAGAGAAATATATGGTTTAACGTCTTAACATTGTACGAAGATCCAGCACACAAGCAGATAAGAGAGGGGATGAAACATTCATAAGAGACACCAAAGTTTTTACGTGGAAAACCCCTGAAAAGGGGGAAAAACCACGGGGCCTGGCCCAGTTTGAATGAATCCACTAGTATTTGTAGTCGATTACAAATGAGGCCCTTCCTTAGGAGAAGGCCTTGGATTGATGTAGCAAATGTACATCATATAGATTGCATTACATGGTAGGAGTTACATATACAGGTTTGTTTGGCCTGAAGGACCGTAGTCGGCAGGAGACCGGGGTCAGAAAGACCGTTGTCTGTTGATGGAGGTCGGAAGGACCATAGTAGGCGACAAAGGCCTGAAGGACCGTAGGCGGTAGGAGACTGGGGTCTGAAAGACCGTTGTCTAGTGATGGAGGTCGGACGGACCGTAGTAGGCGACAGAGGTCAGAAGGACCGTAGGCAGTAGGAGACAAGGAGTCAGGTGTTAGTCCCAGTGTCACTTGGAAGATCGGATGTTGATGGTCTGGCCTTGAGTAGGACGTCGGGTCTTAAGCAGGACGTCAGGTATTCAGCAGGACGTCGGGTCTTCAGCAGGACGTCGGGACTGAACGTCGAACCTTAAGGCAGTGGTGCAATGAAACTCCGGCGGTGGTCCGGCGAGGCTTCGGTGGTGGTCCGGCGAGGTTCCTGCAGCGGTCCGACGGAGGTCCGGCGGTGCTTCTGCGGTGGTCCGGCGGCTGTCGAGGAGGAGCTTCGTCCTTCTCCTCTTCCTTCTCTTCTTGCTTGAGTCCTCCTCTCATGAGAAATGAGGGCTCTATTTATAGATTTTCTGGAGTGGCATGACTCGTAAATAGGCGTTGGATCAGGGGCGAATAGGGAGTGGTCGAATGGACGGCCGATATTGAATCCTACGATCGTGTACCGTTCATTGGACATTTGAAGGCTCTAGTGATGTCGGAATTCTGTGATCTTAGGCTCGTTGGACTCGTCTCGTCGAGACGTTCAATTCGAGTATAAGCTTGTTAAAATCGGAGACCATTTGGTAACTCAAATTTCGGTTTGAACCTTCCAACAGCGCTTTGGGTCCTTGATTTGGACCCATTTGGGCTTGGATTGGGTCGAATTTGGTTTCGTTGAGTTCGTATTTCCGAGACGCTCAGTTCGACTATAAGCTTGCTGAAATCGAAGTTCGGGTGCTCTCAGAATTAATTTTTGAAGTTTTCAACTAGCTTTTGCCTCGAGATTCGTGTCCGATCAAGCTAATTTTGTGATGCCGTATCAGTTGCCCCCCTTTTTTCGGACGTCGAAGCTCCAGAAATCCGAAAATACTTGTTCCGAAATTTTACATTGGCCGAATCGCAAAAAATTGCGTTCCAAAAGTTAAATGCTTGCTCAAACTTGATCGTAGAGGTCTCATTGAGTTCTGAAAGTGTCAAAATTGAGTCTGGAACGTCGAAAAATGTGTCCGAGGACCCCAAAAACGTCCGATTTGGACTTTCCGGGCCCAAAATCGGAGCCCGGAAGCGTTTGGCGGCCGAACTGGCCGGCACACCAGCCAGCCGCCTTCCGCCGGCGGCGGCGCCGCCGGCGAGTTCCCGCGCTGATGCACGGGCTGGAGGGGCGCGTGACGCGCCTCCTGAGAGGCGGTGGGATTTTATTTTTAAAATTTTTTTTGGGCCCCACGTGCATTTAAAAAGTGCAGAAAATTCTGAAAAAAATCTAGAAAATTCCAAAAAATTCCGAAAAAAATCTGAAAAATTTAGAAAACTTCAAATTTTTTGAAACTTCTAGAAAACTCTAAAAACTTCCCCCATTCTCTCACAAAAAACTATAAATAGGCCCCTTATGCCTTTAGAAAAATTGTCCTTCTCCTCTTTTCTTTTCTTCTTCTTCTCCTCTCCCTCTGTCCTTACTATTGAGGCCTTCCCTCGATTTTTTGAGGCCCCTCTCTTGGCAAGGAAGTCCGGAGATTCCCCCTTCTTTTCTTCTCCCTCTGTCTTTACTATTGAGGCATTCCCTCGATTTTTCGAGGCCCCTCTCTTGGCAAGGAAGTCTGGAGATTCCCCCTTCTTCTCTTCTCCCTCTATCCTTACTATTGAGGCCTTCCCTCGGTTTTTTGAGGCCCCTCTCTTGGCAAGGAAGTCCGGAGATTTCCCCTTCTTCTCTTCTCCCTCTGTCCTTACTATTGAGGCCTTCCCTCGGTTTTCCGAGACCCCTCTCTTGGCAAGGAAGTTCGGAGATTCCCCTTTCTCCCTTTTCTCCCTCTGTCCTTACAATTGAGGCTTTCCCTCGGTTTCCGAGGCCCCTCTCTTTGCAAGGAAGTCTGGAGATTCCCCCTTCTTCTTCGAGAGATCCTACGGAGGTCTGATGTTAATCAGTTAGTTGGAGATGGAGGTCGGAGAGACCGTTGTAAGGAGGGAGGTTGAAATGAGGGGCATACTTTCACCGTCGGGGAGAGGTATGATGACAGGTAGGAATTCAACGTCGGGTAGTCATACAGCATCGGGCAGAAGACCGATGAAAGTTAATTAACTGGTAAAAGTTCGACACCCGATAGAAGTACGAAGTCGGGTAGAGGTGCAGCTTCGGGTAGAGGACCGACAAAGGTTTGTCGACGGGCAGAAGTCCGACGACGAGTAGAAGTCCGCTGACAAGCAGAAGTCCAACAACAGGGAGAAGTCCGACGTGTGTAGAAGTACGGCCTGGGGCAGAACACCGATGAAAGTTCGTCGACGGGCAGAAGTCTGACGATGAGAAGAAGTCCGCTGACGAGCAGAAGTTCGACGACAAGGAGAAGTCTGGCGTAGTGTAGAAGTACGGCCTCGGGCAGAAAATCGATGAAAGTTCGTCGACGGGCAGAAGTCCGATGACGAGTAGAAGTCCGCTGATGAGCAGAAGTTCGACGATAAGGAAAAGTTCGACGTCGTGTAGAAGTCCGACGACAGGCAGAAGTCCGTAGTCGGGTAGAGATGCAGCGTCAAGTAGAAGACCGACGAAGGTCCGTTGACGAGCAGAAGTTCGACGACGAGTAGAAGTCCGCTAACGAGCAGAAGTCCGACGTCGAGTAGAAGTCCGCTGACGAGCAGAAGTCCGACGTCGGGTAGAAGTCTGCTGACGTCGTGTAGAAGTACGGCCTTGGGCAGAAGACCGATGAAAGTTCGTCGACGGGCAGAAGTCCGACGATGAGTAGAAGTCCGCTGATGAGCAGAAGTTCGACGATAAGGAAAAGTCCGACGTCGTGTAGAAGTCCGCTAATAAGCAGAAGTCCGACATTGAGTAGAAGTTCGCTGACGAGCAGAAGTCCGACGTCGGGTATTAGTCCGATGACAGGAAGAATTTCGGCGTCGGGTATTAGTCCGTCGAAAGTCCTGCAAGGCAAAAGTTCAGCGCATAAGTAAATTCAAAACCGGGTAGAATTTTAACATTATGGAGAAGTCAGATAGAAGTCCATTGACGACATTCTGGCGACGTTAACCAAGGATGTGAGACTTTTCCGAGGTTGTAAGTCAGAGCCCTGCTCGACGACGTTAACCTGTGTGGAAGAGGTCGGGAGAATCCACTAAGGATGTGAGACCTTTCCGATGTTGTATGCCGGAGCCCTGCTCGACGATGTTAACCTGTATGGAAGAGGTCGGGAGAATCCACTAAGGATGTGAGACCTTTCCGAGGTTGTATGCCAGAGCCCTACTCGACGACGTTAACCTGTGTGGAAGAGGTCGGGAGAATCCACTAAGGATGTGAGACCTTTCCGAGGTTGTATGCCGGAGCCCTTGCTCGACGACATTAACCTGTGTGGAAGAGGCCGAGAGAATCCACTAAGGATGTGAGACCTTTCCGAGGTTGTATGCCGGAGCCCTACACGACGACGTTAACCTGTATGGAAGAGGACAGGAGAATCCACTAAGGAAGTGAGACCTTTCCGAGGTTGTAAGTCGGAGCCCTGCTCGATGACGTTAACCTGTGTGGAAGAGGTCGGGAGAATCCACTAAGGATGTGAGACCTTTTCGAGGTTGTATGCCGGAGCCCTGCTCGACGACGTTAACCTGTATGGAAGAGGTCGAGAGAATCCACCAAGGATGTAAGACCTTTCCGAGGTTGTATGTCAAATCCCTGATCGACGACGTTAACCTGTATGGAAGAGGTCGGGAGAATCCACCAAGGATGTGAGACCTTTCCGAGGTTGTATGTCGGAGCCCTGCTCGACGACGTTAACCTGTATGAAAGAGGTCGGGAGAATCCACTAAGGATGTGAGACCTTTCCGAGGTTGTATGCTGGAGCCTATGCTCGACGACGTTAACCTGTGTGGAAGAGGTCGAAAGAATCCACCAAGGATGTAAGACCTTTCCTAGGTTGTATGTCGGAGCGAATCCACCAAGGATGTAAGACCTTTCTAAGGTTGTATGTCGGAGCCTTTGCTCGACGACGTTAACCTGTGTGGAAGAGGTCGAGAGAATCCACCAAGGATGTGAGACCTTTCCGAGGTTGTTTGTCGGAGCCTTTGCTCGACGATGTTAACCTGTATGGAAGAGGTCGAGAGAATCCACCAAGGATGTGGGACCTTTCCGAGGTTGTATGTCAGAGTCTTTGCTCGACGACGTTAACCTATGTGGAAGAGGCCGGGAGAATCCACCAAGGATGTAGGACCTTTTCGAGGTTGTAAGTCAGAGCCTTTGCTCGACGACGTTAACCTGTCTGGAAGAGGCCGGGAGAATCCACCAAGGATGTAGGACCTTTTCGAGGTTGTATGTCGGAGCTTTTGCTCGACGACGTTAACCTGCGTGGAAGAGGTCGGGAGAATCCACCAAGGATGTAAGACCTTTCCGAGGTTGTATGTCGGAGCCTTTACTCGACGATGTTAACCTGTGTGGAAGAGGTCGAATCGTATCCCCCTGGAATCGATTTTACCTTGATTGGGAGGGGGCGAATGCTGCGTGTATCCCAAATCAATGGTGAAGAATGATCTATTTTTAGACCGTTACTGTCTTTTTGAGGTCGAGGTTAAGACTATGCCCAAGAAGTAGAAGTCCAACAAGGGACTGTATAAAGCTTGCAATTGATTTGAAGCATCCTTGCATTCGCTCGGATATTCCTGAAATATCATCTTAATATAGACAGCATCGGAGGATCTTTTTGACCAGAATTGGGGTCAAAGTTGTCCCCCAGTCCGCATCTGCTTCTTATGATATTGATGCTATGTGTGAACTTTTGAGATTAGAGCACTAATTGCCCCCCAGTCGGGAATCACTTTCCCACAGACGACGCCAAACTGTTGCGTCCTGGAATATTTGTGGCGGTAGAGAAATATATGGTTTAACGTCTTAACATTGTACGAAGATCCATCACACAAGCAGATAAGAGAGGGGATGAAACATTCATAAGAGACACCAAAGTTTTTACGTGGAAAACCCCTGAAAAGGGGGAAAAACCACGGGGCCTGGCCCAGTTTGAATGAATCCACTAGTATTTGTAGTCGATTACAAATGAGGCCCTTCCATAGGAGAAGGCCTTGGATTGATGTAGCAAATGTACATCATATAGATTGCATTACATGGTAGGAGTTACATATACAGGTTTGTTTGGCCTGAAGGACCGTAGTCGGCAAGAAACCGGGGTTAGAAAGACCGTTGTCTGTTGATGGAGGTCGGAAGGACCATAGTAAGCGACGAAGGCCTGAAGGACCGTAGGCGGTAGGAGACTGGGGTCTGAAAGACCGTTGTCTAGTGATGGAGGTCGGACGGACCGTAGTAGGCGACAGAGATCAGAAGGACCGTAGGAGGTAGGAGACAAGGAGTCAGGTGTTAGTCCCAGTGTCACTTGGAAGATCGGATGTTGATGGTCTGGCCTTGAGTAGGACGTCGGGTCTTAAGCAGAACGTCAGGTCTTCAGCAGGACGTCGGGACTGAACGTCGGACCTTAAGGCAGTGGTGCAATGAAACTCCGGCGGTGGTCCGGCGAGGCTTCAGTGGTGGTCCGGCGAGGTTCCTGCAGCGGTCCGGCGGAGGTCCGGCGGTGCTTCTGCGGTGGTCCGGCGGTGGTCCGGCGGCCGTCGAGGAGGAGCTTCCTCCTTCTCCTCTTCCTTCTCTTCTTGCTTGAGTCCCCCTCTCATGAGAAATGAGGGCTCTATTTATAGATTTTCTGGAGTGGCATGACCCGTAAATAGGCGTTGGATCAGGGGCGAATAGGGAGTGGTCAAATGGACGGCCGATATTGAATCCTACGATTGTGTACCGTTCGTTGGACATTTGAAGGCCTTAGTGATGTCGGAATTCTGTGATCTTGGGCTCGTTGGACTCGTCTCATCGAGACGTTCGATTCGAGTATAAGCTTGTTAAAATCGGAGACCGTTTGGTAACTCAAATTGCGGTTTGAACCTTCCAACAGCGCTTCGGGTCCTTGATTTGGACCCATTTGGGCTTGGATTGGGTCGAATTTGGTGTCGTTGAGTTCGTATTTCCGAGACGCTCAGTTCGACTATAAGCTTGCTGAAATTGGAGTTCGGGTGCTTTCAGAATTAATTTTTGAAGTTTCCAACTAGCTTTTGCCTCGAGATTCGTGCCCGATCAAGCTAATTTTGTGATGCCGTATCAATGTTAACTCTATAATAAGAGATTAATGCTTCGTTTTGTGACAACTTTCTTAATTATTCGTAAAACAACTTTTTATTATAAAAGCTACTAAAAAAGTGTAAGAATGTCGCCCAAACGAATCCTAAGAGGCATATTTTGGGCTACATGCCATTTTAACTATTTACAAATTTCATTTAGCTCTCATCAACTTCTCATCTATGCTGATTTCTTTACGTTTTTCTCTATTCTCATCCTCTAACTTACTAAACTTCTTAGTTGGCACAAATATTATTACAAATAAATTAGTATCCAACAATTAATTGATCGGCAAACAATGCAAATAAAAGTATCAATGACCACGGTGTAAACGTCTACACGTGTCCCTTTCAAATGATCTTTTTTTTTTTCCTTCCAAATTATAACAAATGTAATAGGGGAGGCAATTCAAACCGGTTTTTTTTTTTTAGGGTAAAATTATAAACTAGCACTAATATAAATTTTATGATAAGAATGGGCTCTTTTAAAAATAATTAAAAGAGACTGATCAATTGCCTTATTATCCCGAAATAAATGAACTCTGAAGTTAACATTTTTATTTCTTTAAGGCAGTGGCGGAGCCAAAAAATATCTCTAGGGGGGGCCTAAATTTTTTTATTATATTATTATTTTCCTTCAACTTTTTACATCTAGACTTAGGATCAATATAATCAATATTAAAAATGATAAAACTTTGTTAGTGAATTAGTTTATTTTTTTCCTTCACAAAATGACTTCAATCATCAAATTACTTGATTTCTGCTAGAACATGTTTAATATATTAACTAAATATGTGATATTAAATATATTAACTAAATACGTGATATTAAAAATCTCATTTCAAAAAAAAAATCATAAAATCTCTTTAAGATCGAATCAATATAGGATTAAGCTAATATCAATCAAGAAAAAAAAATGTAAATGAATAGGAAATTAAATTGGGAGTGATTTGAATGGATGACCTATGTTAAATTTCTTGATCATGGACTGTTTATTGAGCATTTAAATGTCTTAGTGATATCATAATTCGGTGATCTTGGGCTCGTTAGATTCGTCTTGTCTAGTCGCTCGATTCGACTATAAGTATGTTATATTTGGAGACCGTTTGATAATCCAAATTATGATTTGAACCTTCCAAATATGCTTCGGGTCTTTGATTTGGAGTCATTTGGGTTCGGATTGAGTTGAATTTGGTGTCGTTAGATTTGTGTTTTTGAGACGTTCAGTTCGACTATAAGTTTGCTGAAATCGGAGCTCAGATGGTCTCCGAATTAATTTTTGAAGTTACCAACTTAATTTTGTATTGAGATTAAAAAAAATTCAATTTTTTTAGGGGGGCACGTGCCCCCCTTGCCTCCCCCCCCCCCCCCCCCCCCCCCCCGCACACGCTTTAAGGCCAATTTGCTAAAATGGATACCCATTTTTTTAGATTTTTTTATTTTATTATCTGAGAATAAAACTTTTCATGAACGAATTTTTTATTTTTAATTTTCTTTGTAAGATATTTTAATATTTATTTAAACTGCAAAAATGGGCAAGAGATCCAACATGATAAACAAAAAAAAATATTCAAACCTCTTCGCAAAAATATGCATGACATAACTAGCTAGCAATGTTGTATCCCTTGTTAATCTTTATCAATTAAATTTTGTTTTCTTCTTATCATTTAAAAATAGTCTAATACTGTCATTATTGGACGGCAATCTTTGGATAAGAAAAGTAGAGGGTTGTGGTAGGCAGTCACTAACCAGCGTAAACTTGTCAAATAATCACCCAGCACAGTGATTAGATAACGGCTTGATGTTATTGTTGTTGTATCATTAAAAAAAAGCCGATTAATCAAATATACAAGCATCTTACACTCAAAAATAGAACATAGAAAGATACTAACTTTATAATAACTTTATTAATGGTTAACTTCATGAATTGTCCTAATGAAAATTTGATCCATCATCACAAGATTTTGCCACTCAACAAGTAATTGTTTGAAAATACCTCAATGGAGTTGTGTTTTAAATGTTTTAAAAATAATTGTTTTATATTATAGAAATTTCTATTCTTTTTAAAAATATTAACTTTCATATTGAGCCCATTGATTGCTCTAAAGAGTCGATCATCGTTTTGTATTAAACTAAACACTTTCATCATAAGCAGAACATTTTATTTAAAAACATCTAAATTATACTACTACTGCCTTCTATTTTCCTCCTTTCAAGGGAGAGAGAAGAAAGGAGGCCACTCGCTCATATTGATTTATTCAAAGGTTGTGTATGCGATGTGTGTAAATTTATTTTAATTATCTTATGTTTTGTTTGGAAAAGCATTTTTGCTTGCTTATAAAGTAGTTTTTTAGTAATTTTTTTAAAAACTATAAAGTTACTTCAAAAAACATAAAAAAATTATTCCAAATAAAATTTAGTCTTATTTTATTTTCTTTACAAAAATAGAAATAGATTATAATCAAAAATAGAATTAAAAAAAAACCAAATTTATAAAATTTGGAAAATTGAAATTTGATTCAGAATGGTAAAAAGATTCTGCCACGCTTTGACCGAATAACGGGCAACAGACAACCGAGTCTTTGTTTTAAATATTAAAAAAAGGTGAGTCGGTTCCTATTATGAAGTGCCGCATGAACAATTTTTTTGAAGCTTTTATAAGCTTTGGCCGGTTTTTGTTGGCCTATTTTGCTGTTTTTATCTTATTTTGATGTAATTTTGTTGAGCTTAATATACGGGCAAAGCCCAAAGTTTTCCCAAATATAAAAAAAAAAAGAAAATTGCCTTTATATAGTGTCTGCGGCCATCGTTTTTAGCATATCCAACCTGGAGGGGAGCGAAACTGATCGTGACAGCTCCTGGTTTCCCCTCCCTACTTTATATAGTCCCACTGAGAAAAGGCCAAGGGATTTTCCGGCGAAGAAGAGGTGGCCTTGGCAAATACCCAGAACACTTTTCCGGCGTAGTAAGTTGCTTTGCTTCTTCCTCTGCCTTCTCTTGCGATGAATCAGCCTTTTGCTATGGTTGGGCTCTTTCGTCTAATGCTCTAAATGCTGTGATTTTGCCGGCGATTACATCGTCTGAAACTTATTTTAGAGTGTTAGCATTTTCCGATCTTTTGGTTGCAATGTATTTGCACTGCATCCTTTTTTAGATTTGAGCAATGCTCGCTTCCAGAAATCATAAAGGCTACCTCTCTGTTTGATTAAATTTAGTGCTGATATAAATATGCCTGTTTAAAGATATGAGAAGAAAGCAATAATGAAAGTATAAGAAAGAAATTTTTTTTGATAATGAAGATTTGTACTAATTATAAATATCATTAATACTTGCCAGAGCTGCTAATCAGATGTGATATTTTGAAGTGTTTTTCTTTGCTGATCGTTTGTTTGATGTAATTTTGCTGTGCTTATATATAATAAATAAAATATTTTTAATAATAAATATCATAAATTCCTACCATAATTATTTACCATGTGTGATATTATTGATGAGATCATATTTTGAAATGTTTTTTGTTTTTTTGCTTGTTTGTTTGTCGTGTTTTTGCAATGCTTCTTCTTGAGTTCTGATTAATCTTTGCTGGATTAAATTTTGTGCTGTAATTAATATGCCTTTTTAATGATATGAGAAGAAAACAATAAGAAAAGTATATTTAATGAAATATTAGTAATAATAAAGACATGTTATAATAATAGATATAATACATTACTATTATAATTATTAACGATATGTGATAACGTCATTGAGAAGATAATATTTGAATATAATAACTCCGATAGTTCGCCAATCATTTAATGCTTTTCTCATCCATCTAGCCTTTGATTCCTAGGTTCTTATTTATTTTACAGTTCAATGAAGAATTTATGATGCAAGGCTGTCATTTATTGGTTCTAGTTTCTGTTATGGATGGAAGTTTCTAGTCTTTTACTTGTTGTTATTATAACTTTCACTTCGAATCTTTCTGTTTGCAACTAATCATGAAGCTGCACACAGCTCACTTTGGTCTGTTAGTTTGAGTCTTTGTGTATTCGTTGTGTTAGTTTGAGTCTTTGTGTATTCGTTGTGTGTGTGAATTTGTCTTAAATGACCTAAATGTCCAAAAAAAATCATGAAGCAACTGCTACGAAAATTCCTTGTATACTATTCTTTTGTTCTTATGCGGACATGCAGGGTGTATTCATCTTACATGATATAATGTTCACATTTATTATTAGAGGGATTTACATACATACTATTTTATATCATGGTATTTACATATCTAACATTTAAACTTTTTATATTTTATATCTGTTATCTATAGATAACTTTAATATCAAATTTGTCACTCATATATTTCATTCCTACCAATCATACCATCCTATAAATTTTAATATTTTAGTTCTTGCACTCATATTTGATCTAGGGATGATAGTCATGAAATATTATAAATTTAGATATTGGATCCGTAAATATCATTATATAAAATATATGTATGTAAATACCCCGTTTTATTATTCAATGGTAAAAATATATTATTTTTGCGTTTGTAATTGTAGTTGAAGACTTGAAGCCATGCCTAGAAAGAGAAAAACTCCACTTCCTCCTCCTGGTACTGACGATAAACCCAGTGAGGACTCAGTATCCAAACTGACAGAGCAGCTTCAACAGGTTTCTCTTAAAAATAAACCAGTAAGTAGTAAGGCTGTTGCTCCAGCGTCGACCTCGACGGAGCAGCGTCAACGACAGGATTCTCTTAAAAATAAACCAGAAAGTAGTAAGGCTGTTGCTCCAGCGTCGACCTCGACGGAGCAGCGTCAACGAAAGGATTCTCTTAAAAATAAAGCAGTAAGTAGTAAGGCTGTTGCTCCGGCGTCGACCTCGACGGAGCAGCGTCAACGACAGGATTCCCTTAAAAATAAAGCAGAAAGTAGTAAGGCTGTTGCTCCGGCGTCGACCTCGACGGAGCAGCGTCAACGACAGGATTCTCTTAAAAATAAAGCAGAAAGTAGTAAGGCTGTTGCTACAGCGTCGACCTCGACGGAGCAGCGTCAACGACAGGATTCTCTTCAGAATGAAGCAGAAAGTAGTAAGGCTGTTGCTCCAGCGTCGACCTCGACGGAGCAGCGTCAACGACAGGATTCTCTTCAGAATAAAGCAGAAAGTAGTAAGGCTGTTGCTCCAGCGTCGCAAACAAGGTTTTGTCTGCGCCAAGGCAAATATTGTAGCATTGGTGATGAATGTATGGTTAAGGCCAACCATTTCCTTGCAAAGTTCTCTACTGACAAGGTTTTTTATCAGTATGATGTGAGTAACTCTTCAGGTCAAAATTTGAATTTATAGTCTTACCATTTTATTTCTTCGCTATATATGAAATTTTGTGCTAGCTTTCACCAAATATATGCTCTCACTTGTATCGGCCAGGTTTCCATTACACCAGAAGTTTCTTCTCGTTCGGTTAACCGATCTGTCATCAGAGAACTTGTAAGGATCCATAGAGTCTCCGATTTGGGAAACCGCCTTCCTGTTTATGATGGCAGGAAGAACCTTTATACTGCTGGCGAACTACCATTTGAATCTGAAGATTTTCAAATTACTTTAGTTGATGAAGATGATGGTGCTGGAGCTGCTGCAAGGTCTTTTTCTTCACAAGTAGCTAGCCCAGTACTGTTGATTTTAGTTTTCCATTTTGGTCTGCTGATATGCTCAATATGCCATTAATATAGGCGGGAGAGGATTTTCAAAGTTGTCATTAAATTTGCTGTTAAAACCGATCTTTATCAGCTGGAAAGGTTCTTGACTAGGAAGCAAAGAGATGTTCCACAACAAGCTCTGCAAATTCTGGATATTGTGCTGCGTGAGCGGCCCAATGAAAAGTAATTATTTTGCTCTCAAGATGAAATTATTTCTTTCACAACACTATATTGTATCTAACGTTTCAAAATATTATTTGTTCTGTAAAAGCATTAGGTACTACCCTTTTGGAAGATCCTTCTACTCCCCCTTTTTTGTTCGGAAGACGAGTCTTGGTGGTGGTTTCGAAAGTTATAAAGGATTTTATCAAAGCATGAGACCTACAGAGAGGGGCTTATCACTGAATATCGGTAAAAATGCCATTTTTCAATCCGATTCATTCTTAAAATAGGTTTTTTTTTTTAAGGACATTTAGATCATTTAAGGCAAACTCTCACACAATGCATACACAAAGACTTGAATCTAAGATCTCTTAGTTGGAAGCCTAAGCTCTCAACCAACAGATTAAGGTGAGCTGTTTTTAAAAATGAAACAATCATAATAGGTGAATTGGTGTTCAAAAATGGAAATAAATAATTTTAAAACGAGCTAGTATATAATTAAATTAATGAAATTAATATAAAAACTTAAGAAATTAATTTAAATTTATGTTTTTTTATTTTAAAATGTATATCAAATTTAATAATATATTTTGAATTTTTCACATGATTTTATCACTCCATGTGACATATTTAGTCATTTGAATTAAGAAATATATATATATAGAGAGAGAGAATTCAAATACATAGTGCCTCAATGATGTGGGACAAAAAAAATTAAGATGAAGTTCTCATCTTCATTATATATATAGATTGTATATTTTGCACATATTTTTTAATTAGTGTTTATAATGTGAATACTATTTAATTTTTAGTTGATAATATTTAGGTTTTTAATCAATTTAATTGATTATTTATTTAATTTTATAATATAAAAAATAATATTTATTTATATTTAAATTGTAAATGATATAGCATAAATTTATAGATGTAATTTTATAATGTAAAATTTGTATATAATTTATAAGCATGAATTGTTTCTAAAATTATAAGAAATTATTTATAGTAAATTCATAAATTTATATGTAAATTAATTTAAAATATATATATATATATATATATATATGTAAATTAATTTTATAATAAAAAATGAATTAAATTTAAAAATAAAATGAATTAAATTTAAATTTAAAGGATATATATATTATTTATGTATGAATACTATTTATTTTTTAAAATTTAAATTTATTTTATTGTATAATTATTATATCTTTTTTATATTATTTAGATGATATTTAAATAATTTGAAAATTTATTATGTTCTTTGATTCATAACTTAAATGCACGAGCTCTTGCTTCCCTCAGTAATATGAGATTTTTTTAATAGGAGCGTACATTAACAGTAAATTTTGAAAAAGGAAAAAAGAGCTAATATGCTAAAATGTTTGGCCGAATCCTGTTTTTTTTTTAATAAAACGTCAAAATGTTTGGCAATTTTTTTAAATATATGAAGAAAATGCCAAATTTTTTGGCATTTTCATGTAAGAACGCAAAATCTTTGGCTTCTTCCTCTCTGATCAACTCGATGCATTTTGGATATCGGCGATTGTGAAAATAATTAATTTTTAAATTAATTACAAATTCTTTTGTAAATTAAATAATAATTAATTAAAATACAAATGAATTAATCTGTAAATTATTAAATAAATTAATTTATTTATGTAAATTAGATAATTTTCCATTTACGTACAACAAATTTAATTTATTACTTAAACTAACCAAATTAAACACTATCATCAAGTATTATATAATTATTTAATACTATTAATTAAATTAAATTTTATGGAAAAGCAAATTAATTATTACATGCTTAAATCAGTTATTAAAATAAAGCCATCCATAGGTTACTTATTCATTCATTCAATAATAATTAATACTGATTTAATTATATAATAATTTCTTTAATTAATATTTATATAATAATTACTTTAATTGTACCATAATAATTAATTTAATTAATATTATTATATAAATATATAATAATTTATTTATTTTTCCTTAGTATTTAATTTAATTAATAGTATTATATAAATATATAATAATTAATTTATTTTTCCTTAATATTTAATTAATCGTATTATATAATTTATAATAAGTAATTTAGAAATATAAAATAATAAATTTTATTTTATAAAAATTAATAATAATTAATTTTTAAATATATAATAATTAATTTAATTAATAATTAACTATAATTATATGGTACAAAATTTATAATTATATAATATTAAATTTAATTTTACAATTATAAAATAATTAATACTATTATATAATTCTACCCTAATATTTGATTCGTTATTGAAATATCAAGTTATATAAAATATCCCTTGCCACCGCAACCCCCTTTGTCCTCTCTCAGCCAGTTAGTGCTAGCCAAAAACCACAATCGATCTTCTCTACTCCATTTTCCTCACCAGCCAACTGCTCCACACTATTGCAGCTTTCGTGCGGGCTAGTGTTGATGCCGCCACCACCCAACTATCACACCTCTTGAAGCAACCTCCCTCTTTCTCCTCCTTCCATCATCTCCTCCCCAAACCACCATCGTTAAACCACCAAAATGTCACCTGCTTGGCCTCTATCCAAATGATCGGCCACCTTCTTCCTTCACTTTCCTCTACCCATTAGCCGAACTCCAAGCTCCACCTTCCTCTCTCTAAATAGAGAAGGATATCAACCTGGATCTCTACAACTTGTCACACTGTCTTTCCTTCTCTCACTATTCTCTTCTCTAATTCCCTTACCACTCTATATCACTCTCACCCTCTCTCCCCCCTTCTTCCTCTCTTTCCTCCCCCCATTCTCTCTAAACAGAAATATTAAAAAAGTAAAAATTTTATTTTCTCCCCTCACAAAATTCCCTCTTCGTCGCATCGTTGACTAACTCATTCGCAAGGTATATTTTCGAAACCCCAAAATTAATTACCCGTTTGCGTTATGGGGAAACTTATAAACCCAAGTACACGTGGGTGTTGTTCAAATTCTGGCGCGGAGATTGTCCAAAGAAGTACTTGTTCGTGTTGTTCCATTATGACAGAAAGTCATGTTTTTTGCTCATGCAGGTTATGAAGTCTCGTGCACACTTTTTCAAATCCAGTGGGATAGAAAACGTGCTTGTCGCAATGTGTCATAACATAGATCATGCACATTTTTGTAAGCATAGTAGGAAGAATTAACCCTCACTGTGGATGGCTCCTGAAGGGTGGGATATTGAGAGGCTGCTAAAATTCAAATTAATCATACTTACAGGGAACTGAACTTAAAATAATATTTATTTAAATAAAATACAATTAAATAAATTTTTTTAAAAATAACGAATTTACAGGGAACTTTGAAAAACTTGCTTGCAAGCACTGAACTCTCCTATTATAATTAAGAACAATAGCAAACATCAAGAACCTACTTCACAAACTAAAATGAATTGAAAATGAATTAAATATTCTCTCAATTTATATAAAGTGGAGGCCTTTTATTGAATTCATGCAAGTACGAATTTTGTCTCAGTTAAAAGCTGTAATAATAAAAAATGAAATCTAATTCATCTTGTGTAATATAGAATGTTCTGTTAGAATGTTGGGTATCGCTTATCAAATGCTCTGCATGTCACTTGAGCATATTCATCTTTGTATTTACATAATTTGCTCTAGTATTTGTCAATGTTTGATTTGATATGTACCTTTCTTACGCAGATATTACATCAAAAGCATTCTTTGAGGCAGTGCCTGTTGTTAATTTTGTAATAAAGCTTCTTGGATGGGATGATCAACGTACAAGGCTAACTGATAGAGAATGTGCTACGGTTAGTTTCCCTTCTATATTTTATATTGTTCGAATTTGACACAGTGATAGGTATCAGTTTTTTCCTTCTATCTTTAGGAGCCATCTTTAATTTACTCTTTTCTCTTCGTTCTCTTTTTTGGAAGGCTCAGGAATTCTTCCTTAAAGAAAGTGCAAATTCATAATCATTGTACACTATAGCTTCAATTAAATTCATGTTTGTTTGGTTGCTTTTGCAGGTGAATAAATCTCTAAAAGGTGTGAAAGTGGAGGTTACACATCGTGGCAACGACCGCAGAAAATATCGTATACTTGCTTTAACGGAACGGGCAACAAGAGACCTGTCGTATGTATCTGCCTCATTATCTGTAGAATTGTATTCCTAATTTTCGATCTATTGTTGTTGTTATGTTGTTATTTATTATGTGCATATGAGTATTGTATTGTGGTTGGTGATAGTTTTTCTATGGAAGGCACGATGAAGACAGTGGTACAATATTTTCTAGACGCTTATAATATTCCTATCCAACTTCTTGATTGGCCCTGTCTTCAAGTTGGCAATCAACAGAGGCCAATTTATCTTCCCATGGAGGTATGCTCATTTATTTATGCCTTTGTGAACACCTATTTAATTGTGTCTTGATGCTATAATGTTTCTTAATGCGGCCAGTTTTGAGGAGTTTGTGCTTAGTTTATGATGAAGTTTACATTAGATTTTTTTGTTTTTGGGCTAAAGGCTGGTGTTGACTAGCTAATATTGTTTGTCATCAGGTTTGCCGGATTGTTGAAGGACAAAGATATTCTAAGAAGTTGAATCAGGACAATTAAATACATTTTCAAATGCAACGTCCCAGCGCCCAGAAGCTCGTCAGAGAGCTATTATGGCGGTAAAATGACTTTTTCCTATTAAACTCTTCTTGTAAAGTACTCTTTAATTATTTTTTTCCAGGGTAGAAAGTCTTTCTGATATGGGTATTTCCTTTCTTTATTCATCCTTGTTAGTTTTATAAGACAGATTTTATCTTATAAGTATCAAATTTTGCTTGTCTAGACGGTTCGTCGTAATGAATACAATTTGGATCCATATGCCACTGAGTTTGGAATTCAAATCAGTAGTGAACTTACATCAGTTAAAGCACACGTTCTGCCTCCACCTCTGGTATGTAAAATAAATTGATTTTTCCTTATAAAACTAGTGTAAAGTAGGTTGTCTAATTGCATGCAGTGAGATTTATGATAGAATATAACTAAACTTGGTCTATTGATTGAGAGCTTTGACTACTAATCAAAAGGTATTGGATTTGAGTCTTGTGTATGTGATGTGCGTGTGAATTTGACTTAATTGACATAAATGTCCCAAAAATAAAAAAATTAAAAAGATTTATGATAGACTTTTACAATTATATACAAGCTTATATAGATATTTGGTTTATACATATGTTTTGGAATAATTCATCTTCTTAAATTATTAGAAGACAAGGGAATCAAACTTGAAATTGCATGATAAAATCATAAATTATCGTATATCTTTGATGTTGATATTATTTTGAAGATATCACACTTTTCTTTTGTTTATTTATTAGTATGTTTTGGTAAAAGATTGATTGAAATTGAAAAAAAAAAAACAATAGAAAATAGTTACTGGCAACTTAGTAAATAGCTGAACTAGCTAAGCCATAGCTGAAATTATTACATTTATTTCTACAAAAGTTTCCCAAAATAATGAAGCTATAGTTGATTTTTTTTTTTTTCAAATTTTGCGGTTAATTGAAAAAACTATAAATGATTTAGAGAAAAAGTTCTGAATAAACGCTACTCTAGATGGTTATTCACAAAGTTTCAAGTTGCTTTTAAGTTGTAATATTTATTATATTGCTGATTTTGTTGATATCATTTAATTAGTCTATGAGGTTTCATTCTTCCAATTGTGCAGCTTAAAGACGGTACGAGGCTGAATTTCGAGCCAGTAATGGGTGAATGGAAGCAGAAGGTATTTGTTTTGTAGAGCCAATGACAAAATTCATCTTATCTATTAGTATTCTGTTGCTTGCTTATACATTTATTTTAAGTAGTTACTATGATGGAAAAGCAATAATGCATCCCATTTGTACAACAATAGCAACAACAACATCAAACCTGTTATTCCACTATATGGGGTCGGCTACATTAATATTTTTACATATTGCATGAATTATTGCCTGGATACAAGCCTTTCCATTGAGCTACATGTCTGTGAGATCTTTAAAATCTACTAAAATATGTTTGTTAAACTTAAAATTTCTGATTAAATTTGGCTTTTACTAGGCTGATATTTGTACTTGGACGTTTGCAGTTTTAAATGATAATTATTCGGTGAATGTATTGGCTAAAATTTAGGTTCATTCCAGTAGATTTTTCTCTGATTATTTGAACTTTCGATTTCATCTAATGGGTAGTTAGGGTCCAATATTGGGTGATGGATATCTTTCGGGAATTTGATTGCTTTGTATTTTGTGAGAATTAACACAATAAATTTCCATGTGGAGGATTTCTATTAATGCAGTGTTTGTTTCATTTTAAGTTATTCCTGATCGATCAATTGCAACACGTATGCGAATGTAATGCTTGTGGAATCCTTAAACTAATTGTTTTTTGTTAAAATTAAATTTTTTTTTATGCTAACGGCATACATGTCAATAGCGTAGTGTAGGTTATCTTATATGTTATTTTTTTTTGTCAAAGCATAATTTATCGAAATAACATGTTCTACATTGCTGTTAAAAGGCTTTATATTTATTTTTTCATTGTAGCAAATGGTAATTGGTGGGAGGGTCAGCAACTGGGCTTGCATCAGTTTTGCTCAAAATGCAAGAAAAAATGATATTCACAACTTTTGTTCTGATCTAGTTTCTACGTGTCGCAATTCTGGAATGGTATGTATTCTCATTTCTAGGAATCTATTAATTTAGTTGCAGCCTTGTTATGATTACTGGAAAGGAGTTTTATAATTTTAACAATGGTTCTTTTTACTTAATTTCTTGTTATTACTAAAAAGGTGTTTCATAATTTAAACTTCTATGCAGGAATTTACTAGGGAGCCTGTAATTCAACTGACATATGCACAACCTAATCAAGTTGAAGAAGCATTGAATGCACTTTATAGTGACGCAAAGCTTGATTTACTTATTGCAATATTGCCTGAAAATAATGGTTCTCTTTATGGTAAACAAATATTTTGCTCTCATTTTAGAAGAACCTTCTATGTGTATGTCGATTTGTTTATTATATGCTAGATCTTTTCATTATTATGTTATTGATTTTTCTCTATGAGTTCTTTGTGTTGGTAAACACTAAGAAGGCTGAACTAATTTGGGTATCTTCGAAATGAAAATGCTTAGATTACTGCATGCCAAAACCAGCAAAGATTGTTTGGGGAATGATTATAAGAGATTGATAATAATGAGTACTTACTGAAATTATGTTGTGGAAATATGAACATGGTACGTAGTTCATGCATGTAAAATGGAAAATGTGCCTATAAGGTTGGTTGATAGAATTAATATCAAAGGATTAGAAAAGAAATTAAGTACATCAAATAGTTGCAAAGCTATAAGGTCATGTTAAGAGAGGTGCATAAAATAAAACCATAAATAGGTACGTATGATAATGCTCTTTATGATGATGATTTTTTTTTGGTATATGAATGAGATTTTTAAATTGCACTTTTTGCCTTGTAATAGGGAATCTAAAGCGTATATGCGAGACTCAAATTGGGTTAGTTTCACAATGTTGTTTAGTCAAATATGTTTTTAAGAGAAGCCGAGCTTACCTTGCCAATGTTGCTTTGAAAATTAATGTGAAGGTTGGTATTTTGATTTTCTGTAGCTTGTGTGCTTTGCCATATTTACCTATAATTTTTGACAAGTTAATTGCGATTTATAGGTTGGAGGAACGAACACTGAGCTTGGTGATAATTTGTCAAAATTCTTGCCTGTGGTCGAAAATAAGCCCACAATTATATTTGGTGCAGATGTGACTCATCCTCAGCCTGGGGATGTCTCAAGCCCTTCAATTGCTGCTGTAAGTTTGATCCACTTATTGTGGATCTTTTTTTTTTTAAATGTTATTTGTGGCCCTTTCAGTCTGAATTGCCAGTTATTAAATATTATTCGACATATGGCAGGTTGTTGCTTCTCAGGACTGGCCAAATATAACCAAATATGCTGCACGGGTTTGTGCTCAGGCCCATCGTAAGGAGCTGATTGAGAACTTACAGATTGGTTCTGGTGGCATGATCAAGTGCGTTCTCTATTCAGTTTTCTCTTACATCTGACATTTTTGTGAAAAATATCATATTGACGTTTTTTTTCCAGGGAGTTAATTCAATCATTTTATAAAGCTACAGGGAGAAAGCCCGAGCGGATAATATTTTACAGGTCTGATTCTTCTTTAGAGTTATGTTCTATTTAATTGTGTTTTATGTTGCCTTATTTCTTGTGCTTTTTTTGGCTGCAGGGATGGTGTTAGCGAGGGACAGTTCCTTCAAGTTTTGGAGCATGAATATATTGCAATTCGTAACGTACGTGCATGCACATTATTTTTTTAATGCTTTATCTTTGTGTTATTAATGTCATGATTGTTTTTTTTTTTGTGTTGTGTTTTACCAATATGTGATTTATGCACTGCACCACAGGCTTGTGCCTCGTTCCAACATGATTATCGACCAAAGATTACCTTTGTGGTTGTTCAGAAAAGGCATCATACCAGGCTGTTTGCAAACAACCATTTAGACATTGAGTCAGTAGATGGGAGCGGAAACATCCTTCCAGGTTTGTAAAGATTTACAATAAATACGTGATATGTTTTTTGCTTTGTTATTTTCTGTGTATTTAGTGCTTGCCTTTTCAAATATTCCTCCATTATAAGTGTTTTTCATTGTTCTTTTTTTCTTGATTTGAATGATCGCAGGGACTGTGGTTGATTCAGATATCTGTCATCCATTTGAGTTTGATTTCTACCTATGTAGTCATGCAGGAATCAAGGTATGCAGCTCCTCTTTTGCTCTTATATTTAAACTTTATTACTTTGTGTTATAACTGGCAATGCAATGTGCTTTCAGGGGACTAGCCGGCCAACACATTATCATGTTTTAGTGGATGAAAACAATTTCTCTCCTAATGACCTGCAAACGCTTACATATAACTTATGCTACACGTAATAGGATACGCTTCTTATTTCCTCCTTTTTTGGTTATTCCTTCTTGATGCTATTATAGTTAATTTGCTACATATCTAACTTTTCTCCTTGCAGATATGCAAGGTGCAGAAGATCAGTATCAATTGGTAATATTTATTTCCTTTTTCATTCAATTATGAGAAATCTGTTAACTCGATTTATGAGGGATGTAAGTTTATTCTGTTAACTGACTCAATGTTTTGACAGTGCCGCCTGCATACTACGCTCATCTTGCTGCTTCCAGGGCAAGGTTTTATTTGAATCCCATGACATCTGAAAATGCTTCACAGCCAAGAGCTGCAGCTGCAAATGAGCCACCCAACACTAGTGAAGATAGAGATCGTGCTGTCACGCCTCTTCCTGCTATCAAGGACAATGTTAAGAGTGTGATGTTCTACTGTTGAGTTCTGCAGTGCTGTCAGGGCCCTCTTCCTGCTCGCGAGGATAATGTTGAGGGAGTGATGTTCTATTGCTGATTTCTGCGTTCCTGCATTTCATGTTCTTCTTACTGCTGCGTCCATGTTGTTATTGAGTCTTCAACTGAAAGAGTTGACCAGGGAAATGTTTGTTCTAAGTTTCTTTCAAATTTGATTGACTTGGGGTTTCAATAAACTTTTACCATAAATTGGATGGATACTTTATGCATTTTTAATATTAACACCTTTGAAATAAATAAATATTTTCATTTTATTTTATTTATTATTGTGTTAGTACAATTCTGTTTATATAAAGGCAAGAAATGAGCACTACAATGCTCATCTTGGCATGTTGGTTGGGAACTTAGACTACCAACTAAGAAGTTTTGGATTCGAATCTTGTATATGCGATTTGTGTGTGAGTCTTCTTTAATTAGCCTAACCTAAAAAAAACAAACAGACTAATGAGCACTATAAAAATAATACAATAAAAATATTTTCAATAATAGTAAATATATATTATAATGATAAATAATATAATTATTTATTCAAAGATTTTCATCTTTACCCTTATGGCCTTATCCAAAAGATAGCAAAAAGTATAACAAGGGTTTAATTAATAAGTTCAAACAATATAAAGTCACAATATTAATTTCCCTGAAATATACGAACTTATTTTTCACATTTATGCATTTTTCGTGTAGTTTCATAGATTTCTAGAACAAGATAGAGTTTTACTTTCATTCACCCATTGCATAGATAGTTCATATTATCATTTGTACAAAAATAACATGTTACACTTGCTTTCATAATTTTCCTTTATATTTATGTTATGCTATTTTAAAATAAATTTCATTTTATGAGTGTAATATGAAATCATATGCAGAAAGACATGCATGTCCCGATGTCTGTTTATAATACTCCACTTTCATTTGTTCCTCCCATAGTCTACCTTCACTAGGTAAAGATGACTCTCATGTTATTACTCCACTTCGACTTATATCTCACTTAATCCTCCAGCACAAGCATAAAGTAGATGGGTCAAAATCAGAAATAGAGTAGAACAGAGCAAAATAGAATAGAAAGCTAGGCCTGTCAAATAAAGTTTTATTGTTCACTTCACAAGTTTGTCACTTACAAACATCTGTGAGATGATCTTTAATATGCACAAGATGCTAACATAATGATGAAAGTTGGTATACCATAATACAAAAGGTGTTTCATATGCATACTACTTAGATTTTTCCAACTTCCACCGCTTAAAAAAAAAATTCTAAAATTAATAAAAGTAAAACCAACTGTTAAAATTTTTAACTCTTATACACAAAATGTTTAGGATAGAGTATTTTACAATACAATAAAAGGTAGAATGTATCAGAAATCAATATCATAAAATACCAATGAGTAGGGAACATGTTTTAGTAATATAGATCTTTAAGGCAAGTAGGCAAAGTAAAAAGAGGCACAATCTCTTACTTTTCATCACGATTGCAAATTTGATTTTCTCAATAATTATATGATCATTAAGGGTCGTTCCTCTGAAGATATGATTGTTCCTCTCTTATCAAATATATTAAGTTGTAATATGAGTTACCAAAAGAAAATATTTTCTACTATATTTTCAAGATTGAGGGCTGGGCTCCAAAAATTCATCCCCGGCCTCCCCGCCGAGCGTTTCTTTTGTATTCGGCGAGGGAGTTTTAACGGAGTAAGTTACGGGGTAAATTTTGGACGGCATATGGGTTTGTAGATAAGACACTACCCAGAGATTTCGCCCTCATTTTGTGAGGACTTTATGATCTGAGTTCTGGTTTCCTATAGGCGCAAGTCCCTATAGTTAATTACCCCTCTCGATCACGAGAGAGAACTTTCGATTAAGGCTAGTCGTCAATCAGATACGTAGAGATACGTGTTATCTGGCATATAGTAGTATCATAGGTCTGGATATTTGAAATTTGAAGGGTTTGAATTTGGAAAGGTTTGATATTTAAAATGAGAAATTTCACCATCTCACACTTAAAGCGGATGGTGGGGGAATGGATGATAGACCTGATCAAGATCCCATGGTTCCGTCGTCCCAGGCCATCGTGGTCCCTGGTCTACTTAGTCAGAGGATCCTTGTCGACCCAACCTGACAGAAGGATCCTTGTCGGCAGCCATGGGTTGCTTCGTCCAAGGGTACCTTGTAGACCGGGGTTGGATATTTGCCTAAGGGGACAAATTTGAATCCACCTTAGCTAACAGAGGGCTTTATGCCTTATTGACCATACCCTATTGATTCATATCTCAAGGATTTGATGCCACTAAGGAGCGTATTGGCTCTGGCCATAACCGGTATTTCGTGGTGCCATTTGGCGGTAAAATCACTCGGTTTAGAGGGCCCCGAGTCATAACCATTTATTCTGCGGTGCCATTTGACGGCAAACAGCCGGTTAGAGGATGCATACCACGTTCTTATTGACAGGAGATTGTTTGAGAATGGATCATAGTGATATTTTTGACTAGGCATTTGGCTTTTTGTGAGCTGAAGTAGTTTTTAATTTGTTCACCTAGGCAAATTGTTGCGGGGGGGAGGATGAATTTTTCTTTAAGTGATTGATGGTTGATTTCAAATTTAAATATTTTGGAATTTGGGATGGAATTTAGAAATTTGGGATTTTGAACTTTTGGGAGGCATTTGAAAATGCTTGAAATTAACCCCTCCGGTTGAGATCTTCAATCAACGCGGTCATCATCAGTGTGTTTGGGGTCATTTCCATTTGTTGATCAAACCCTGTAACCTCGACCAAGCTATTGGTCGAGGATCGGGTTTTTCATAGACTTTATGCCTTTATTCATGAATTTTTGTTTGTTGAAGGCCTTGAAGGCCGAATATGAATGTATAAAATAAATATTTCGGTCCACTTCATGACCGCATATTTATCCAAGAGTTTGAACCTGGTTTACTCATATTTAATCTGCTTAGGAGGATCGAATTTCGTAGGCTTCCTACTTTTATTTAATGAATTCTTTTGATTGTAGGCCTTGAAGGCCCAATATGAATGTATTGAAACAAATACATCGGTTCCCACAACCATGTGTTTGTTTGAAGGTTTGAACCATGTCGACTTCTATTGATCCGCATAGAAGGATCAGGTTCGAACTTGAATTCACTTATCGGCCCGCGCAACATCCCTAGACGTCACGTGTGTACCAATAAGACGCTCGTCGGGGCCTATGCGGGTGTTCGATTGTATACCCCTTTAGTGTACCTATATGCATACAATTTATAGTGCACGTGTAGGGGTACTTTGAAATAATTGTAATTGTGCATGCAGCTGTCATTTGAATGTAGACAACTCTTCATTTAGGAGTTCATACACGCCTTCTATCTGCTTGTATGAATGTTGCAGATCCGATGGCATTGCGTTGTAATGTTGACTCCCCCTATCTCATTCACCGAGGAGGGTCTTTCTGAACTTTGGAGTCAATGACTGCTGATTTGGGGAGAACTCCTTTTAGGATCTTCAGTGTAGTAGGCTTGTTATTTCTGGTATTTGTGGGTACCAGAGCTGCTTTCTTCTTAAATATAGAACTAAGAAGAGACTTTAGAACACCATGAAATTTAGTTCTAATTTGTTCAAACATTTACTCCTATCTGTCAGAGAGTGTCTTTTCGTATATAGAGTTGTCTTTGTACTCAACGCTCTTGTAGATCTTAGTTATCGTCGTTGTAGATAATATTCATACCTGTGTCCACAGTGATTCATTGTACTTACAATACACTGTTGTTATCCACAAGTATCCATTTGCAGGGGACCGTCGTATCCCCTACGATCTCCTGAAGGTATTTGTAGAAGACCCATTATTTCCTACATCATGCCCACTTGTCACCAATCTCAGGTGGGCATTGATTGTACTCATTTGTAGATTGTACTTGTTTGTAAAGACGAGTCTTCCACTATTAGTTGATAGTTCTGCCTTCTTCAATTAACAGGCACATGCAGGCATTGTCGTAGGATTTCATGCATTGAGGTCTTGTAACGTGCTTTGTGTCACTTTTGACCATACGAGTGCTCTTGTAATTTGAATTTCCTCGTGTATGATTCGAGTTTTGTTCTTTGCATATGTTTGAGTCCGAGTTAAGTCTCATTTAGACTCGGGTTCATCAAATCTTCAACTCCCACTTGATGTTGTATAGCACGAATTCAAGAACTGATTCAAGTTCTTTGGCCGGATCAAGTGCATTCAAGCTCAAGCTTTGGTTCAATTCGACTACTCATTCAAGTTCAAATTGATTGTCTAGGATCCTCTGAAGTTCTTTGCAAGTTCATTTTCATGTTCACTTTTGGTTCAAGGTTTTCTGGAGTCTTTGCAGATTCATTTTCACGTTCAAATTAATTTGAACCCAGCTCTAATTTGATTTGATTTTATTTGAGTTTGACCTTTAGAAATCATTTAAATTTTGTTCAGATTCAGGTCTACAAGTCCACTGTTCATCGTACAGGTCCTCTGCTCATTTTAGTTTAAGTTATGTGCATTTCTGTTCAAGTACTAGTCTCCTGCATTGTTGTCCAATGAGGTCTTCGAATTGTTCAAGTCTTTGTACATTTCAGTAAAAATTTTGGCAGCACCCCGGTATATCCCCCGTTTGGGGGAAATGTAGGGGAGCTGGGCCTTCCCACCACGCTACTTGAGCGTGTATGGTAGGTGTCCTTAGACACCGCGACCGTATAAATTTTTATCCCACCACACTACAAGAGCGTGTATGGGGCCTTCAGCAGTACCCGTACCAGAACACCAGTGGCTTCCCCACCACGCTACAGGAGCGTGTATAGGGCTTACCCACCTCACCGTATGCTTCATACCGGGCTCCCTCCTTCCGTGTTACAAGAGAGCGTATAGGTGGTTCTCCGATCCGCTACAAATGCCGAGAATAGGATTTAGAACATCATACCTTTGAGTAGTAGTCATTGGCGCCGATGTTGGGGTTGAGGGCCGTCCCCACTAAGCTACAAGAGCGTGTATAGGGCTTACCCGCCTTGTCGCACATGTCGCACCGGATTCTCCCCAACTGTGCTACAAGAGCGCGTATAGGGGATCCACCGGCGCGTCAAGCACGTCGAGGGAGGGCTTTAAGTTAGAAATATATACCTTGAAGTCCAATGGAGGTGGCTCGTGGATCGAGACAAGAAGGGATTCTTCTCTTTTTCATTTCATTTCTTTTTTTTGAATTAATTATAATTAATATTAATTAATTATAATTAATTAATAAACTATTTTTAATTAATTACTTTTAATTAATTATAATTAATTAAACTAATTAATTAAAGTTTATTAAATTTAATTAAGATTATTAATTATAATTAATCCATGATTAATTATAACTAATTAATCTTAATTAATTTTAATAAATTATAATTAATTGATATTAATTAATAACAATTAATCTTATAAATTATAATTAATTAAAATTAATTCTAATTAAAATTAGTTATAATTAATTAACTTAATTATAATTAAATATAATTATTTATAATATTTATAATTAATTAAAAATAATATTTATAATTAATTAACATTAATTAAATATAATTATAATTAAATATATATTTAATTTATGTAATTTTTTTATCCCTCGGGACGGTGGATTTACAGGATTTGGCCGGAGTAGCGTGCAAAAAAGGGAGAAGGTTACCTTCCACGGCGAGCTCCAATCGCTGTTTCTTATCAAAATGTCATGGGTTTCGATTCAACATGAAGGGAGTCATCGAATGGCAGAGTCAAACGGCAATGACAGAGCCTAAGAAGCAACCGAAATGGAGAGAGTTGCCTTCACCGCCCGCAAGATCCTGTGGTTGCTTTCGATTGAAATGGCCTAACTTCCAATCCCACAAGAATAAAAAGTCGTCGAAGGGAGCAGCGGATTTACGAGATCTGGCCGAAGTAGGGCGCAAGGGGGAGAAAGTTACTTCACAGCCAACGAGCTCACGTTATTACTTTCGATCTTAATGTCGTAACTTCCAATCCTGCAGGCAGGTAAAGTTGTCGGCGGAGCAAAGTCAAACAGTAACGATGGAGCCGGAGAAGCAATAAGAAAGGGAGAATGTTATCTTCGCAGCCGCGAGCTTCCGTTGTTGTTTCCGTCAAAATGGCGTAACTTCCTACCCATTAGAAAGGGAATGTCAGACGAGCGAAGTCGAATGGCACAAAGGTATCGGAGAAGCAACGAGAGCGAAAGGGAGTAACCTCATAGCTGGCGAACTATGTTCTTGCACCCGATCAAAATGTTGTAACTTTCGATCTGACCTGGAAGAAGAGAGAGAGAGAGCGATAGATGGAGAGCGAGAATGAGAGAAAGAGAGCGGGAGAGCCAGCGATCGGAGAGGCAAAACCCGAGGCTTCTCATTTCATTCAGCTTTAACGACGCGAGGTAGAGCCGAGTCCGTAGAAGAGATCATGGGAGAAGGGACGTCGACGTGCGAGGTATGGCGCTGAACAGGTAAAACAATTTGATTTCCTTCTTTTTTTGTTTTTATTTCAAAAACAGGTCAACAAATGCCCGCCAACAAATGTGGTAGGCGTCTGGAGCGGACCACGTTTGTTGTATGCTGATTGACTCTGTGGATTTCTAGATATTTGTTCTAGATGTCACATTAGGGCTCTCATTTAGTGGATCTCCAAAAATCTATTTGGATGTCACACTAATCTTTTTCTTCTCGACTCTTTTAGAGCTATCCATAGATGGTTGATATATTATATTTGTAGATTGATGCTAGTGGATAGCATATGCTCAAGATTCTTCAGTCATCTAGTTGTATCTTGATAGAATTTTAAATATTTATTTAGGGATCTCGACATGCAGTGTGATGTCGACCTAAATAAATAATTAAAATGCCCCCAGGCTTTAAGAACATTTGTAGATGTCATTCAGGGATGCTCCTTTCACAGCTTTGCCTTGGCTAGTGAGATTTTGATTCCTTCTGTCCTATGCTTTGTACTGCGGACTTGGTGAAGGGTTGTCTGATTTGTCTTTACTGAATTGTCAGAAGATTTGTATGCCTTCTGCCCTTTACTTCTAGCTTTGGCGAGCTTGATGAAGGGGTAGATGTCGGTGACCTAAATTCTTAGATTTGTATTAGGTCGATGGCGAAAAGTCATCGGTCTAGAGCTTTGTGCATAACGGACTTGTTAATGACGAAATCCACTTAGTTCATCCTTAGGCTTCTCACGAAGTTTGGGATAATTTTCTTCGGTCCTTTGCTTTGTGCTTTGGCGGACTTGTTGAAGAAGAATTCCTTTGATCCTTGCTGTATGCTTTATGGATTTGTTGAAGGATTTGCAGGTTTTGGATTTAGTTGATAGTACCGAGCGTAGGTAGTATCTTGATCCTTAACCACTTGAGGAGACTTTAATCTGAGTCATTTGAGTTCATCAGATCAGGAGAGCTGGGATTTGATAGCTCTTCGTCCTCTGGTTGCTGAGATAGGGGTTCCTCTACTACAGCCTTTCTTATGGCTTGTTGAGTAGATGGAGCTGCCAGCGATCCGGCTATATTTGGACTTGTTGGATCCGACCTCTTACACCCATTTAGGCCTCAGACTTGAGCTATGGGAATTGTGCTTCCCAATGCTGATTTTACTGAAGATGGTCGATATGGAGTCATCTTTCGTGGTTTTAAATTTTGTAGCCTACGAACATTCAGTAGTTGCTCGAGACTCATTCTTCCATTGGAACTTTGATTCTCTAATTATTTAGGAGAATTTAGTAGACTACGATCACTTGAACTGGTCGAGTCAAATCTGCCTTTGTTCTTCCTACAGTCCCTATTGACGGGTTGATGAAATGGGGGTTCTGCTACTACGGCCATTTTTATGGCTTGTTGAGTAGATGGAGCTGCCAGCGATCCGGCCATATTTGGGCTTGTTGGATCCGGCCTCTTACACCCATTCGAATCTTAAGCTTCAGGTTGTCGAAAGACTTCAAGCTTTTCTGGCTCAATTTATAGGAGTGTGTAGTTATGAAAGTTTCTTTCTTGACCTTTGAGTCTTGGTTTATTGGAGAAGGTATTGTCTCGATCTTTGAGAGATCACCTGCATAGGCTTTAAAAGAGAAACATCTGTGTACTTTAGCATAAAGTAACATTTAAATTGAAAATTTTAAATATTTATTCGGGGATCTCGACATGCAGCGCAATGTCAAACCGAATAAATATTTAAAATGCCCCTGTCTTGTAGGGAAATTTTGGAGAAGAATAGAATTGAAATCTTGGGATTTAAAATATTTGTTTGGGGATCTCAACACACAGCGTGATGTCGACCCGAACAAATATTTAAAATGCCCCCAATCTGATGGGGAATTTTGAAATGTGTTCTCATGACATAAAAGAATTTCAAAATATGAAATTTGTATGCTAACAATAATGTATGAAAACATAACACATTAAGCACATCATTTCATGCGTAGTATTTCTTCAGGTAGCGGCCATTGATCGGCGGCATGACCCTCTGACCATTTAGATCGATGAGTTGATAAGCTCATCCTTGAAATACTTTCTCGATGATGAAAGGTCCTTCCCAGTTGGATACGAATTTACCACCAATTTTTCAGTGTGGGATGATTGGCCTTCTCTGCACCAGGACCAATTCCCCTTCTTGAAATGATCGAGGACGCACCATTCGATCAAATGATTTCATCATCCTTGCTCGATAGATCTCCAAGTTCTGCTGAGCTTGCAACCTGATTTCATCGAGCGCATCGAGCTCTTCTATTCTTAACTGAGCATTTTGTTCTTGAGTTATCTCATTCTGAATAGTAACTCGAAGGGATGAGAGTTCAACTTCTAGTGGCAACACCGCTTCAACTCCGAACACCAGAGAAAATGAGTGGCTTTGGTTGGTGTTTTATAAGTCGAATGATACGCCCACAACACCTCTACCATTTTCGTATGTCATTCTCTTTTATTCTTGCTGAGAATCTTCTTTAGCAATTTCACCAGCGTCTTGTTGAAAGCTTCTGCCAGGCCATTTTCTCTTGGATAGTATATGGATGAATATCGCTAATCGATTGTATATTGATCAACGAACTTATAAATTTTTGTACTTTTAAATGTAGTTTCGTTGTATGAGATTATACGGCGTGGTACTCCAAATCTATAGACAACATTGTGGGTAAAGAAATTGAATACATGCTTAGATGTGACTTCTTTGAATGGAACTGCTTATGCCCACTTTGAGAAGTAGTTTGTTGCTGCCAAGTTGAAGCGGTGTCCTGCTGATGACGGCGGATCTATCGGCCCGATAACATCAGTACCTCAACATTCAAATGGCCAAGATGCTATTATAGGGTGCAGCGGATTTGACGGTTGATGTATAACATCACCGTGAATCTAGCACTCATGACACCTCTTAGCATGATCAATACAGTCTTTTACCATTCTTGGCCAATAGTAGCACATTCTTTTAATTTTAACCGCCATCTTGAAACCTGACTAGTGCGCTCCACAAAGTCCTTCATGAACTTCTGTCACCACTTTATCAGGTTCTCGAGTTCCTAGGCATCTTAACCACATTTGATTGAAAGCACATCGATACAATGTGTTGTTAACAAATGCATATCGTAGTGCTCTCTTTCTGATTTATGCAGCTAGTAATTTGTCTGTTGGCCATTTACTTTCTTTGCAATAATCAATTAAAGGCAGTCTCCAGTCATCTTCTTCTTCGACATCTAGGCAATGCCACCATGATTCCGTAGCTTGACTAGCCTTAAGTCTTTTCTTAGGAACTTGATGTTCTTCTGGTTGGTCTTCAAGATCATCTGGTTGGGGAGGTTGAGGATTAACCGGGGTTGCATCCTGCTGGGTTGAACTCGGTATTCCCTCTACCTGCGGGAATTGTAATAGTGCTGGCTCTAGGATCCGCCGATTGTGCACCATAATTATTATAGGTTATTCGTCATCCATATTCGCCAGTTCTTTATCCAATTTGGCAAGAGAATCAGCTTTGCCATTTTATCCTCGAGGAACTTGAGTTAATTTGACAACTGGAATTTGCTTCATAAGCTCAAGAACTCGCCGATGATAACAGGCCAACTCGAACTTGGTGATTTTGTAAACTCCTAATTATGCCTCCCTCGGGTGCTACAAAATTGATTCAAATTCCGGCTTGAGTTTTTTTCTAGATTTGGAGGCCGAGCACGTTTAATTGACGATGCTCCATTAAAGTACATTTTTCATACTCGTAGCATCTCCTCTTCTTCAACATTCATGATCTGCTCATCAGGTAGATCATCGTTGAGCGGTGAATCTGCAGGGATAGGGTGTGCAGCGCAAAAATCTGCCAACACCTGCCCTTTTACTGCCTTTTGAGGGACATATGTGATATCAAATTGCAACAATATCACTTCCCACCTTGCCAAACGACCTGTCAACACCAATCTTGTCATCAAGAACTTCAGTAGATCGATCTTTGATATCAAGATGATTTTGTGAGATAGCATATAGTGGCGGAGCTTCTGAACTGCAAAAATCAGGGCCAAGCAAAGCTTCTCAATTGGAGAATAGCGTATTTTTGCACCTATCAACCTCTAGATGATGTAATAGAGTGCATTCTCCTTACCTTCTTCATTATGCTGGGCCAATAATGCTCTGAGAGACTCTTCTAGTGCTGCCGTGTACAGTATAAGAGGCTTCCTCGGGATTGGCGCTGCGAGAATAGGAGGATTTAACAAATATCTTTTAATGCTGTCAAAACCTTCTTGGCACTCTTCGTCCCATTTGAATCGGACATCTTTCTTCATTAGCTTTGAAAATGACTAGCACCTACCTGACAAATTCGATATAAATCGCCAAATGAAAGCCAACTGCCCTTGTAAGGAGCGGAGTTGTCGAAGGCTCTTTGGAAGTGGCATCTCCTTGATTGCTTTGATATTGTTGGGATCGACTTCAATTCCTCGATGTTGAACAATGTATCCCAGAAATTTCCCTAAGGATAACCCAAATGCACACTTGAGAGGGTTCTTCTTCAGATCATACTTTCTGATCCTCTCAAACACGATCCTCAAGTCATCAAGGTGATCTTTTCGGCCAAAGCTCTTAATGACCAAGTCATCTACATAGCATTCAACCTTTTGATGAATCAAGTCGTCAAATATACGAGTCATCGCCCGCTGATAGGTGGCACCGGCATTCTTTAGGCCAAAGGGCATAACCGTATAGCAGTAATTGCCAATAGGTGTTCTGAACGATGTATGCTTTTCATCTTCATGCACCATTTTAATTTGGTTGTAGCCCGATGATCCGTCCATGAAGGAGAACATATCATAGTTGGAAGTATTGTCAACTAGAAGCTCTGATACTGGGAGCGGAAAGTCATCTTTCGGGCACGCCTTATTGAGATCCCTGAAATCGATGCAGATACGAATCTGACAATTCTTCTTCTTTACAGGGACGATATTGTCAATCCAATCGGCATACTTTTCTTCTCGGACGAAGCCCGCTTATATGAGCTTCTTTATTTCTGCAATCACCTACTCTTCAATCTCCAATCTCATTCTCCTTGGAGCTTGCTTGATGGGTACTACATCAGGCTTGATGGCTAATCTGTGAACTGCCGCATTAGGGGATATGCTAGGCATCTCAGTATATGTCCAAGCAAAGTAATCACTGAATTCACATAGTAGCTCTTTTATTTCTTATACTTGATCTTCTGGTAGAAGAGATCTAATGAAGATTGGGCGAGAGTCTTCCTTAATTCCCATGTTAACTTCTTTTAGCTCGTCCATCGTGGCAGCTTGTCCACCATCTTCCAGTTCTTCTAGTGCAGGCTCGGCTTCAACTAATTGATCATCATAAGCATCAGCTTCATAAATCTTATCAGCGCCACCATCATCGGATTCAATTTTCATGCATGGGATTGTCCGAAAAATCTCTTTCCAGAGGAATTTTCGTTTAATGAATCCAATGCCTTTATATGCATCTATATCTTTTCTTCGTAATGGACATGAATTTCTTCCATACCAGAGGCCCAAGCTTGTACGAAGCTGTCATTTGGTGGTAGGAATGTTGATTTTCCTTCATAGCATTCTTTGAATATTCTTGGTATTAAATTTGGATAGCCTCATAGGAAATAATTCCTCGGAGTCGAGGAGCATACAACACCAATCATTATTCTCCTCTTCGTGTACTCCCATGAAATATAATATATTTCCTAGTGCAGTCCCTTTCTTCGGAGGAGGCAGATAAAGAGTGGAGAGTTCTTCAATCTTATGCACCTCGTGTAGAATGATTTCTTTGAAGTATTGTAAGGGGATCCTCGTGTCTACGAGTACACAATCTGAAATTAACAGACTGTCTATCCTTCTAGAAAACACACTCTGCACCGTGTTCATGTAGATAGAGTCATAGTCATAATCATCATTTGAGTATTCAACCTCCCTACTCCATTTGGATGCAGATTGGCCGACTTTTCTGGATTTTGTAGGGACGACATCAGTTTCATCACTGTCATTCCCAAGGTGAGGCACGTGTTTCTTTTCTTTTAAACTGGTTGGTGATTTAGGAAGAGTCGGCATCGCCTTCTTCCTCCCTACACGCTTCTTCTCACCTTCTAGCTTGGGTTTCTTTGCAGCCTTTGAATTTGATGCCTTAGCCTCAAGGGAACTCGAAGGCTTTTGCTTTTTTGGCATGAAATACATAGCATCTTCATAAACTGTTACTTCATGTACTGTAAAGGGCTGAATATCACCATAAATTCTAAATTCTTCTCCTTCTCTGAGATACTTCATGCACTGGTGTAATGTTGAAGGGATAACGTCGTATTCATGCAGCTAGGAGCGACCCAATAACATCTTGAACGAAGTGTCCGCATCAATTACATGGAATTTGACTTTCGTATGGAGTTCCCCAAATACAAGAGGAAGTATAAACAAACCAAGGGTTTTCTGTCCTTTCTCGTTGAAGCCGTGTACCATCAACTTGTCTTGCCCAAGATGTTCCACATCAAGGCACAACGATCTCAATGCTTTCAAGCTCATGAGATTTACAGAAGATTCGGGATCGATCAAAATCCGACTGATCATCATACCATCGCTCTCCACTGTAACATACAAAGGGCGATTGTGATCTGCTGTTCCAAGCATCATATCATCCTCAGCAAAGGTGATGGGATCATTTCGAGCTTGCAAGAATTCCGTCAAGTTGCGTTCAGCAAAATATGCTTCATATTTTTCAGGGTCTTTGAGAGCTTGGATCAAAGTCTCCTGAAGGTCTTTAGACATCAGTAAGACATCATAAATGCTTAGTTGTGCTGGGATCTTCCTCAAGTGGGATAAGATATTATAATCTATCCCCTAAGCTGAAGTCTCTTTCTTCTTGGAGTCTTCGAGGATAATATGTTCATTGATAATTATCTCCTTTCCCTTATCTTTGTTAGGATCTTCTTTCTTTAGTGGAGGTGGTAGTACTTTGCCACTTCTCAACTACACTTGGACCATCTCATCTGATTTAGACTTGTTTGATGAAGCATTCTCTTCGGAGTCAGCCATTATCGCATCTGGGATCCACCCGTAGACTCAGAATCGTCTTCCAGCTTCACCTACTCCATTTGCGATGCTATGCTTAGGTCTGAATCTTCATCATCCAGAAAATATAGATCATCTGAACTGAATTCTATTGATGACACCATCAGACAGAATTCAAGGGCCGCTTCTTCAACATATTTCTCCATTTCTGCTATTTTTAATGTTGCTGAGATGACTCGGCATATCTCCGTAGGAAAAGATTCGTCCTCAGTTTCTTCTGTTTCATCTATTTTGAGCTCTTTCATGAAACCACAGAGCTTAATAGGCTTCCTGGTAGTCTGGTAATATTCACCCAAACTATCAATAACCTTTTGAGTTGCAGTCTTCTTTGCCTCAGACTTCTTCAATTTAGATTTCTTCTTAGAAGACTTTGACTTTCCAAATTTTGATGAGCTAGCTTGGCCAAATTGTTGTTAGAGGTGGATGACTGTGATGCAGGAAACCACTTTAAATTCAGTACTAGCTCAGTAAGAGACTTCCACTTGACACCCAGAACTCCTTCTAGCTGTTTCAACATCTTGGTTGTCTTCTTAGAGACCACAGTCTCCCATTATTCCTCTTGGACATATTCTTTTGTTATTGTTTCTTTAAGCGGAGTACGGAAGAGAACATGACTACCCGGGTGGATTCATTTCTAGGACGAACTAACACATTATCTGATAATGTCAATTCTCTCATTTTATACTTCTTCTCTAGCCAATCCTTGAAGACATAACTATCCTCAATTGAATGGCTAATTACCCGATGATATGGGCAATAATTTGGGTCGCCACTTTGTTTGGACTCTTCAGGTCTTTTACATTCTGGGAATTTCAAACCGTTCTTAAGTGCTTGTCGGAACAATTTAGCAACACTTTCCCTCTTGAATGAATATTCTTTATTCATTTTCTCCTTGAGGGAAGGGAATGTTCTATCACTATTTCCCGTAGTTTGCCTCTAACGCTGTCCTCCACCGGGAAAGGCTCCAGGTTTGTCATTTCCTCCAAGAACTAATTTTGGTTGAGGATTTGGATTGCAAGCCTGTTTTGATTTTTCTTCTTACTGCATAGGCTGCTTTCCTTTATCCACATTATATACTACCTTTTTATCTTTATCAAGGTCTAGGAGGAAATGCGGAGTAAACATCATTTCTCCTAGCATCAGGCGCCTTAGCCTTTTTGGATCTATCAGGGAGGCTTTCAGATTTTGATAAGTTCAACTTTTCAAATTTTGCCACCCTATCCAACAGATCTTAAAAAGTAGTAATTGAAGCCATGCATAAGAAGGGTTGCATTTTATCATAAATGTTTCTCATTAGCAATTGAACTGCATGTTCTTCCTCTAGTTGCTGTTCGCACTTCATACTGAGATTGCTCCAGTGTGTTATATATTTCGTTACTAACTCATCTTTTCTCCTTTTATCTAGGGCAAGATCAGATATAGTAGTCTTCTCTATTGCACTGGCAAATCTTTTCACGAACAAGGCCTCTAACTCGGCAAAGGTCTTTAGTGAATCATTTGGCAGCTCGGCATACCATTTGAAAGCAGTTCCACTCAAGCTGCTTACGAATTGCCTGACTAGCAGAGCATCATTACCCCCTGTGTTCCCACAGGTAGATTTGAATTGTGCGAGATGTTGCTTTGGATTTTTATTGCCATCAAAGATGTTGAACTTTGGTACAGAATATCCCTTTGGATATGACACTTGATCTTACTCATCCAAGTACGGGCGACCTTTTCCTACCAATTTCTCTACCTGTTCAGCAGCTATAATGGCATTGATCTTTTCACTAATTAAGCCTTCCAGCTGTGATACAGTTACAGGTTCAGAGGTTCTTACCATATTTTGTGGAGTACGTTGGCGAATTGGATTATCAGTTTCTTTGCCACCTTCAAGTACACCTTTCACTCTTAAGGCTTGAGGCACTTGAGGGTTTTGAGAATTAGCAGCTTGGTTGACCGACTGAGTCAGTGTAGGACCCACAGAAGTGGTCTTCTGCATCATCGCTATCATAGCTGTCATCTGATTCATCATCTCAGTCATTTTATCATTTAACTGAGAGATTTATCTATCTTTCTTCCGTATTTGTCGCCTCATTTAATTTCTCATTTCAGCGAGTGTGATGTCTTCGCCAGCGAAGGGGTTTTCTCTGACCTCTTCTTCTTCCTCATCTCCTTCTTCTGAGGAGCGAGCACTTCAGCTGGCAATAGTTCTAGCCCTGTGGCGACGTTGATAAACACGTACGCATGGCTGTGATTGTTGGTCATCTTCATCACCATCATCATCGTAAACATCAATATGGCTGACCATATGAACCACCTTGATTTCTATAGTATCATCATCGTCATATTCTTTTACATCTTCTTGTACCTGAATTTCGGAGCGGCTGCGCCATTGGATTTCAAGGTCTTGGCTTGGAATGATTACTTCTTCAATCCGTGGACTGCGATCGAAATGAAGCTCCTCTTTGGTTGAAGTAGGAGAATGACGGGATCTCCTAGAAGACTCTCCAGGATGTTGACCATCAATATGATTGTCGTCGTTATGGGCCTTCTTTCGGACCCATCTCTGACGAGTTTGGTTAGCAGGGGCGGATCTCTAGTAGACTGTTCCGGATGTCACACCCGATCGATCTCTTTTTTCAAAGACTTTTTCTTTTCGAGGTTTTGGCCTCCAAAATTGTTTGCCTTTTCACTGGGCCCAATCGGCGGCAGATTCTTGGACACAGGGTTCAAGTGTCACACCCTGATGTGCTTCCTGCGGAGCTTGTCGTCGATAACATCTTCTTTTAACTATCAGAGTAGGTGATAGTCTATCTCTTGGAGGAGTTCTTCGGGCCTCAACAATCAGTGGCCTTTGGAACTTCTTTTTCATCATGCCATTCTCCTTAACTATCTTCAAAACTCGATGGACTCGAGCAGATAGGCGTTCGGGCTCTCATGTCTTTTGAGGGGTTGGAGCTTCAGGTCGATGCTCCCAGAAAGATTTCTTGAGCTCACTAGAAGAGCTGTTTCTCTTTACTCACTTCAAGTTAGAAAACTTATTCTGGGTTGGGATATTGATCTCTGGTTCTTGTGTCGGCAGGTTTGAGGGATGGATTGGCACTGGTAACTGTTGAGCACATAACTCTGCATTTCTCTTCCTCCTCTGCCTTCTATTGAGCCTTCCTCCATATGAGGAAGCTTCAATATCATATTTTCTATATTCAACAAGCTCTCTAGGCAGAGTAGTGGTGTTGGCAGTCATCACATAAATTTTTCTTCAATCAACAACCCTTTTTGCAGTAAGGGTCTTAGACTAGGATAGTCTTTCAAATACAAAATTTCTTCCTTGAGCAGTGCCTCTGGCAACAGTGCTTGTAGAGTAGGATCTTCTAAAAAGCTCTTCAGAATTTATGCCATACATAGGGACGGCTGCTGCAGACCTTGCAGTAGCTGCTGAGAATTCGAGCCCACCAAAGTGGATGGTGGCTGCAGCATTTCTAATCTTGCCAGTTGAATCCTGTTTCATCGTCCCAGTTGGACAGTCATTGGGGTGTCCTGTATTTCTATTCTGCACAAATGAAGGGAAGGGGTTAGTGATCAGAATTGATACATCACCCCACACTTTCATAAAATAGAAATAATGCAGAACAAATGATAAAAGCAGGTAAATTAAATAAAATTAAAAACTCTACTTAACAAATTTCCAATAAATCTTATTTAAAAGATTGAATTTCAGGAAATTTAAAATTTTGACCCATATGAATTTGCTTGCTACTAAAGCCTTTTAGTGATTAGCCAGAGATGGAAAGAGAAACCATTCCCCAGCGGAGTCGTCAGAAATCTGTGGGCTCCAAAAATTTGGCCCCAGCCTACCCGACGCGCATTTCTCTTTTATTCGGCAAGGGAGTTTTAACGGAGTAAGTTTCAGGGTAAATTTTGGAAGGCAAATGGGTTTGTAGATAAGACACTACCCAGAGATTTCGCCCTCATTTTGTGAGGACTTTATGATCTGATTTCTGGTTTCCTATAAGCGCAAGCCCCTATAGTTAATTACCCCTCCTGATCATGAGAGAGAACTTTTGATTATGGCTAGTCATCAATCTGATACGTAGAGATACGTGTTATCTAGCATATAGTAGCAGCATAGGTCTGGATATTTGGAATTTGAAGGGTTTGAATTTGGAAAGATTTGATATTTAAAATGGGAAATTTCCCCATCTCACACTTAAAGCGGATGGTGGAGGAATGGATGATGAAAGTTCGTTGGGGATGTTAAGCCCTATAGAACTGGCCCAAGCTAACCAAGGGGGGGGGGGTGAATTGGTATTTTAAAAAATTCTTTTCACAAAGGAGTAGAAATCACATAAAACAAAATCACACCACAAAAATAAGTGCGGAAATTAAAGTGCGGAAGCAAGAAATAAGAACATAGAAATTTATAGTGGTTCGGTCAACTCGACCTACGTCCACTCCCCGGAGGCGCCCTCCAAGTATTGCACTACACTCGTGACTCTCCTTTAGCCCCCACAGCTAAGTGGAAAAGCCTTTACAAAGAACCTCTTTTTGCCACCCCGGCAAGGCAGAGAACCTATCTCCTTTTGCTTCCTCTTGAAGCTGGCAGAGAACCACAATCAGATGCTGAATCCTTACCTCTACCGACCCTTCCACAGACGAGAAACTCTAGACGAAGAAGAAACAGAGCGATCCTTGAAGCAACCCTTGTGAATCCCCTCATAAGCTCCCCCTCACAAGATCCTCTCTCTCTCTCTCTCTCTCTCTCTCTCTCTCTCTCTCTCTCTCCTCAAGGTCTTCTAAGGTTAAGGCAGCAGCAAAAGATTGTTCAAAAATATTGAACAAGAGCTCTTAAATAGAAGAGCTTCAAAGGAGCTCATTAATTGCAAGTTGCCGAAAATATCGTCCAGGCCAATATGGACATTATCCTGGCCGATCAGTACAAATTCCATGAGATCGGCCAGAGCATCGCCCTGAATGCAATCTGGACGATTGAAAATTGGCTTGATCGTCCAGGATGATCTCACGATCGTCCAGGCCGATTAGTTCAAATTAGAGGAAAATCGTCTAGAGCATCGCCCTGAATTCAAGCTGGTCGATATTTATCGTCCAGAAGTAACTAAGGTTTTCGAATAGATTGTCCTGGCCGATCCTGCGATCGTCCAGGCCGATATGATCGTATCAATCATCCTTAATTATTTTCTTGATTTGTCTGATTAATTAAGGCATAATTGTAAATATCGTTCAAGTCGATCCAAAATCGTCCTGGTCAATTACCAAAAATATAGAATACCTTAATTATTTATGGCGGCAATTTCTTTCTTTTTTGAGCTTATCGTCCTAGCCAATATACGTATCGTCCAGGCCGATTGGCTAATGACGGCTGCCTTAATTAAGAATCCCTGATTAGATCTTTGATTCATGTAAAGTTAGAAGTAAAAGACAATCCAAGTCAAATAAGAGTGTTTGTCAATCATCAAAATATAGTTCATGGACCTGAATTTCCAACATATGATAGACCCGATCAAGATCCCATGATTCCGTCATCCCGGGCCATCGTGGTCCCTGGTCTACTTAGTCAGAGGAGGTAGTCGACCCAACCTGATAGAAGGATCCTTGTCGACAGCCATGGGTTGCTTCGTCCAAGGGTACCTTGTAGACCTGGGTTGGATATTTGCCTAAGGGGACAAATTTGAATCCACTTTAGCTAACAGAGAGCTTTGTGCCTTATCGATCATATCCTATTGATTCAAATCTCAAGGATTTGATGCTACTAAGGAGCGTATTGGCTCTGGCCATAATCGGTATTTTGTGGTGCCATTTGGCGGCAAAACCACTCGGTTCAGAGGGTCCCGAGTTAGAACAGTTTATCTTGTGATGCCATTTGGCGGCAAAACGCCGGTTAGAGGACGAGTACCACGTCCTTATTGACAGAGATTGTTTGAGAATGAATCCTAGTGATAGTTTTGACTAGGCATTTGACTTTTTGTGAGCTGAAATAGTTCTTAATTTGTCCACCAAGGCAGACTGTTGCGGGGGGGGGGGGGGGTGGTGGATAAATTTTGCTTTAAGTGATTGATGGTTGATTTCAAATTTAAATATTTTGGAATTTGGGATGGAATTTTGAAATTTTGGATTTTGAACTTTTGGGAGGCATTTGAAAATGCTTGCAATTAACCCCTCTGGTTGAGATCTTTAATCAACGCAGTCATCATCGGGGTGTTTCGGGTCATTTCCATTTGTTGATCGAACCCTGCCAACTCGACCAAGCTATTGGTCAAGGATCGAATTTTTTGTAGGCTTTATGCCTTTATTCATGAATTTTCTTTGTTGATGGCCTTGAAGGCCGAATATAAATATATAAAATAAATATTTTGGTTCACTTCATGACCACATATTTATCCGAGAGTTTGAACCCTGTCTACTCCTATTTAATCTGCTTAGGAGGATCGGGTTTTGTAGGCTTCTTGCCTTTGTTTAGTGAATTATTTTGATTGTAGGCCTTGAAGGCCCAATATGAATGTATTGAAACAAATACATCAGTTCCCACAACCATGTGTTTGTTTGAAGGTTCGAAACATGTCGACTTCAATTGATCCGTATAAAAGGATCAGGTTCGAACCTGAATTCACTTATCAGCCCGCGCAACATCCCTAGACGTCACGTGTGTACCAATAACACGCTCGTCGGGGCCCATGCGGGTGTTTGATTGTATACCCCTTTAGTGTACCTATATACATACAATTTATAGTGCACGTGTAGGGGTACTTTGAAATAGTTGTAGTTGTGCATGCAGCTGTTATTTGAATGCAGACAACTTTTCATTTAAGAGTTTATACACGCCTTCTGTCTGCTTGTACGAATGTTGTAGATCCGGTGGCATTGCATTGTGATGTTGACTCCCCCAATCTCTTTCACCGAGGAGGGTCTTTCTGAACTTTGGAGTCAAAGACTGCTGATTTGGGAAGAACTCCTTTTAAGATCTTCAGTGTATTAGGCTTGTTATTTCTAAAAGTTCGTTAGGGATGTTAAGCCCTTGTGAACTGGCCCGAGGCTAACAAAGAGAAGGTGTGAATTGGATAACTTTAAAACCAAAGATAAAACTTAAACCAAAATCACCACAGAAATCAAAGTGCGAAAATTAAATAATGCGGAAGCAATAATAAGAAAAAAACACACTGGATTTATAGTGGTTCGGTCAAACCTTGACCTACGTCCACTCCTTAGAGGCACCCTCCAAGTATTGCACTACAATCGTGACTCTCCTTTAGCCCCTACAGTTAGGCGGAGAAGCCCTTACAAAATCACTTCCACCTTCCCCGGTGCGGCGGAGTCGCCGGGTCCTTTGACACCAAAGAGAACTTCTTCTTTGGTGAACTTACCTCGAGACAAGCCTTGAATCCGACGGTACTAAGGTACGAGTTCGTCGGAGTAACAGTATGGATCCCCCACCACACTCCCTTGAGTTCCTCCCCCTCACAAGATCTTCTCCCTCTCAAACTCCACCCTTTTCTCTCTCCCTTTCAAGCTCTCTTCAAGTTTCCCCCACAAGAACGAAGCTATAATGGCTGCCAAAGACACTTACAAAGTGCCTTACCATAGCTTAAAAAGAAGCTCTCAAAACGAGCTCATTAATGCAAGTTGCCGCCATTATCATCCAGGATGATAGGCATATCGTCCTAGCCGATTAGGTCAAATATGAGGAAAATCATCCTGAATATTGCCTTGAAATGAAGTTGGATGATGTCTAATCATCCCGGACGATCTTGCGATCGGCCTGGATGAAATCCCCATTAATTGCTTTCCAAAACTGCCTGAGAAATTTTGGAAAAATTGTCATGGATCATCTTGGACGATATTTTATAGTCAAGGCCGATTCTCTAGACGATGTCCAAAAATAGGTTATTTCTTAATAGATCTGGCGGCAGATTCTTGCTGAATTGGGCCAATCATCCTAGCCGATACAAAATCGTCCAGGACGATGTGTTTTACATAAAGACGGCTGCTTTAATGAGGATGCCCTAATTAGGGTTTCAACTTTTGTCAAATCATCCAGGATGATATAAATATCGTCCCGGACGATGTTACCAAAAATAGAAATCTTTTAAGGCACAACAGAAAATCTTCCAAGTTACAAATCATCAGATACCACACCAAATACAACAGACTCAAGAAAGGAAAAAAATTATAAACTGACTCAAACCTAGTCTACCCTATCTTGAGCTGATTCAAATTGCAGTCCGATCGTGTGAACCTGAAATGTCAGTACATAAGGCAGTTGTAGAGAACAGAGAATGTTTGTTATCATCAAAATTATAAGCCATAGATCCGCAACAATCTCCCCCATTTTTATGATGGAAAACAATTCAATTTGAATTTTCAAAAGAAAGGAATTTCTCCTAATCTCGCCCTTACTAGAATAATACTTTTAAAAATAGGGGAGATGAAAATAATTTTGTTATTTTTAATTTTTTAAAAATAAGATACAAACATGATAGCAGTACAAAAATAAACAAGATACAAACACGATAACAGTACAAAAATTCAACAATACATTCTCCTCCTTCGACATTATCAAAAAGAGAGGATGCACAAACAAAAAATATTTTCTGGTCTAGCGAAAAAACAAATATTCTTAAAATGAGAAAGTTACCTCTTAGTTTTAATAAAAAAACATAGTAGAATTGGATTGACAACGCATAGCCCAGAAAAGGTTAGAAATTCATAATTTGATAATCCAAACTCGTTCTTTTAAAGGCTTAAAAACTTTTTAATCCAATATCCAAATCAAAGAATAAACGGGAAAAAGAAACATTAATTTTTCAAAACTCCTTCCATAAAATATATCTAATAGAAGATCAATGCATGAATTTCTGAATCAGGAACCAAAATTTTCAAGCACAAGTTTCGACCATATCAAGGATTTTCTTAAGTTTTTAGTAGTATAAGAAAAAAATAAGCAAATTTTTATGTGGGCTCATTTTATGCCCTTTATCACTTGAATGGCTCTTTGAGCATCTTTTGATTTTAATACACTTTGTGTATTTTTTTTATTTGGCGTCATTGCGCATCTTTTGGTTTGGCATCATTGGCCACTTTTTTTTAATTATTTTCAAAAAATATGCTTGCTTTCTTATATTTTTAAAACCAAAGTAAACCCAAATTATTGACAACACGAACAACTTAATTAAAAAAATTTTATGGTGGATTCAACAATCTTGCAAAAGATTCCTATGCGATAGAAAAAATGTAGGGAGGTAAAAAAAATAGTTTTAAAATTCTATTTAAAATATGATGAAGATTTTGAATCAAAAGTAAAATAACCTTTTTAAGAAGAGAGAAAGAGAAACAAAAACACGAGTTTCCTTCCTTTAACTATTTTAGAGAAGTCAAACACAACTTACCAAAGATTTAAAAAAAAAACAGGAAGTAGATTATTCATTTTTAAAAAAGTGAATGTGTGTGTTGATCAGAGAAAAACTTTCACGAAAAAAAATTTCAAAGAATAAACAAAACAAAAAAAAAATAATGAAAAAAGAAAAACACAAAAACACAACACAAAAATACGAAAGGCTCTTAACCATTATCTCTCTCCTGGTCCGATGCTTCAGAGATCAGATCTGCCCATGAGATTTTTGCCTTTCATTATTTCCCCAGTTCAAAATCATGCATTAACAAATTCAACTTGGATTGCTTGATTTCACTAGTGCCTTCGTATATGGTGTGATATTTATCCCAAACTTCCTTATCGGTAGTGCACGTGGATACTAACATAAAATCATCAGAATTAAAAGCACAGAAAAAGCAATTTAAAGACTTTGCATTTAATTGAGCATTAAGTTGTTCTTCCCTATTCCATTGATTAAAAGGAATATCAATTTTAACTCCATTAACAATTCGTGACGATGATGAATAACCAGTTAAAATTATATGGCACATGCGAAAATTAATCAATTGCAAGAAAATAGACATGCAAGTTTTCCAAAAATCAAATGACATATTTTTAAATAAAGGAGGTCTGGTGATTGAATAACCTTCTAAAACATTACGATTATTTATGGATTAAAAAATTCAAAAGCTTTTAAAAACTTATTTTATGAAAACCGCTCTGATACCACTTGAAAGTTTGTTAGAGATGTTAAGCTCTTGTTAACTGGCCCAAGGCTATCAAAGAGAGAGGTGAATTGGATAACTTTAAAACCAAAGATAAAACTCAAACCAAAATCACCACAGAAATCAAAGTGCGGAAATTAAATAATGCGAAAACAATAATAAGAAAAGAACACATCGGATTTATAGTGGTTCGGTCAAACCTTGACCTACGTCCACTCCTTGGAGGCACCCTCCAAGTATTGCACTACAATCGTGACTCTCCTTTAGCCCCCACTGCTAGGCGGAGAAGCCCTTACAAAATCACTTCCACCTTCCCCGATGCGACGGAGTCACCGGGTCCTTTGACACCAAAGAGAACTTCTTCTTTGGTGAACTTACCTCGAGACAAGCCTTGAATCCGTTAGTACTAAGGTGCGAGTTCGCCGGAGCAACCGTATGGATCCCCCACCACACTCCCTTGAGTTCCTCCCCCTCATAGGATTTCCTCCCTCTCAAACTCCACTCTTTTCTCTCTCCCTTTCAAGCTCTTTCTTCAAGTTTCCCCCACAAGAACGAAGCTACAATGACTGCCAAAGACACTTACAAAGTGCCTTGCCATAGCTTAAACAGAAGCTCTCAAAACGAGCTCATTAATACAAGTTGCCGCCATTATCGTTCAGGACAATAGGCATATCGTCCTAGCCGATTAGCTCAAATATTAGAAAAATTATCCTGAATATCACCCTGAAATGAAGTTGGATTATGTCTAATCATCCCAGACAATCTTGCGATCGGCCCGGACGAAATCTCCATTAATTGCTTTCCAAAACTGCCTAAATCCCAGACGATTTTGCGATCGGCCCGGACGAAATCCCCATTAATTGCTTTCCAAAACTGACTGAGAAATTTTAGAAAAATTGTCCTGGATCATCCTGGACAATATTTTATAGTCAAGGCCGATCCTCTAGACGATGTCCAAAAATAGGTTATTTCTTAATAGATCTGGCGGCAGATTCTTGCTGAATTGAGCCAATCGTCCTGGCTGATACAAAATTGTCTAGGACGATGTGTTTTACATAAAGACGGCATCTTTAATGAGGATGCCCTAATTAGGGTTTCTAGTTTTGTCAGATCGTCCATGACGATATAAATATCATCCTGGATGATGTTACCAAAAATAGAAATATTTTAGGGCACAACAGAAAATCTTCTAAGTTACAAATCATCAGATGCCACACCAAATACAACAGACTCAAGAAAGGAAAAAGATTACAAACTGACTCAGACCTAGTCTACCCTATCTTGAGCTGATTCCAAATTGCAGTCCGATTATGTGAACCTGAAATGTCAGTACATAAGACAGTTATAGAGAACAAAGAATGTTTGTTATCATCAAAATCATAAGCCATAGATCCGCAACAATCTCCCTCTTTTTTATGATAGAAAACAATTCAATTTGAATTTTCAAAAGAAAGCAATTTCTCCTAATCTCCCTCTTACTAGAATAACACTTTTAAAAAATAGGGGAGATAAAAATAATTTTGTTATTTTTAATTTTTTAAAAATAAGATACAAACATGATAACAGTACAAAAATAAATAAGATACAAACACGATAACAGTACAAAAATTCAACAATACATTCTCCCCCTTCGACATTATCAAAAAGAGAGGATGCACAAACAAAAAACAAAACAAAAGACAAAAAATATTTTCTGATATAGTGAAAAAACAAATATTCTTAAAATGAGAAAGTTACCTCTTAGTTTTAATAAAAAAACTTAGTAGAATTGGATTGACAACGCATAGCCCAGAAAAGGTTAGAAATTCATAATTTGATAATCCAAACTCATTCTTTTAAAGGCTCAAAAACTTTTTAATTCAATATCCAAATCAAGGAATAAACGGGAAAAAAAAACATTAATTTTTCAAAACTCCTTCCATAAAACATATCTAATAGAAGATTAATGCACGAATTTCTGAATCAGGAACCAAAATTTTCAAGCACAAGTTTCGACCATATCAAGGATTTTCTTAAGTTTTTAGTAGTACAAGAAAAAAATAAGCATATTTTTTGTGGGCTCATTTTATGCCCTTTATCACTTGAATGGCTCTTTGAGCATCTTTTGATTTTAATACACATTGTGTATTTTTTTTTAATTTGGCGTCATTGCGCATTTTTTGGTTTGGCATCATTGGCCACTTTTTTTTTAATTATTTTCAAAAAATATTCTTTCTTTCTTATATTTTTAAAATCAAAGTAAACCCAAATTATTGACAACACGAACAACTTAATTAAGAAAATTTTATGGTGGATTCAACAATCTTGCAAAAGATTTCTATGCGATAGAAAAAATATAGGGAGATAAAAAAATAGTTTCAAAATTCAATTTAAAATATGATGAAGATTTTGAATCAAAAGTAAAATAACCTCTTTAAGAAGAGAGAAAGAGAAATAAAAACACGAGTCTCCTTTCTTTGACTGTTTTAGAGAAGTCAAACACAACTTTCCAAAGATTTCAAAAAAAAAAATATGAAGTGAATTTTTCATTTTTAGAAAAGTGAATATGTGTGTTGATCAGAGAAAAACTTTCACGAAAAAAAATTCCAAAGAATAAACAAAACTAAAAAAAAAAAAAAAAAAACACAAAAACACAACACAAAAATATGAAAGGCTCTTAACCATTATCTCTCTCCTGGTCCGATGCTTTAGAGACCAGATCTGCCCATGAGATTTTTTGCCTTTCATTATTTTCCCAGTTTAAATTTTGCTTCGCCTTGCCCTTTTCTTTCGTAGGAAGAATTCTTAAATTAGGACACTAATTTTTCATATGTCCAGGCTTCCTACATCGAAAGCAAATAACGTTAGAAGAAATATGGACATCCTTACCACTTTTACCTTTTTTTCACTTTTGCTTATGCTTAGGAGAGCTTTGTGATTTGCTTGACACGTCATTGCCTTCGTCACCAACTAGGCTATCTCTTTCTGTATCTACAACTTTTAGAACAATAATTTCACCTGCATCCAAAAGTCTTTGACCCAAACTTTGCTCGTAGGCAATGAGTGAGCCAATCAAATTATCAATAGAATAATCATTCAAATCTTTCGATTCACAAACAGTAACAACTTTGGCAACAAATTTTTCAAGTAAACAACAAAGAATTTTATTGACTTTTTCAAAATTTGAAAAACTTTTTCCTAAAGCATGTAATGAGTTTACAATTTGAATGAATCTTATATACATGTCTAAGATCGTTTCAAAAGATTTCATGGAAAATAATTCAAAATCATGCATTAACAAATTCAATATGGATTGCTTGATTTCACTAGTGCCTTCGTATATGGTGTGCAATTTATCCCAAACTTCCTTACCGGTAGTGCACGTGGATACTAACATAAAATCATCAGAATTAAAAGCACAGAAAAAACAATTTAAAGACTTTGCATTTAATTGAGCATTAAGTTGTTCTTCCCTGTTCCATTAATTAAAAGGAACATCAATTTTAACTCCATTAACAATTCGTGACAGTGATGAATAACCAGTTAAAATCATATGGCACATGCGAAAATCAATCGATTGCAAGAAAATAGACATGCGAGTTTTCCAAAAATTAAATGACATATTTTTAAATAAAGGAGGTCTGGTGATTGAATAACCTTCTAAAACATTACGATTAGCCATGGATTGAAAAATTCAAAAGCTTTTAAAAACTTATTTTATGAAAACCGCTCTGATATCATTTGAAAGTTTGTTAGGGATGTTAAGCCCTTGTGAACTGGCCCAAGGCTAACAAAGAGAAGAGGTGAATTGGATAACTTTAAAACCAAAGATAAAACTCAAACTAAAATCACCACAGAAATCAAAGTGCGGAAATTAAATAATGCGGAAACAACAATAAAAAAAAAAACACATCAGATTTATAATGGTTCGGTCAAACCTTGACCTACGTCCACTCCTTGGAGGCACCCTCCAAGTATTGCACGACAATCGTGACTCTCCTTTAACCCCCACAGCTAGGCGAAAAAGCCCTTATAAAATCACTTTCACCTTCCCCGGTGCGGCGGAGTCACCGGGTCCTTTGACACCAAAGAGAACTTCTTCTTTGGTGAACTTACCTCGAGACAAGCTTTCAAGCTCTCTCTTCAAGTTTTTCCCACAAGAACGAAGCTACAATGGCTGCTAAAGACACTTTTAAAGTGCCTTGACATAGCTTAAAAAGAAGCTCTCAAAACGAGCTCATTAATGCAAGTTGCCGCCATTATCGTCCAGAACGATAGGCTAAGGCATATTGTCCTGGCCGATTAGCTCAAATATGAGGAAAATTATCCTGAATATCGCCCTGAAATGAAGCTGGACGATGTCTAATCGTCCCGGACGATCTTGCGATCGGCCCGGACGAAATCCCCATTAATTGCTTTCCAAAACTGCCTGAGAATTTTTAGAAAAATTATACTAGATCGTCCTGGACGATATTTTATAGTCCAGGCCGATCCTCTGCACGATGTCCAAAAATAGGTTATTTCTTAATAGATCTGGAGGCAAATTCTTGCTGATTTGAGCCGATCGTCCTAGCCGATACAAAATCGTCCAGGATGATGTGTTTTGCATAAAGACGGCTGCTTTAATGAGGATGCCCTAATTAGGATTTCTACTTTTGTCAGATCATCCAGGACGATATAAATATCATGCCGGATGATGTTACCAAAAATAGAAATCTTTTAGGGCACAATAGAAAATCTTCCAAGTTACAAATCATCAGATGTCACACCAAATATAACAGACTCAAGAAAGGAAAAAGATTACAAACTGACTTAGACCTAGTCTACCCAATCTTGAGCTGATTCCAAATTGCAGTTTGATCGTGTGAACCTGAAATATCAGTACATAAGGCAGTTGCAGAAAACAAAGAATGCTTGCTGTCATCAAAATTATATGCCATAGATCCGCAATAATTTCTAGTATTTGTGGGTACCGGAGCTGTTTTCTTCTTAAATATAGAACTAAGAAGAGACTTTGGAACACCAAGGAATTTAGTTCTAATTTGTTCAAACATTTCCTCCTATCTGTTAGAGGGTGTCTTTTTTGTATATAGAGTCGCCTTTGTACTCAACGCTCTTGTAGATCTTGGTTATCGTCGTTGTAGGTAATATACATACTTGTGTCCACAGTGATTCATTATACTTATAATACACTGTTGTTATCCACAAGTATCCATTTGCAGGGGACTGTCGTATCCCCTATGATCTCCTGAAGGTATTTTTTGAAGACCCATTGTTGCCTACATCATGCCCACCTGTCAGGTCCACAAGTCCACTGTTCATCGTAAGGGTCCTCTGCTCATTTTAGTTCAAGTTATGTGCATTTATGTTCAAGTGCTAGTCTCCTGCATTGTTGTCCAATGAGGTCTTCGAATTGTTCAAGTCTTTGTACATTTCATTGAAAATTTTGGTAGCACCCCGGCATATTCCCCATTTGGAGGAAACGTATGGGAGCTGGGCCTTCCCACCACGCTACTCGAGCATGTATGGTAGGTGTCCTTAGACACCGCGACCGTACAAATTTTCATCCAACCATGCTACAAGAACGTGTATGGGGCCTTCAGCAGTACCCGTACCAGAACACCAGTGGCTTCCCCACCACGCTACAAGAGCGTGTATAAGGCTTACCGACCTCACCGTATGCTTCACACCGGGCTCCCTCCTACCGTGCTACAAAAGTGCATATAGATGGTTCTCCGGTCCGCTACAAATGCCGAGAATAGGATTTGGAACATCATACCTTTGCGTAGTAGTCGTTGGCGTCGATGTTGGGGTCGAGGACCATCCCCACCATGCTATAAGAGCGTGTATAGGGCTTACCCACCTCGTCGCACATGTCGCACCAGATTCTCCCCCACTGTGCTACAAGAGCGCGTATAGGGGATCCACCGGCGCGTCAAGCACGTAGAGGGCGGGTTTAAGTTAGAAATGTATACCTTAAAGCCCGACGGAGGTGGCTCGTGGATCGAGACAAGAGGGGATTCTTCTCTTTTTCATTTCATTTCTTTTTTTTTGAATTAATTATAATTAATATTAATTAGTTATAATTAATTAATAAATTATTTTTAATTAAACTAATTAATTAAAGTTTATTAAATTTAGTTAAAATTATTAATTATAATTAATCCTTGATTAATTATAACTAATTAATCTTAATTACTTTTAATAAATTATAATTAATTGATATTAATTAATAATTAATCTTATAAATTATAATTAATTCTAATTAAAATTAGTTATAATTAATTAGCTTAATTATAATTAAATATAATTAATTATAATATTTATAATTAATTAAAAATAATATTTATAATTAATTAAAATTAATTAAATATAATTATAATTAAATATATATCTAATTTATATAATTTTTTTTATCCCTCGGGATGGTGGATTTATAGGATTTGGCCGGAGTAGCATGCAAAAGGGAGAAGGTTACCTTCCACGCGAGCTCCAATCGCCGTTTCTAATCAAAATGTCATGGGTTCCGATTCAACAGGAAGGGAGTCGTCAAAGGGCAGAGTCGAACGGCAATGTTAGAGCCTAAGAAGCAACCGAAATGGAGAGAGTTGCCTTCACCGCCCATAAGATTCTGTGGTTGCTTTCGATTGAAATGGCCTAAATTCCGATCCCACAGGAATAAAAAGTCATCGAAGGGAGCAGCGGATTTACGAGATCTGGCTGAAGTAGGGCGCAAGGGGGAGAAAGTTACTTCACAGCCAACGAGCTCACGTTGTTACTTTCGATCTTAATGTCGTAACTTTCGATCCCGTAGGCAGGAAAGTTGTCGGCGGAGCGAAGTCGAACAACAACGATGGAGCCGGAGAAGCAATACGAAAGGGAGAATGTTATCTTCGCAGCCGCAAGCTTCCGTTGTTGTTTCTGTCAAAATGGTGTAACTTCCTACCCGTTAGAAAGGGAATGTTAGACGATCGAAGTTAAATGGCACAAAGGTATCGGAGAAGCAGCAAGAGCGAAAGGGAGTAACCTCACAGTCGGCGAACTCTGTTCTTGCACCCGATCAAAATGTTGTAACTTTCGATCCGACCTGGAAGAAGAGAGAGCGAGAGCGACAGATGGAGAGCGAGAATGAGAGAAAGAGAGCGGGAGAGCCAGCGATCGGAGAGGCAGAACTCGAGGCTTCTCATTTCGTTCAGCTTTAACGACGCGAGGTAGGGCCGAGTTTGTAGAAGAGATCATGGGAGAAGGGACGTCGACGTGCGAGGTATGGCGCCGAACTGGTAAAATGATTTGATTTCCTTCTTTTTTTTATTTTTATTTCAAAAATAAGTCAACAAATGCCCCCTAAACAAATGTGGTAGGCGTCTGGAGCGGACCACGTTTATTGTATGCTGATTGACCCTGTGGCTTTCTAGTTATTTGTTCTAGATGTCACACTAGGGCTCTCATTTAGTGGATCTCCAAAAATATATTTGGATTTCACACTAATCTTTTTCTTCTCGACTCTTTTAGAGCTATCCATAGATGGTTGATATATTATATTTGTAGATTGACGCTAGTGGATAGCATATGCTCAAGATTCTTCAGTCATCTGGTTGTATCTTGATAGAATTTTAAATATTTATTTAGGAATCTCAACATGTAGTGCGATGTCGACCTAAATAAATTTTTAAAATGCCCCCAGTCTTTAGGAACATTTGTAGATGTCATTCAGGGATGCTCCTTTCACAGCTTTGCCTTGGCTTGTGAGATTTTGATTCCTTCATTTCTATGCTTTATGCTGCGGACTTGGTGAAGGGTTGTCTGATTTGTCTTTACTAACTTGTCAGAAGATTTATATGCCTTCTGCCCTTTGCTTCTAGCTTTGGCGGGCTTGATGAAGAGGTAGATGTCGGTGACCTAAATTCTTAGATTTGCATTAGGTCGATGGCGAAAAATCATCGGTCTAGAGCTTTATGCATAACGGACTTGTTGATGATGAAATCCACTTAGTTCAGCCTTAGGCTTCTCACGAACTTTGGGATAATTTTCTTCGGTCCTTTGCTTTGTGCTTTGGCGGTCTAGAGCTTTATGGATTTGTTGAAGGATTTGCAGGTTTTGGATTTAGTTGATAGTACCGAGCGTAGGTAGTATCTTGATCCTTAACCACTTGAGGAGACTTTAATCTGAGTCACTTGAGTTCATCTGATCAGGAGGGCTGAGATTTGACAGCTCTTCGTCCTCTGGTTGCTGAGATGGGGGTTCCTCCACCACGGCCTTTCTTATGGCTTGTTGAGTAGATGGAGCTGCCAGCGATCCGATCATAGGATCCGACCTCTTACACCCATTTAGGCTTTAGACTTGAGCTATGAGAATTGTGCTTCCCAATGCTGATTTTATTGAAGTTGGCCGATATGGAGTCATCTTTTGTGGTTTTAGATTTTGGAGCCTACGAACATTCAGTAGTTGCTCGAGACTCATTCTTCCACTGGAACTTTGATTCTCAAGTCATTTAGGAGAATTTAGTAGACTACGATCACTTGAACTGGTTGAGTCAAATCTGTCTTTGTTCTTCCTACAGTCCCTACTGACGGGTTGACGAAATGGGAGTTTTGCTACTACGGTCGTTCTTATGGCTTGTTGAGTAGACGGAGCTGCCAACGATCCGGCCATATTTGGGCTTGTTGGATCCGACCTCTTACACCCATTCGAACCTTAAGCTTCAGGATGTCGAAAGACTTCAAGCTTTTCTGGCTCAATTTATAAGAGTGTGTAGTTATGAAAGTCTCTTTCTTGACATTTGAGTCTTGGTTTATTGGAGAAGGTGTTGTCTCGATCTTTGAGAGATCACCTGCATAGGCTTTAAAAGAGAAGCATCTATGTTCTTTAACACAAAGTAACATTTGAATTGATAATTTTAAATATTTATTCGGGGATCTCGGCATGTAGTGCAATATCGACCCGAATAAATATTTAAAATGCCCCTGTCTTGCAGGGACATTTTGGAGTAGAATTGAAATCTTGGGATTTTAAATATTTATTTAGGGATCTCGGCACGCAGCGCGATGTTGACCCGAACAAATATTTAAAATTTCCCCAATCTGATCAGGAATTTTGAAATGTGTTCTTATGACATAAAAAAATTTCAAAATATGAAATGTGTATGTTAACAATAATGTATGAAAATATAACACATTAAGCACAGTATTTCATGTGTAGTATTTCTTCAGGTAGCGGCTATTGATCGACAGCATGGGCCTCTAATCATTCAGATCGATGAGTTGATATGTTCCTCCTTGAAATACTTTCTCGATGATGAAAGGTCCTTCCCAGTTGGATATGAATTTGCCACCAATTTTTCGGTGTGGGATGATTGGCCTTTTCTGCACCAGGACCAATTCCCCTTCTTGAAATGATCGAGGACGCACCACTTGATCAAATGATTTAGTCATCCTTGCTCGATAGATCTCCAAGTTCTGCTGAGCTTGCAACCTGATTTCATCGAGCGCATCGAGCTCTTCTATTCTTAACTGAGCATTTTGTTCCTGATTTATCTCATTCTGGATAGCAACTCAAAGGGATGGGAGTTCAACTTCTAGTGGCAACACCGCTTCAACTCCGAACACCAGAGAAAAAGAGTGGCTTTGGTTGGTGTTTTATAAGTCATACGATACGCCCACAATGCCTCTGCCATTTTCGTATGCCATTCTCTTTTATTCTTGGTGAGAATCTTCTTTAGCAATTTCACCAGCGTCTTATTGAAAGTTTCTGCCATGCCATTTGCTCTTGGATAGTATATGGATGAATATCGCCAATCAATTTTGTGTTGATCAATGAACTTATAAATTTTTATACTTTTAAATGCAGTTCCATTGTCTTAGATTATGCGGCATGGTACTCCAAATCTGTACACAACATTATGGGTAAAGAAATTGATTACATGCTCAGATGTGACTTCTTTGAATGGAACTGCTTCTGTGTTGTTAATAAATGCATATCGTAGTGCTCTCTTTCTGATTTGAGCAGATAGTAATTTGTCTGTTGGCAATTTACTTTCTTTGAAATAATCAATGAAGGGCAGTCTCCAGTCATCTTCTTCTTTAACATTTAGGCAATGCCACCATGATTCCGAAGCTTGACTAGCCTTATGTCTTTTCTTAGGAACTTCAGGTTGGTCTTCAAGATCATCTGGTCGGGAAGGTTGAGGATCAACCGGGGTTGCATCCTGCTGGCTTGAACTCGGTATTCCCTCTGCCTGCGAGAATTGTAATAGTCCTGGCTCTAGGATCCGCCGATTGTGCACCATAATTATTATAGGCCATTCGTCATCCATATTTGCCAGTTCTTTAGCCAATTTGGCAAGAGAATCAGCTTTGTCATTTTATCATCGAGGAACTTGAGTTAATTTGACAACTAGAATTTGCTTCATAAGCTCAAAAACTCGCCGATGATAACACGCCAACTCGAACTTGGTGATTTTGTAAACTCCCTATACTTGATTTACAATAAGTTGAGAATCACCAAAAATTTGGAGATTTAGGATTTGGACATCGATTGCAATCTCCAATCATGCTATTAGGGCTTCATACTCAGCTTCATTGTTGGTACGAAGTTCAGTCAAGCTGAATGAGAATCTCATTATGCCTCCCTCGGGTGCTACAAAAATGATTCCAATTCTGGCTTGAGTTTTTTCTAGATTTGGAGGCCGAGCACGTTTGATTGACGATGCTCCATCAAAGTACATTTCTCATACTTATAGCATCTCCTCTTCTTCAACATTCATGATCTGCTTGTCAGGTAGATCATCGTTGAGCGATGAATCTGCAGGGATAGGGTGCGCAGCGAGAAAATCTGCCAACACCTGCCCTTTTACTGCCTTTTAAGGGACATATGTGATATCAAATTGCAACAATATCACTTCCCACCTTGCCAAACGACCTGTTAACGCCGGCCTTTTCATCAAGAACTTCAACGGATCGATCTTTGATATCAAGGTGATTTTGTGAGATAGCATATAGTGGCAGAGCTTTTAAACTGCAAAAATCAGGGCCAAGCAATGCTTCTCAATTGGAGAATAGCATATTTCTACACCTATCAACCTCTGGCTGATGTAATAGAATGCATTCTCCTTACCTTCTTCATTATGCTGGGTCAATAATGCTCCGAGGGACTCTTCTAGTGCCGCCGTATACAGTATAAGAGGCTTCATTGGGATTGGCGCTGCGAGAATAGGAGAATTTAATAAATATCTTTTAATGCTGTCAAAACCTTCTTGGCACTCTTTATCCCATATGAATCGGGCATCTTTCTTCATCAGCTTTGAAAATGACAGGCATCTACCCCATAGATTCGATATAAATCGCCGAATGAAAGCCAACTGCCCTGTAAGGAGCGGAGTTGTCGAAGGCTCTTTGGAAGTGGCATCTCCATGATTGCTTTGATCTTATTGGGATCGACTTCAATTTCTCGATGTCGAACAATGTATCCCAGAAATTTCCCTAAGGATATCCCAAATGCACACTTGAGAGGGTTCATCTTCAGATCATACTTTCTGATCCTCTCGAACACGATCCTCAAGTCATCAAGGTAATCTTTTCGGCCCATACTCTTAATGACCAAGTCATCTACATAGCATTAAACCTTTTGATGAATCAAGTCATCAAATATATGAGTCATCGCCCGCTGATAGGTAGCACCGGCATTCTTTAGGCCAAAAGGCATAACCATATAGCAGTAAATGCCAATAGGTGTTCTGAACGATGTATGTTTTTCATCTTCATGCATCATTTTAATTTGGTTGTGGCCCGATGATCCGTCCATGAAGGATAACATATCATAGTTGGAAGTGTTTTCAACTAGAAGCTCTGATACTGGGAGCGGAAAGTCATCTTTCGGGCACGCCTTGTTGAGATCCCTGAAATCGATACAGATACGAATCTGATAATTATTCTTCTTTACAGGGACGATATTGTCAATCCAATCGGCATACTTTTCTTCTGGGACGAAGCCCGCTTCTATGAGCTTGTTTATCTCTGCAATCACCTGCTCTTCAATCTCCAATCTCATTCTCCTTGGAGCTTGCTTGATGGATACTACATCAGGCTTGATGGCTAATCTGTGAACTGCCGCATCAGGGGATAAGCTAAGCATCTCAGTATATGCCCAAGCAAAGTAGTCACTGAATTCACATAGTAGCTCTTTTATTTCTTATACTTGATCTTCTAGTAGAAGAGAGCTAATGAAGATTGGTCAAGGGTCTTCCTCAATTCCCATGTTGACTTTTTTAGCTCGTCCATCGTGGCAGCTTGTCCACCATCTTCCAGTTCTTCTGGTGTAGGCTCGGCTTCAACTAGTTGATCATCATAAGCATCAGCATCATAAATCTTATCAGCGCCACCAGCATCGGATTCAATTTCCATGCATGTGATTTTCCGACAAATCTCTTTCCAGATGAATTTTTGTTTGATGAATCCAATGCCTTTATATGCATCTATATCTTTTCTTCATAATGGATGTTGATTTCTTCCATACCAGAGGCCCAAGCTTGTACGAAGCTGTCATTTGGTGGTAGGAATGTTGATTTTCCTTCGTAATATTCTTTGAATATTCTTGGTATTAAATTTGGGTAGCCTCGTAGGAAATAATTCCTCGAAGTCGAGGAGCATATAACACCAATCATTATTCTCCTCTTCACGTACTCCCGTGGAATATAATATATTCCCTGGTGCAGTCCCTTTCTTTGGAGGAGGCAGATAAAGAGTGGAGAGTTCTTCAATCTTATGCACCTCGCATGGAATGATTTCTTTGAAGTATTGTAGGGGGATTCTCGTGACTACGAGTATACTATCTGAAATTAACAGACTGTCTATCCTTTTGGAAACACACTCTGCACCGTGTTCATGTAGATAGAGTTATAGTCATAATCATCAATTGAGTATTCAACCTCCCTACTCCATTTGGATGCAGATCGACCGACTTTTCTGGATTTTGTAGGGGCGACATCACTTTCATCATTGTCACTCCCAAGGTGAGGCACGTGTTTCTTTTCTTTTAAAATGGTTGGTGATTTAGGAAGAGTCGGGATCGCCTTCTTCCTCTCTACACGCTTCTTCTCACCTTCTGGCTTGGGTTACTTTGCAGCCTTTGAATTTGATGCCTAGCCTCAAGGGAACTCGAAGGCTTTTGCTTTTTTGGCATGAAATACCTAGCATCTTTATAAACTGTTACTTCATGTACTACAAATGGCTGAATATCACCAGAAATTCTGAATTCTTCTCCTTCTCTGAGATACTTCATGCACTGGTGTAATGTTGAAGGGATAACGTTGTATTCATGCAGCCAGGGGCGACCCAATAACATCTTGAACAAATTGTCCGCATCAATTACATGAAATTTAGCTTCCGAATGAAGTTCTCCAAATACAAGAGAAAACATAAACGAACGAAGAGTTTTTTGCCCTTTCTCGTTGAAGTCGTGTACCATCAACTTGTCTTGCCCAAGATGTTCCACATCAAGGCACAACGATTTCAATGCTTTGAAGCTCATGAGATTTACGGAAGATCCGGGATCGATCAAAATCCGACTGATCATCATACCATCATTCTTCGCCGTAACATATAAAGGGCTATTGTGATCTGTCGTTCCAAGTATCATGTCATCCTCAACAAAGGTGATGAGGGGCTCATTTCGAGCTTGCAAGACTTCCGTCAAGTTGCATTCAGCAAAATATGCTTCATATTTTTCAGGTTCTTTGAGAGCTTGGATCAAAGTCTCCTGAAGGTCTTTAGACATCAGTAAGGCATCATAAATGTTGAGTTGTGCTAGGATCTTCCTCAAGTGGGATCTTCCTCAAGTAGGAGACTTTCACTTGACACCTGAAACTCCTTCCAGCTGTTTCAACATCTTGGTTGTCTTCTTGGAGACCACAGTCTCCCATTATTCCTCTTGTACATATTCTTTTATTGTTGTTTCTTTAGGCGGGAGTACGGAAGAGGACGTGACTACCCGGGTGGATTCCTTTCTAGGACGAACTAACACTTTATCTGATAATGTGAATTCTTTCATTTTATACTTCTTCTCTAGCCAATCCTTGAAGACATAACAATCCTCAATTGGATGGCTAATTACCCGATGATATGGGCAATAATTTGGGTCGCCACTTTGTTTGGACTCTTCAGGTCTTTTGCATTCTAGCAATTTCAGATCGTTCTTAAGTGCTTGTCGGAACAGTTTAGTAACACTCTCAATCTTGAATGAATATTCTTTATTTATTTTCTCCTTGAGGGAAGGAAATGTTCTATCACCATTTCCCGTAGTTTGCCTCTAACGCTCTCCTCCACCGGGAAAGGCTCCAGGTTTGTCATTTCCTCCAAGAACTAATTTTGGTTGAGGATTTAGATTGCAAGCCTGTTTTGATTTTTTTTCATACTGCATAGGCTGCTTTCCTTTATCCACTTTATATACTACCTTTTTATCTTTATCAGGTCTAGGAGGGAATGCGGAGTAAACATCATTTCTCCTAGCATCAGGCACCTTAGCCTTTTTGGATCTATCAGGGAGGCTTTCAGATTTTGATAAGTTCAACTTTTCAAATTTTGCCACCATATCCAACAGATCTTGAAAAATAGTAATTGAAGCCATGCATAAGAAGGGTTGTATTTTATCATAAATGTTTCCCATTAACAGTTGAACTGCATGTTCTTCCTCTAGTTGCTGCTTGCATTTCATATTGAGATTGCGCCAGCGTGTTATATATTTCGTCACTGACTCATCTTTTCTTCTTTTATCTAGGGCAAGATCAGCGATAGTAGTCTTCTCTATTGCACTGACAAATCTTTTCACGAACAAGGCCTGTAACTCGGCAAAGGTCTTTACTAAATCATTTGGCAGCTCGGCATATCATTTGAAAGCAGTTCCACTTAAGCTTCTTACGAATTGCCTGAATAGCAGAGCATTATTGCCCCCTGTGTTCCCACAGGTAGCTTTGAATTGTGCGAGATGTTGCCTTGGATTTTTATTGCCATCAAAGATATTGAACTTCGGTATAGAATATCCATTTGGATATGACACCTGATCGTACTCTGCCAAGTACGGGCAACATTTTCCTACCTATTTCTCTGCCTGTTCAGCAGCTATAATGGTCTTGATCTTTTCACTAATTAAGCCTTCTAGCTGTGATGCAGTTACAGGTTCAGAGGCTCTCACCTCATTTTGTGGAGTACTTTGGCGAGTTGGATTATCAGTTTCTTTACCACCTTCAAGTACACCTTTCACTCCTGAGGCTTGAGGCACTTGAGGGTTTTGAGAATAGCACCTTGGTTGACCGGCTGAGCCGGTGCAGGACCCACAAAAGAGGTCTTCTACATCATCTCCATCATAGCTGTCATCTTAGTCATCATCTCAATTATTTTATCATTTAACTGAGAGATTTATCTATCTTTCTTCCGTATTTGTCGCCTCATTTAATTTCTCATTTCAGCGAGTGTGATGTCTTCGCCAGCGAAGGGGTTTTCTCCGACCTCTTCTTCTTCCTCATCTCCTTCTTCTGAGGAGCGAGCACTTCAGCTGGCAATAGTTCTAGCCCTGTGGCGACGTTGATAAACACGTACGCATGGCTGTGATTGTTGGTCATCTTCATCACCATCATCATCGTAAACATCAATATGGCTGACCATATGAACCACCTTGATTTCTATAGTATCATCATCGTCATATTCTTTTACATCTTCTTGTACCTGAATTTCTGAGCTGCGGCACCATTGGATTTCAGGTTCTTGGCTTGGAATGATTACTTCTTCGATACGTGGACTGCGATCGAAATGAAGCTCCTCTTTGGTTGAAGAAGGAGAATGACGGGATCTCCTAGAAGACTCTCTAGGATGTCGACCATCACTATGATTGTCGTCATTATGGGCCTTCTTTCGGACCCATCTCTAACGAGTTTGGTTAGCAGGGGCGGATCTCCGGTAGACTGTTCCGGATGTCACACCCGATCTATCTCTTTTTTCAAAGACTTTTTCTTTCGAGGTTTTAGCCTCCAAACTTGTTTGCCTTTTCGCTAGGCTCTTTCGGTGGCAGATTCTTGGACACGAGGTCCAAGTGTCACGCCCTGATGTGCTTCCTGCGGAGCTTGTCACCGATAACCTCTTCTTTCAACTATCACAGTAGATGATAGTGTATCTCTTGGAGGAGTTCTTCGGGCCTCAACAATCAGTGTCCTTTGGAACTTCTTTTTCATCAGGCCATTCTCCTTAACTGTCTTCAAAACTCGATGGACTCGAGCAGATAGGCGTTCGGGCTCTCTTGTCTTCTGAGGGGTTGGAGCTTCAGGTCGATGCTCCTAGAAAGATTTCTTGAGCTCACCAGAAGAGCTATTTCTCCTTACCCACTTCAAGTTAGAAAACTTGTTCTGGGTTGGGATATTGATCTCTGGTTCTTGTGCCGGTAGGTTGGAGGGATGGATTGGCACTGGCAACTGTTGATCACATAACTCTGCATTTCTCTTCCTCCTCTGCCTTCTATTGAGCCTTCATCCATATGAGGAAGCTTCAGTATCATATTTTCCATATTCAACAAGCTCTCTAGGCAGAGTAGTGGTGTTGGCAGTCACCACATAAATTTTTCTTCCATCAACAACCCTTTTGCAGTAAGGTTCTCAGACTAGGATAGTCTTTCGAATACAAAAGTTCTTCCTTGAGCAGTGCCTCTGGCAGCAGTCCTTGCAGAGTAGGATCTTCCAGAAAGCTCTTCAGAATTTATGCCGTACACAGGGACGGCTGCAACCTTTGCAGTAGCTGCTAAGAATTCGCGCCCACCAAAGGGGATGGTGGCTCCAGCATTTCTAATTTCTATGGTAGCATTTACCAGTTGAATCCTGGCTCTTCGTCCCAGTTGGACGGTCATTGGGTTGTCCTGTATTTCTATTATGCACAAATGAAAGGTATGGGTTAGTTATCAGAATTGATACACCACTCCACACTTTCATAAAATAGAAATAATGCAGAACAAATGATAAAAGCAGGTAAATTAAATAAAATTAAAAACTCTGCTTAACATATTTCCAATAAATCTTATTTAAAAGATTGAATTTTAGAAAATTTAAAATTTTAACCCATATGAATTTGCTTGCTACTAAAGCCTTTTAGTGATTAGCCAGAGATGGAAAGAGAAACTATTCCCCACCGGAGTCGCTAGAAATCTGTGGGCTCTAAAAATTCGGCCCCAGCCTCCCCGCCGCGCGTTTCTTTTTTATTAGGCGAGGGAGTTTTAACGGAGTAAGTTTCAGGGAAAATTTTGGAAGGCAGATTGGTTTGTAGATAAGACACTACCCAGAGATTTCACCCTCATTTTGTGAGGACTTTATGATCTGAGTTCTGGTTTCCTATAGGCGCAAGCCCTATAGTTAATTACCCATCCCGATCACGAGAGAGAACTTTCGATTAAGGCTAGTCATCAATTTGATACGTAGAGATGCGTGTTATCTAGCATATAGTAGCAGCATAGGTCTAGATATTTGGAATTTGAAGGGTTTGAATTTGGAAAGATTTGATATTTAAAATGGGAAATTTCACCATCTCACACTTAAAGTGGATGGTGGAGGAATGGATGATGAAAGTTCATTAGGGATATTAAGCCCTATAGAACTGGCCCAAGTTAAGCAAGAGGGAGGGTGAATTGGTATTTTAAAAAATTCTTTTAACAAAGAAGTAGAAATCACATAAACCAAAATAACACCACAAAAATAAGTGCGGAAATTAAAGTGCGGAAGCAAGAAATAAGAACACAGAAATTTATAGTGGTTCGCTCAACTCGAACTATGTCCCCTCCCCGGAGGCGCCCTCCGAGTATTGCACTACACTCGTGACTCTCCTTTAGCCCCCACAGCTAGGCGGAGAAGCCATTACAAAGAACCTCTTTTTGCCACCCCAGCAAGACAGAGAACCTATCTCCTTTTACTTCCTCCTGAAGCTAGCAGAGAACCACAATCAGATGCTGAATCCTTACCTGTACCGACCATTCTACGGATGATAAACTCTATACGAAGAAGAAGCAGAGCGATCCTTGAAGCAACCCTTGTGAATCCCCTCACAAGCTCCCTCTCACAAGATCCTCTCTCTCTCTCTTGCCGATAATATCGTCCAGGTCGATATGGACATCGTCCTGGACGATCAGTACAAATTTCATAAGATCGGCCAGAGCATCACCCTGAATGCAAACTGGATGATTGAAAATTAGCTTGATCATCCTGGACGATCATCTCACGATCGTCTAGGCCGATCAGTTCAAATCAGAGAAAAATCATCCAGAGCATCGCCCTGAATTCAAGCTGGCCGATATTTATCATCCAGAAGTAACTAATGTTTTGAATAGATCATCCTAGCCGATCCTGTGATCGTCCAGGCTGATATGATCGTATCAATCATCCTTAATTACTTTCTTGATTTATCTGATTATTTAAGGCATAATTGTGAATATCGTCCAGGCCGATCCAAAATTGTCCTGGCCGATTACAAAAAATACAGAATACCTTAATTATTTATGGCGGCAATTTCTTTCTGTTTTGAGCTTATCGTCCTGGCCGATACACGTATCATCTAGGTCGATTGGCTAATGCCATCCGCCTTAATTAAGAATCCATGATTAGATTTTCTATTTTAAGCCCGATCGTCCAGGATGATGTAAAATATCGTCCTGGCCGATTTGAGTAAAAATAAAAATTCTAAGTCTCTCAAGTGTGTGTGTGTGTGTAGGGTTACTTAGCATTAGTCGCACCAAAGATTACAATTGACTTAAGAGGGTAAAAATAAAATTACAAACTGACTCAACCCTAATCTACCCCATCTTGAGCTGGCTCCATTTTTCCGTCCGATCTTTGATTCCTGAAAAGTCAGTAGTAAAAGACAATCCAAGTCAAGTAAGAGTGTTTGCCAATCATCAAAACATAATTCATGGACAGAATTTGCAACAATCTCACCCTTTTTTATGATGGAAAAACACTACGAAATTTTTTTAAAAATAGCAGTGTGGTGCAAGACACATCCTAAAACTACTCTCCCTTTTGACATCTCAAAAAGGAGGGAATAAAGAACCAAATTTTTTTTTATCAAGACATGAAGATGATGTAGTATTCCATGTGATTGATTTTAAAAACTTGTGAGTTAATGAGTTAACAACGTCAATAATCCAAAGAACGATAGAATATCCGATCATGATTACCCTTAGCTCAGACTTTCTCTTAGGGTAGAATCGTCTTTTGAAATCAATGACCTAATTCAAAAAATCAATTGGATATGAGGAACAAGAATCAATTCATTACTTGGTTAAAAAAAAATATCTTATAGAATAATGAATCAAAGTAAATTTGTCACAATCTCAAAACATTCAAAATCAAGCCTTTGATACATGAAAACTTCTAAGTTTTTAAAGGGTTTGAAAAGAGAGAGGAGCTTGTTTTTTAGTGGGCTCATTTTATGCATCTTGTCAATTGATTGGTGCTTGTGCACATCTTTTGCTTTTTGATATATAATTTTTCAATTTGGCGTCATAGCGCATCTTTTGTTGGCATCATTGGCCAATTTTTTTTTTTATTTTTGCAAGCTCCATTTTCTTTTACAACTCTTAAAAAGTGCTTAGTTGTGAGTATATCTTCTAGATATTAGAGAATAGGGGCTCTCTCTCTAACATATAGAAGAATTAGCACATACAGAATCAATAATCAATGACAAGAGTAACGAGGAATCTTGATGTGATAAAAGGACTTTAAATATTATAAATACAAGATAGATTTGCTTAAGCAAGCTTAAGAAAAGATCTTAATTTCATTCACAATTTTTAATTTGAAATAGATTTTAGATTAGAAAAGAAAACTATACCACTAAAATAGGTTAGAGAAAGAGACACAATCACAAAATATTTTTACCATCTAAGAGATTAAGAGATGTAAAAACATTGACTATAAATTTTCAAAAGCAATGATAAGGCCTATGATATCATTTCAGCGATGATTTTGAAAACTAAACTTTAAAAAGCACACACAAGAAAATAAAACATACAAAAAATAAGAGCAAAAGAAAGACAAAAAGAACAAAAGCAAAAGAAAGCAAATTAGAGATCAAGTTTTATGCATTTATGTCAATCACACCCAATCTGGTCCTTAAAGAACTGAAAGTGTCGAATGCCAGTGGTTTAGTAAAGATGTCAGCCAGTTGATTTTCAGTTGTCACATGGTGTAACTCAATGTCTCCCTTAGTCACATGATCTCTAATGAAGTGATGCCTAATATCAATGTGCTTAGTCCTTGAATGTTGGATAGGATTCTTAGAGATGCATATGACACTAGTGTTGTCACAAAAGATTGAGATGGTGCCTACAGGTAATCCTAAATCCAATACCTGTTGTTTCAACCAAAGGATTTGGGCCACACAACTTCCAAGAGCAATATACTTAGCTTCAGCAGTGAAAAGTGCAATAGAGTTTTGTTTCCTATTAGACCATGAGACTAGAGACTGTCCTATGAATTGACAAGTTCCTGAAGTGCTTTTTCTATCCACCTTTCATCCTGCAAAATCAGAGTTAGAAAATCCAATAATCTCAAAAAAGTGCTATGTCTAGGGTACCAAATATCTAAGCCTTGGGTCCCCAAAAGGTATCTAAAAATTTTCTTAACTACAGTCAGGTGGGACTCCTTAGGGTCAGCTTGAAATCTAGCACAAAGGCAAACACTAAACATAATATCTGGTCGGCTCGCAGTCAAGTAAAGTAAAGATCCAATCATACCTCTATACTTCTTCTGATCAACAAACTTACCACTTGGGTCCTTATCCAATGGAGCACTAGAAGTCATGGGAGTGTTAATTGGTTTATCTTTGTCCATCTCACACTTCTTCAAAATGTCCTTTATGTATTTTGTTTGATTTAAAAAAGTTCCATCCTCCAATTGTTTTATGCTAAACCCCAAAAAGTAAGACAACTCTCCCATCAAACTCATCTCAAATTCTCTACTCATTGTTTTAGAAAACTCATCACACAATTTCTTATTAGAAGATCCAAAGAGTATATCATCCATATAAATTTGAACAATGAGTAAATTATCTCCAACTATCCTAAGAAAAAGGATGGTGTCTACGCTCCCCTTGACAAACTCCCTCTTCAGTAAGAATGTGCTAAGCCTCTCATACCAAGCTCTTTGTGCATGCTTTAACCCATACAAAGCCTTTTTTAATTTAAAAACATGATTTGGAAATTGGGAACTCTCAAAACTTGGGAGTTATTCTATAAACATATCTTCTTTTATTTCTGCATTTAAAAAGGCACACTTGACATCCATTTGAAAAAGCTTAAATTCTTTATAACAAGCAAAGGCTAATAGCACTCTAATGGCTTCCAATCTAGCTATAGGGGCAAAAGTCTCCTCAAAGTCTATCCCTTCTATTTGGTTATACCCTTTAGCCACCAATCTTGCTTCATTCCTAACCACCACTCCTAAATCTTTCACCTTGTTCTTAAAGACCCACTTTGTCCCAACTATACTTTATCCCTTAGGTCTTTCTACAAGCTCCCAAACATCATTCCTAACAAATTGATTCAATTCTTCTTGCATTGCTAAAATCCAAAACTCATCAGTAAGGGCTTGGTTAATGGTGGTGGGTTCAGTCATTGAGATAAAGGTAGAGTGGTTCACCTCCTTCCTAAGTCCATGTCTAGTCTTTACTCCACTAGAAGGGTCTCCTAAGATCAAATCCTTGGGGTGACTTGTAGAGTATCTCCAATCTGTAGGCAAAATGTGAGAAGATCTAACCCTTTCATCCAAATCAATATTTTTTACTCCTTGGGTGACTTCTCCTACTCCTTTATTATTTTGGTGTTCTACCCCCTTCCCCAAATTTTCTACTTCACTTGTAATCTCTCCAACATCATCATCATCTTCAACTCTAGATTTTCTAGGATCAGACTCATCAAATACTACATGGATTGTCTCTTCCACCATCAAAGTTCTCTTGTTAAACACCCTAAAAGACTTCCCAACACTAGAATATCCAAAGAATACTCTTCATCAGATTTAGGATCAAATTTTCCCAAGTGAGACTTCCCATTGTTATGAATAAAAACCTTACAACCAAAGACATGAAGGTGGGAAAGATTGGGTGTCCTACCCTTAAGGATCTCATAGGATATCTTTTCTAATTTGGCTCTAACATTCACCCTATTCAACACATAACAAGCTGTGTTAACCGCTTCAGCCCAAAAGTATTTTGGAAGTGAATAGTCAGCAAGCATGGCTCTAGCGGCTTCCACCAAGGTCCGGTTCTTCCTTTCAGCTACCCTGTTCTGCTGAGGGGTCCTAGGAGCTGAGAAGTTGTGGCTAATCCCCTTGTCCTCATAAAAATCATCAAATCTTTCATTCTCAAACTCTCCCCCATGATCACTATGGATGGTCAAAATCTCACAACCTATCTTTTTCTGAATTCAAGTAGAAAATATTTTAAACTCATCAAAAGACTCATTTTTATATGTAAGAAATATAGTCCAAGTGAACCTTGAGTAGTCATCAACTATCACAAAACCATAGACTTTCCCTCCCAAGCTGGCAGTGCTAATGGGTCCAAACAAATCCATGTGAAGGACTTCTAAAGGTCTAGAGGTGCTAATGTCCTTAATGGGGTGAAAGGTGGAGTGGATTTGCTTTCCTAGTTGACAGGCATCACAAAGGTGATCTTTTGAAAACTTGAGTTTCGGGACACCTCTAACTAGGTCCTTTTGGGTCACTTTCCTAAGGGTTTTCATACTTGTATGACAAAGTCTCCGGTGCCACAATCATGAATCATCAATCACTATTTTTAAGCAAAATGAAGCAGCACATTTAATGTTATTTAAATTAAGCATGTAGACGTTGTTGATTCTCTTTCCCTGCAAAATAGTGTTGTTACTTAAACTTACAATGCATGAATTTGCAAAGAATTGCATGATGAAGCCTTTGTCATAGAGTTGACTGATGCTGAACAAGTTATGCTTCAATCCATCTACAAGCAAAACATTTTCAATCATTAGGTTCTTGAAATTACCAATTATACCTGCGTCTGCCACCTTCTTGGTGGTGTTGTCTCCAAGAGTAACCTTACCTCCAGTCCTGAACTCTAGTACAACAAACTGATTTGCATCACCAGTCATATGTTGAGAGCATCCGTTGTCTAGGTACCACATACTCTCACGAGGCCTTTTGTGAGAGCCCGCCTGCAAGATTATTAAATGTTAGATATAGGAACCCAAACAGGTTTGGGTCCCTCCTTATGAAAAGTAGAATGCAATGCATGTGTGGTATGCTGTGGATCATGCACCTTTGATCTCCACACCTAATGTGTACAATGTTGAACAGAGCAAAATGTGTGAGATGTGTCATAGCATGCCACATGAAAAACATCTAACTCCAGGAAAAGAATTTCTTAAATGGTTTGAGTTATAATGCCTCTTCCTAGGTCTTGGCAACTGATCAAAAGTAGGTGTCATCCTAGTTTTCTTACATGTTTCTAATTTATTTTGAATATTCAAATTAGTGTTTTTTAAGACCTCATATTCAATCCTCAAATTTTTCTCCATCTCTTTAGACTTCTTAAAATCAGATTCATGTGATGTATGTGAAACTTTTAATGCATCATGCTTTTCAACTAATTCACAATGAATTTTATTTAACTTATCAAATTCATCAAGTAAAATCATATGATTTGAATCAATCGTTTGATGGTCTTTAATCAAAATTTCATGCTCTTTTTGTAGATTCAAGAACTCTAATTTCAAGCTAGCATGTGTTTTCTTTAATTTCTTATATGATGTATGAATCTTTTTAGAAACTTTAAGGAGTTGATCATAGAAAAGTTCACATACCTCTTCTTGATCAAGATTGTCGTCCGCCATCAAGCACAATTTTGATGTCTCATATTCTGGTTCCGTTTCTGATGAGTCCGATGCAGAATTCGCCCAAAATGCTTTTTGAACTCTCATCTTGTCCTACCTTAGCTTAGGTTTCTCCTCACCCTTTTCTTTGCTTGAGTGATCTTTAAGTGTAGGACAATCAATTCTTACGTGTCCTGATTTCCTGCATTCATAAAAAACGACATCAGAAGATCCTTTAGAATTTTTGTTGTCCTTACCTTTTCTCTAATGATGCTTTTGATTCTTCCTTAGAAAGCTTTTGAATTGCCTTGTGATGAAGGCAACTTCATCGCACTCAGACCCGGAAGAATCGGAGTCAGATTTGTGCGCCTTCATTGCAACTGTTTTCTCCTTCTTCTTCTCTCCTGCATCAATATTTCTTTGATTCACCCCTTGCTCATATGCAATGAGTGAGCCAAGTAAGTTATCAATAGAATAAGTGTTCAAATCCTTAGATTCAGTGATTGCAGTGATTTTAGCATCATATGACGAACGCAAGCATCTCAAAATCTTGTTTACTTTTCCATAGTTTGAAAGTTCTCTTCCTAATGCATGTAGTGAAGTGACTATCTGTGTAAACCTAGTATACATGTCAGAAACAGATTCAGATGATTTCATATGAAAAAGTTCGTAGTCATGCAAGAGAATATTCAAACGAGATTGTTTAACTTAATTAGTGCCTTCATAAGTGATACACAATTTATCCCAAATTTCTTTACTAGTTGAACAAGTAGAAACACGCATGTAATCCTCAGATTTTAAAGCACAGAAAAAATAGTTCAAATATTTTGCATTTAATTGGGCTAAATCTCTTTCATCGAAAGTCCATTCAGTAAAAGCAATTTCAGTTTTAACACCATTAATTTCACGAGAAGGTGGAGAATAACCTTCTTTAATAAGCATCCACATGCGATAATCAGTACATTGTAAAAATATTGTCATGCGAGTTTTTCAGAAATCAAAAGGTAGGTTATCGAACAGGGGAGGTCGGGTAATAGAATACCCTTTCGTAGTGTTACGATTCCCAAAGTTAGCCATGGATCAAAATTCAAAAAGTTTTCAAACTAATTTTTATGAATCCCGCTCTGATACCACTTGAAAGTTCATTATGGATATTAAACCCTATAGAACTGGACCAAGCTAACCAAGAGGGGAAGGGGGGGTGAATTGGTATTTTAAAAAATTCTTTTCATAAAGAAGTAAAAATCACATAAACCAAAATCACACCATAAAATAAAGTGCGGAAATTAAAGTGCGGAAGCAAGAAATAAGAACACAAAAATTTATAGTGGTTCGGTCAACTTGACCTACATCCACTCCCCGGAGGCGCTCTCCGAGTATTGCACTACACTCGTGACTCTCCTTTAGCCCCCACAGTTAGGCGGAGAAGCCTTTACAAAGAACATCTTTTTGCCATCCCGGCAAGGCAGAGAACCTATCTCCTTTTGCTTCCTCCTGAAGCTGGCAGAGAACCACAATCAGATGCTGAATCCTTACCTCTACCTACCCTTCCACGGACGAGAAATTTTAGACGAAGAAGAAGCAGAGCGATCCTTGAAGCAACCCTTGTTAATCCCCTCACAAGCTCCCCCTCACAAGATTCTCTCTCTCTCTCTCTCTCTCTCTCTCTCTCTCTCTCTTTCTCTCCTCAAGGTCTTCTCAGGTCAAGGCAGCAGCAAAAGATTGTTCAAAAATGTTGAACAAGAGCTCTTAAATAGAAGAGCTTCAAAGGAGCTCATTAATTGCAAGTTGTCGATAATATCATCCAGGTCGATATGGACATCGTCCTGACCGATCAGTACAAATTCCATGAGATCGATCAGAGCATCGCCCTGAATGCAAACTGGAAGATTAAAAATTGGTTTGATCGTCCAGGATGATCTCACGATCGTCCAGGCCGATCAATTCAAATCAGAGGAAAATCGTCCAGAGCATCGCTCTGAATTCAAGCTGGCTGATATTTATCGTCCAGAAGTAACTAAGATTTTTGAATAGATCGTCCTGGCCGATCTTGCGATCGTCCAGGCCGATATGATCATATCAATCATCCTTAATTACTTTCTTGATTTGTTTGATTAATTAAGGCATAATTGTGAATATCGTCCAGGCCGATCCAAGATCGTCCTGGCCGATTACCAAAATACAGAATACCTTAATTGTTTATGATGGCAATTTCTTTCTGTTTTGAGCTTATCGTCCTGGCCGATACACGTATCGTCCAGACCGATTGGCTAATGACGACTGCCTTAATTAAGAATCCCTGATTAGATTTTCTGTTTTAAGCCCGATCATCCAGGACGATGTAAAATATCATCCAGGATGATGTAAAATATCATCCAGGATGATATAATCCTGGCCGATTTGAGTAAAAATAGAAATTCTAAATCTCTCAAGTGTGTGTTTGTGTAGGGTTACTTAACATTAGACACACCAAAGATTACAATTGACTCAAGAGGGAAAAAATAAAATTACAGAATGACTCAACCCTAATCTACCCCATCTTGAGCTGGCTCCATTTTTCTGTCCAATCTTTGATTCTTGAAAAGTCAGTAGTAAAAGACAATCCAAGTCAAGTAAGAGTGTTTGCCAATCATCAAAATATAGTTCGTGGACCTGAATTTGCAACAGATGATAGGCCCGATCAAGATCCCATGGTTCCGTCATCCCGGGCCATCGTGGTCCCTATTCTACTTAGTCAGAGGAGGTAGTCGACCCAACCTGATAGAAGGATCATTGTCGGCAGCCATGGGTTGCTTTGTCCAAGGGTACCTTATAGACCTAGGTTGGATATTTGCCTAAGGGGATAAATTTGAATCCACTTTAGCTAACATAGGGCTTTGTGCCTTATCGATCATACCCTGTTGATTCATATCTCAAGGATTTGATGCCACTAACGAGCGTATTGGCTCTGGCCATAATCGATATTTTGTGGTGCAATTTGGCGGCAAAACCACTCGGTTTAGGTGGTCCTGAGTCATAATCGTTTATCCTATGGTGCCATTTGGCGGCAAAACGCTGGTTAGAGGATGCGTACCACGCCCTTATTGACAAGAGATTGTTTGAGAATGAATCCTAATGATATTTTTGACTAGGCATTTAACTTTTTGTGAGATGAAATAGTTTTTAATTTGTCCAACTAAGCAGACTGTTGCGGGGGGTGGATAAATTTTGTTTAAGTGATTGATGGTTGATTTCAAATTTAAATATTTTGCAATTTGGGATAGAATTTAGAAATTTTGGATTTTGAACTTTTAGGAGGCATTTGAAAATGGTTGAAATTAACCCCTCCGGTTGAGATCTTCAATCAACGTGGTCATCATCAGAGTGTTTGGGGTCATTTTCATTTGTTGATCGAACCCTGTCAACTCGACAAAACTATGGTTGAGGATCGGGTTTTTTGTAGGCTTTATGCCTTTATTCATGAATTTTCTTTGTTGAAGGCCTTGAAGGCCAAATATGAATATATAAAATAAATATTTTGGTCCACTTTATGACCGCATATTTATTCGAGAGTTTGAACCCTGTCTACTCCTATTTAATCTGCTTAGGAGGATCAGGTTTCGTAGGCTTCTTGCCTTTGTTTAGTGAATTCTTTTGATTGTAGGCCTTGAAGGCCCAATATGAATGTATTGAAATAAATACATCGGTTCCCACAACTATGTGTTTGTTTGAAGGTTCGAAACATGTCGACTTCTATTGATCCATATAGAAGGATCAGGTTCGAATTTGAATTCACTTATCAGCCCGCGCAACATCCCTAGACATCACGTGTGTACCAATAACACGCTCGTCGGGGCCTATGCGGGTGTTTGATTGTATACCCCTTTAGTGTACATATGTGTATACAATTTATAGTACACATGCAGGGGTACTTTGAAATAGTTGTAATTGTGCATGCAGCTGTCATTTGAATGCAGACAACTCTTCATTTAGGAGTTTATACATGCCTTCTGTCTGCTTGTACGATTGTTGCAGATCCGGTGGCGTTGCATTGTGATGTTGACTCCCCATATCTCATTCACCGAGGAGGGTCTTTCTGAACTTTGGAGTCAATGACTGCTGATTTGGGAAGAACTACTTTTAGGATCTTCAGTGTAGTAGGCTTGATATTTCCGCTATTTGTGGGTACCAGAGCTGTTTTCTTCTTAAATATAGAACTAAGAAGAGACTTTGGAACACCAAGAAATTTAGTTCTAATTTGTTCAAACATTTCCTCCTATCTGTCAGAGGGTGTCTTTTTTGTATATAGAGTCGCCTTTGTACTCAACGCTCTTGTAGATCTTGGTTATCGTCGTTGTAGGTAATATACGTACTTGTGTCCACAGTGATTCATTGTACTTACAATACACTGTTGTTATCCACAAGTATCCATTTGCAGGGGACCATCGTATCCCCTACGATCTCCTGAAGGTATTTGTAGAAGACCCATTGTTGCCTACATCATGCCCACCTGTCGCGAATCTCAGGTGGGCGTTGATTGTACTCATTTGCAGATTGTACTTATTTGTAAGGACGAGTCTTCCACTATTAGTTGATAGTTCTGCCTTCTTCAATTAACAGGCACATGCAGGCATTATCGTAGGATTTCATGCATTGAGGTCTTGTAACGTGCTTTGTGTCACTTTTGACTGTATGAGTGCTCTTGTAATTAGAATTTCCTCATGTATGATCCGAGTTTTGTTCTTTGCATATGTTTGATTCCGAGTTAAGTCTCATTTAGACTCGGGTTCATCGAGTCTACAACTCCCACTTGATGTTGTATAACACGAATTCAAGAACGAATTCAAGTTCTTTGGCAGGATCAAGTGCAATTCTTATCTGGGTTCCTTGTTCCCCTCTTAATTTCTGAATCCATTCAAGCTCAAGCTTTGGTTCAATTTGAGTACTCGTTCAAGTTCAAATTGATTTTCCAGGATCCTCTGAAGTTTTTTGCAAGTTCATTTTCATGTTCACTTTTGGTTTAAGGTTTTCTGGAGTCTTTGCAAGTTTATTTTTATGTTCAAATTGATTTGAACCCAGCTCCAATTTGATTTTATTTTATTTGAGTTTGATCTTTAGAATTCATTTAAATTTTATTCAGATTCAGGTCCACAAGTCCACTGTTCATCGTACAGGTCCTCTGCTCATTTTAGTTCAAGTTATGTGCATTTATGTTCAAGTATTAGTCTCCTGCATTATTGTCCAATGAGGTCTTCGAATTGTTCAAGTCTTTGTACATTTCAGTAAAAATTTTGACAGCACCCCGGCATATCCCCCGTTTGGGGGAAATGTAGGGGAGCTGGGCCTTCCCACCACGCTACTCGAGCGTGTATGGTAGGTGTCCTTAGACACCGCGACCGTATAAATTTTCATCCCACCACGCTACAAGAGCTAGTATGGGGCCTTCAGCAGTACCCGTACCAGAACACCAGTGGCTTCCCCACCACGCTACAAGAGCGTGTATAGGGCTTACCCACCTCACCGTATGCTTCACACCGGGCTCCCTCCTACCGTGCTACAACAGCGCGTATAGGTGGTTCTCTGATTTGCTACAAACGTTGAGAATAGGATTTGGAACATCATACCTTTGCGTAGTAGGCGTAGGCACCGATGTTGGGGTCGAGGACCGTCCCCACCATGCTATAAGAGCGTGTATAGGGCTTACCCGCCTCGTCGCACATGTCGCATCGATTTGGAGGTGGCTCGTGGATCGAGATAAGAGGGGATTCTTCTCTTTTTCATTTCATTTCTTTTTTTTTGAATTAATTATAATTAATATTAATTAATTATAATTAATTAAAAAATTATTTTTAATTAATTAATTTTAATTAATTATAATTAATTAAGGTTTATTAAATTTAATTAAGATTATTAATTATAATTAATCTTAATTAATTTTAATAAATTATAATTAATTGATATTAATTAATAACAATTAATCTTATAAATTATAATTAATTAAAATTAATTCTAATTAAAATTAGTTATAATTAATTAACTTAATTATAATAATTTAATTAGAGTTAAATATAATTAATTATAATATTTATAATTAATTAAAAAAATATTTATAATTAATTAACATTAATTAAATATAATTATAATTAAATATATGTTTAATTTATATAATTTTTTTTATCCCTCGAGACGGTGGATTTACAGGATTTGGTCGGAGTAGCTGCAAAAGGGAGAATGTTTCCTTCCACGGCGAGCTGGATGACCCTAGCATCCTTGAGTAAGGTGCTAGTCTAAAGTTGCGAAGAAAATGATTGGCAATAGCCCAGTCAAAATCAGGATCAAAATCCAGGAAGTGAAGTTTATTCCTTGTGGTGGAAAGCTATAAAATCTCTGCATAATCATGATATGTGATCTCGATAGGGCATCGATTTACATATGAGCCAAGTGAAGTAAAAGTGGTATTAATGCGGACACTTACAAAGAACTCAAAGAGCAATTCAGAATTGAATGGGATAGCAAGAGTCTGAAGAAAGCACAAGGAGGTATGGGCAAATAAGTCTAGTACTAGATAAGAGAGTAAAGTTGGATTGACTATTCGGGAGACTGTGATTCCAGCCTCATTGTAGGGCTGATAGGCGGCTTGATCATCCGCCTCCAGGAAATAAGGGTCCAGAGTGGCCCTTGAGAAACTTCCGGACTGGTGACGAGAGCGCTTTCCTCTAACCATTTTCACAAAATAGCAAGAAAATAGGAAACAGAAAGTAAGGAGAAGAAGTTGGTGTGAAGAAAACGGGTAAAGGGGCTCGGTTTATAAAGAATCGGCCAGATCGTCCAGGTTAATTGCAAGATCGTCCATATCGATTTGGTTCAATAACTGCGTATAAGCTAATTGGTCGAAAAGGCGGTCCTTTCACCCGGGTCGATCAGATATCGACCGGGATGATTAGATACAGGCGATTGTCTAGAGAAGTTAAGTCGGATGACCATTAAAAAAGTAGATCATCCGGGCCGATTCGATGGATCGTCCAGGATGATGTCCAATAATGGATCGTACGGGCTGATTTTAAAATGTTTAAATCATATGCCACGTGTATCAGCCATATATAATAGGTGGACCGTCCAGGACGATTATCCAAAAATGGATCATCCCGGCCATTTTTTAAGATTTTAAATGTATATCCATGTGTATCGTCCAGGACAAACACGTGGATTGGTCAAGAGGATTGTCCATAAATTGAGCAAAGAGAGGATTACATCATCTGGGCTGAAAAATGGATCGGCCAGGCCGATTAAAAATGATTGAAGCAGAAGACGATCAGATTATCCAGGCCGATAATGGATCATCTAAGACGATCAGAAGCAGACAATCAAATCAGTCAGCAAAGGGGAGTTTAAAGAGTAAATTGATCGGATCGTCTAGGCCGATAGAGGTATCAACCAGGATGATGTGAAAAAATTGAGAATTAGAGGATAGATGGAGATGATCAGAGAAGGTCCAAAAGCATCAAAATCAAGTGAAAATGATAAAAACATGATACGAAAAAGACAAACAAAAACAAAAATAAGAAGAATAAAGAAATTTTTTTGAGTTTTAGCAAGGCATGAATATGATAAATGCTCCAAGTAATTGAATTTTAAAGATTTGTAAGACTAATGAGTTAACAAAGTTGAAATCTGAAAACGGTAGAATATCCGATCCTGTTAACCCTAGCTCAGACTTCTTTCAGGGCAAAATCGTGATTTTAAAATGAAAGACCTAACTTAGAACAAACTAATTGGGTAAGAAAAAAAGATCCGTTCAAAACTTGATTCTAGAGAAAATATCTTATAAAATAATATAGCAAAGCAATTTGTCTCAATCATGAAATTTGAAATTAAGCATTTAAAAAAATCAACCCATGAATTCTTCTTAAATTTTAAAAGTTTGAAAGAGAAGTAAGCTTGTCTCTTATGGGCTTATTTTATGCTTCTTGTCAATTTGAATGTCGCACTTTGCGCATCTTTTGATTTTTTATACACTTTGTGTATATTTTTCAATTTGGCATTATTACGCATCTTTTTATTTTGACGCCATTGGCATCTTCTTTTTGTTTTTGCAAGCCAGATTCATTTTCCAAAACTCATAAATACTTTTAGTTATGAGTAAATCTTCTAGATATTAGAGAAGAAAAACTCACTCTCTAATATAAAGAAAGAATAGATCACAAAACATACTTAGCAATCATATGATAAATGCAAAGGCAAGATTTGAATTAACTTAAAAGATATATAAAAATTTTGAACATTATATATATAAGGTAGATTATTGTAGCAAGATATAAAATATCTTAATTTCAAAATCTAATTGTTAATTTGAGATAGACTTTTGTTTAGAAAAGAAAATTATACCACTAAAAGAGATTAGAGGGAGGGAAACTATCAACGGTGTTTCTCCCTTTAACTGATTTAGAGATGTTTAAATATTAGTGTTGCAGTTCTATGGTTTATGATTTTGATGATAGCAAACATTTATTTCTCTATGATTGCCTTATGTGCTAACGTTTCAAGTTCACACGATCAGACTGTAGATTGGAACCAGCTCAAGATTGGGTAGACTAGGTCTGAGTCAGTTTGTAATCTTTTTATCTTTCTTGAGTCAGTTGTATTTGGTATGAGACCAGTTGGTTTGTAACTTGGAAGATCTCCTGTTGTTCCCTATAAGATTTCTATTTTTGGTAATATCAGCCGGGACGATATTTATACCGTCTTGGACGATATGTCCAAAATCAGAAACCCTAATTAGGGCATCCTCATTAAGGCAGCTGTCAGCAGATCGGCCTGGACGATACCTGTATCGGCCAGGACGATCTGCTCAATTCAGAAAGAATCAACCGCCATAATCAGTTTTGGAATTCTTTGTTTTAGGAAATCGGCTAGGACGATATTATTGTCGTCCAGGTCGATCTAAATCAATTATGCCTAAATTGATCTGGTATATTTGGAAAGAATTAATGGTTGATTGATACGATCACATCGTCCGGGACGATCGCATGATCGGCCAGGACGATGGCCTGGACGATCTACATCGGACAGCTTGTATTCAGGGCGATGATCAGGACGATTAAAATCGATTTTAAACTAATCGGCCTGGACGATCGTGATATCGGCCAGGACGATGTAACCAATTTTCTTCTAATCGTCCCAAATCATCCCAGGCTGATGAGCTGAATTTGTACTGATCGGCCAGGACGATATACCTATCGTCCTGGACGATAATGTCGGCAACTTGCATTAATGAGCTAGTTTTGAGAGCTTCTATTTAAGCTTGGCATGACACTTTGTAAGTGTCTTTGGCAGCCATTATAGCTTCGTTCTTGTGGGGGAAACTTGAAGAGAGAGCTTGAAAGGATGGAGTTTGACAGGGAGAAGATCCCGTGAGAAAACTCAAGAGTGTGTGGTGGGGTATCCACACAGTTGCTCCGGCGAACTTGCACCTTAGTACCATCGGATTCAAGGCTTGTCTCGAGATAAGTTCACCAAAGAAGAAGATCTCCTTGGTGTCAAAGGACCCGGCGACTCTGCCGCACCGGGGAGGGTGGAAGTGATTTTGTAAGCGCTTCTCCGCCTAGCTATGGGGGCTAAAGGAGAGACACTTGCTTTAGTGCAATACTTGGAGGGTGCCTCCAAGGAGTGGATGTAGGTCAATGTTTGACCGAACCACTATAAATCCGGTGTGTTCTTTTCTTATTATTGCTTCCGCATTATTTAATTTCTGCACGTTGATTTCTGTGGTGATTTTGGTTTGGGTTTTTATCTTTGTTTTAAAAGATTCTTCTTTTCCAAATTACCTCTCTCTTTATTAGCCTTGGACCAGTTCATATAGGGCCTAACATCCCTAACGAATTTTTAAGTGTTTTCAGAGCATTCTCTAGTGTCATTTGAGAACCTTTCAAGTGGTATCAGAGCGGTTTTCATAAAATAAGTTTTTAAAAACTTTTGAATTTCGATACATGGCTAATTTTTCAAATCGTAATGTTACGGAAGGATATTCAATCACCATACCTCCTTTATTTGAAAATATGTCATTTGATTTTTGGAAAACTCGCATTTCTATTTTCTTGTAATCGATTGATTTTCTCATGTGGCATATGATTTTAACTGGTTATTCATTTCCATCACGTATTGTTAATGGAGTTAAAACTGATATTCCTTTTAATCAATGGAACAGGGAAGAACAACTCAATGCTCAATTGAATGCGAAGTCTTTAAATTACTTTTTCTGTGCTTTAAATTTTGATGATTTTATGTTAGTATCCACGTGCACTGCTGGTAAGGAAGTTTGGGATAAATTGCACACCATATACGAAGGCACTAGTGAAATCAAGCAATCCAAGTTGAATTTGTTAATGCATGATTTTGAATTATTTTCCATGAAATCATATGAAATGATCTTAGACATGTATACCAGATTCATTCAAATTGTAAACTCATTGCATGCTTTAGGAAAAGAGTTTTCAAATTTTGAAAAAGTCAATAAAATTCTTCGTTGTTTACTTAAAAAATTTGATGCCAAAGTTGTTGTTATTTGTGAATCAAAAGATTTGAATGATTATTATATTGATAATTTAATTGGCTCACTCATTACCTACGAGCAAGGTTTGGGTCAAAGACTTTTGGATGCAGGCGAAACGATTATTCTAAAAGCTGAAGATATGGAAAAAGATTGCTTAGTTGGTGACAATAGCAATGACTTGTCAAGCAAATCACAAAGCTCACCAAAGCATAAGCAAAAGTGAAAAAAAGGTAAAAGTGGTAAGGATGTCCATATTTCTTCTAACGTTATTTGCTTTCGATGTAGGAAGTCTGGACATATGAAAAATTAGTGCCCTAATTTAAGAATTCTTCCTACGAAAAAAAAGGGCAAGGCGAAACAAAATTTAAACTGGGGAAATAATGAAAGGCAAAAAATCTCATGGGCAGATCTGGTCTTTGAAGCATCGGACCAGGAGAGAGATAATGGTTAAGAGCCTTTCGTGATTTTTGTGTTGTGTTTTTATGATTTTCCTTTTTTTTTTTTTTTGTTTTGTTTGTTCGTTGTTTGAATTTTTTTTTTAAGTTTTTTTTTATCAACACACACTTTCACTTTTTTAAAAATGAAAAATCTACTTTCTGTTCTTCTTGAAATCTTTGGTAGATTTTGTTTGACTTCTCTAATACAGTCGAAGGAACGAAACTCATTATTTTTTTTCGAATCCTTGTTTTCTAAAAGAGGTTATCCTACTTTTGATTTAAAATCTTTTTCATCTTTTAAATTGGTTTTTGAAACAAAATTTTTTATCTCCCTACGTTTTATTTATCGCATAGGAATCTTTTGCAAAGATTTTGAATCTAACTCATAATTTTCTAAATCAAGAAATTCGATTTGTCACTAAGATGGGTTTTCCTTTGTTCTTAAGATTTAAGAAAGGAAGCATATTAAAAAAAAATTGGCCAATGATGCCAAAAATAAAAGATGCACAAAATCGCTAAATTAAAAATATAGAATACACAAAGTGTATCAAAAGATGCGCAGTGCGCCAACCAATTGTCAAGAGGCATAAAATGAGCCCACATAGTTAATGCTTATCATTCTTGTATTTCTTAAAAAACTCAAGAAAACCCTTGATACTTTCGATACTTGAGTTTGAAAATCTTAATTCTTGATTCAAAAATTCGTGCATTGATCTTCTATTAGATATATTTTATGGAAGGAGTTTTTGAAAAATCATTGTTTCTTTTTCTAATTTATTCCTTGATCTAGATATTGAATTAAAAAGTTTTTGAGCCTTTTTTAAAGAACGAGTTTGGATTATAAAATTATGAATTTCTAACCTTTTCTGGGCTATGCGTTGTCAATCCAATTCTACTAAGTTTTTTATTAAAACCAAGAGGTAACTTTCTCATTTTAAGAATATTTATTTTGTTTTCACTAGATCAGGGAACGTTTTATCTCCTATTCATTTCATTTTTTGTTTCTGCCTCCTCTCTTTTTGATAATGTCAAAGAGGGAGAACGTACTGTTGAATTTGTATCTTGTTTTAAAAAAAAAAATTTAAAACAACAAAAATATTTTCATCTCCCCTAGTTTTTAAAGTTTTATTCTAGTGAGGGGGAGATTTGAAGAGTGTGTTTACTTTTTGAAAATTCAAATTAAAATATTTTGCCATCATCAAAAAGGGGGAGATTGTTGCGGATCTATGATTTATGATTTTGATGATAGCAAACATTTATTTCTCTACGATTGCTTTTTGTGCTAACATTTCAGGTCCACACGATCAGACTGCCGATTGGAACCAGCTCAAGATTGAGTAGACTAGGTCTGAGTCAGTTTGTAATCTTTTTTCCTTTATTGAGTCTGTTGTATTTGGTATGGGACCAGTTGATTTGTAACTTGGAAGATCTCTTATTGTTCCCTATAAAATTTCTATTTTTTGTAATATCGGTCGGGACGATATTTATATCGTCATGAACGATATATCCAAAATCAGAAACCCTAATTAGGGCATCCTCATTAAGGCAGCCGTCAACAGATCGGCCTGGATGATACCTGTATCGGCCAGGAAGATCTGCTCAATTCAGAAAGAATCAACCGCCATAATTAGTTTTAGAATTCTTTGTTTTAGGAAATCGACCAGGACGATATTATTGTCATCCAGGACGATCTAAATCAATTATGCCTAAATTGATCTGGTATCTTTGAAAAGCATTAATGGTTGATTGATACGATCACATCATCCGGGACGATCGCATGATCGGCCAGGACGATGGCCTGGACGATCTACATCGGACAGCTTGTATTCAGGGCGATGATCAGGACGATTAAAATTGATTTTAAACTAATTGTCCTGGACGATCATGATATCGGCCAGGACGATGTAACCAACTTTCTTTTGATCGTCCCAAATCGTCCCAGGCTGATGAGTTGAATTTGTACTGATCGGCCAGGACGATATACCAATCGTCTTGGACGATAATGTCAGCAACTTGCATTAATGAGCTCGTTTTGAGAGCTTCTATTTAAGCTTGGCATGACACTTTGTCAGTGTCTCTGGCAGTCATTGTAGCTTCGTTCTTGTGAGGGAAACTTGAAGAGAGAGCTTGAAAGGAAGAGAGGAAAGGGTGGAGTTTGAGAGGGAGAAGATCCTGTGAGGGGTAGGAACTCAAGAGAGTGTGGAGGGGGATCCACACGGTTGTTCCAGCGAACTTACACCTTAGTACCATCAGATTCAAGGCTTGTCTCGAGGTAAGTTCACCAAAGAAGAAGATCTCCTTGGTGTAAGAGGACCCGGCGACTCCGCCGCACCGGGGAGGTGGAAGTGATTTTGTAAGGGCTTCTCCGCCTAGCTGTGGGGGCTAAAGAAGAGACACTTGTTTTAGTGCAATACTTGGAGGGTGCCTCCAAAGAGTGGACGTAGGTCAAGGTTTGACCGAACCACTATAAATCCGATGTGTTCTTTTCTTATTATTACTTCCGCATTATTTAATTTCCGCACGTTGATCTCTGTGGTGATTTTGGTTTAGGTTTTTGTCTTTGTTTTAAAAGATTCTTCTTTTCCAAATCACCCTTTCTCTTTATTAGCCTTGGGCCAGTTCATATAGGGCCTAACATCCCTAACGAACTTTCAAGTGTTTTCAGAGCATTCTCTAGTGTCATTTGAGAACCTTTCAAGTGGTATCAGAGCGGTTTTCATAAAATAAGTTTTTAAAAGCTTTTGAATTTCGATCCATGGCTAATTTTTCAAATCGTAATGTTGCGGAAGGATATTCAATCACCAAACCTCCTTTATTTGAAAATATGTCATATGATTTTTGAAAAACTCGCATGTCTATTTTCTTGCAATCGATTGATTTTCACATGTGGCATATGATTTTAACTGGTTATTCATCATCATCACATATTGTTAATGGAGTTAAAATTGATATTCTTTTTAATCAATGGAATAGGGAAGAACAACTCAATGCTCAATTAAATGCGAAGTCTTTAAATTGCTTTTTCTATGCTTTAAATTCTGATGATTTTATGTTAGTATCTACGTGCACTACTGATAAGGAAGTTTGGGATAAATTGCACACCATATACGAAGGCACTAGTGAAATTAAGCAATCAAAGTTGAATTTGTTAATGCATGATTTTGAATTCTTTTTCATGAAATCATATGAAACGATCTTAGACATGTATACCATATTCATTCAAATTGTAAACTCATTGCATGATTTAGGAAAAGAGTTTTCAAATTTTGAAAAAGTCAATAAAATTCTTCGTTGTTTACTTGAAAAATTTGATGCCAAAGTTGTTGCTATTTGTGAATCAAAAGATTTGAATGATTATTCTATTGATAATTTAATTGGCTCACTCATTGCCTACGAGCAAGATTTAGGTCAAAGACTTTTTGGTGCAGGTGAAACGATTGTTCTAAAAGCTGAAGATATGGAAAAAGATTGCTTAGTTGTTGACGATAGCAATGACTTGTCAAGCAAATCACAAAGCTCACCAAAGCATAAGCAAAAGTGGAAAAAGGTAAAAGTGGTAAGGATATCCATATTTCTTCTGACGTTATTTGCTTTCGATGCAGGAAGCCTGGACATATAAAAAATCAGTGCCCTAATTTAAGAATTCTTCCTATGAAAGAAAAGGGCAAGGCGAAGTAAAATTTAAACTGGGAAAATAATGAAAGGCAAAAAATCTCATGGGCAGATCTGGTCTCTGAAGCATCGGACCATGAGAGAGATAATGGTTAAGAGCCTTTTGTGATTTTTGTGTTGTGTTTTTCTATTTTTCCATTTTATTTTTGTTTTTTTTTTGTTTTGTTTGTTCGTTCTTTGAAATTTTTTTTTAAGTTTTTCTTTGATCAACACACACATTCACTTTTCTAAGAATGAAAAATCTTCTTTCTGTTTTTCTTAAAATCTTTGGTAGATTTTGTTTGACTTCTCTAATACAGTCGAAGGAAGAAAACTCATTATTTTTTTTCAAATCCTTATTTTCTAAAAGAGGTTATCCTACTTTTGATTTAAAATCTTTTTCATCTTTTAAATTAGTTTTTGAAACAAATTTTTTTATCTCCCTACATTTTATTTATCGTATAGGAATCTTTTGCAAAGCTTTTGAATCTAATTCATAATTTTCTAAATCAAGAAATTCGATTTGTCACTAAGATGGGTTTTCCTTTGTTCTTAAGATTTAAGAAAGGAAGCAAATTAAAAAAAAAATTGGACAATGATGCCAAAAATAAAAGATGAGCAAAGTCGCCGAATTGAAAATATAGAATACACAAAGTGTATCAAAAGATGCGCAGTGCGCCAACCAATTGTCAAGAGGCATAAAATGAGCCCACAAAGTTAATGCTTACTATTCTTGTATTTCTTAAAAAACTCAAGAAAACCCTTGATACTTTCGAAACTTGAGTTTAAAAATCTTAATTCTTGATTCAAAAATTCGTGCATTGATATTCTATTAGATATATTTTATGGAAGGAGTTTTTGAAAAATTATTGTTTATTTTTCTAATTTATTCATTGATCTAGATATTGAATTAAAAAGTTTTTGAGCCTTTTTTTAAAGAACGAGTTTGGATTATCAAATTATGAATTTCTAACCTTTTCTGGGCTATGCGTTGTCAATCCAATTCTACTAAGTTTTTTATTAAAACCAAGAGGTAACTTTCTCATTTTAAGAATATTTATTTTGTTTTCATTAGATCAGAGAACGTTTTATCTCCTGTTCGTTTCATTTTTTTATTTCTGCCTTCTCTCTTTTTGATAATGTCAAAGGGGGAGAACGTACTGTTGAATTTATATCTTGTTTTAAAAAAAATTAAAAATAACAAAAATATTTTCATCTCTCATAGTTTTTAAAGTTTTATTCTAGTAAGGGGGAGATTAGAAGAGTGTGTTTACTTTTTTGAAAATTCAAATTGAAATGTTTTGCCATCATCAAAAAGGGGGAGATTGTTGCGGATCTATGGTTTATGATTTTGATGATAGTAAACATTTATTTCTCTACGATTGCCTTATGTGCTAACGTTTCAGGTCCACATGATCAGACTGCAGATTGGATCCAGCTCAAGATTGGGTAGACTAGGTCTGAGTCAGTTTGTAATCTTTTTTCCTTTATTGAGTCTGTTGTATTTGGTATGGGACCAGTTGGTTTATAACTTGGAAGATCTCCTGTTGTTCCCTATAAGATTTCTGTTTTTGGTAATATCGGCCGGGATGATATTTATATCGTCATGGACGATATGTCCAAAATCAGAAAACCTAATTAGGGCATCCTCATTAAGGCAGCCGTCAACAGATCGGCCTGGACGATACCTGTATCGGCCAGGACGATCTGCTCAATTCAGAAAGAATCAACCGCCATAATCAGTTTTGGAATTATCTGTTTTAGGAAATCGGCCAGGACGATATTATTGTCGTCCATGACGATCTAAATTAACTATGCCTAAATTGATCTGGTATATTTGGAAAGCATTAATGGTTGATTGATACGATCACATCGTCTGGGACGATCACATGATCGGCCAGGACGATGGCCTGGACGATCTACATCGGACAGCTTGTATTCAGGGCGATGATCAGGACGATTAAAATCGGTTTTAAACTAATCGGCCTGGACAATCGTGATATCGGCCAGGACGATGTAACCAATTTTTTTCTGATCGTCCCAAATCGTCCCAGGCTGATGAGCTGAATTTGTACTGATCGGCCAGGATGATATACCTATCGTACTGGACGATAATGTCGGTAACTTACATTAATGAGTTCATTTTGAGCGCTTCTATTTAAGCTTGGCATGACACTTTGTAAGTGTCTTTGGCAGCCATTATAGCTTTGTTCTTGTGGGGGAAACTTGAAGAGAGAGCTTGAAAGGGAGAGAGGAAAGGGTGGAGTTTGAGAGGGAGAAGATCCTGTGAGGGGGAGGAACTCAAGGGAGTGTGGTGGGGGATCCACACGGTTGCTCCGGCAAACTTGCACCTTAGTACTATCGGATTCAAGGCTTGTCTCGAGGTAAGTTCACCAAAGAAGAAGATCTCCTTGGTGTAAAAGGACCCGGCGACTCCGCCGCACCGGGGAGGGTGGAAGTGATTTTGTAAGGGCTTCTCTGCCTAGCTGTGGGGGCTAAAGGAGAGACACTTGTTTTAGTGCAATACTTGGAGGGTGCCTCCAAAGAGTGGATGTAGGTCAAAGTTTGACCGAACCACTATAAATCCGGTGTGTTCTTTTCTTATTATTGCTTCCGCATTATTTAATTTCCGCACGTTGATCTCTGTGGTGATTTTAGTTTAGGTTTTTGTCTTTGTTTTATAAGATTCTTCTTTTCCAAATCACCTCTCTCTTTATTAGCCTTGGGCCAATTCATATAGGGCCTAACATCTCTAACGAACTTTCAAGTGTTTTCAGAGCATTCTCTAGTGTCATTTGAGAACCTTTCAAGTGGTATCAGAGCGGTTTTCATAAAATAAGTTTTTAAAAGCTTTTGAATTTCGATCCATGGCTAATTTTTCAAATCGTAATGTTGCGGAAGGATATTCAATCACCAGACCTCCTTTATTTGAAAATATGTCATATGATTTTTGAAAAACTCGCATATCTATTTTCTTGCAATCGATTGATTTTCACATGTGGCATATGATTTTAACTAGTTATTCATTATCATCACATATTATTAATGGAGTTAAAATTGATATTCTTTTTAATCAATGGAACAGGGAAGAACAACTCAATGCTCAATTGAATGCGAAGTCTTTAAATTGCTTTTTCTGTGCTTTAAATTCTGATGATTTTATGTTAGTATCCACGTGCAATACTGATAAGGAAGTTTGGGATAAATTGCACACCATATACGAAGGCACTAGTGAAATCAAGCAATCCAAGTTGAATTTGTTAATGCATGATTTTGAATTATTTTCCATGAAACCATATGAAACGATCTTAGACATGTATACCAGATTCATTCAAATTGTAAACTCATTGCATGATTTAGGAAAATAGTTTTCAAATTTTAAAAAAGTCAATAAAATTTTTCGTTGTTTACTTAAAAAATTTGATGCCAAAGTTGTTGCTATTTGTGAATCAAAATATTTGAATGATTATTCTATTGATAATTTAATTGGCTCACTCATTGCCTACGAGCAAGGTTTGGGTCAAAAACTTTTGGATGCAGGTGAAACTATTGTTCTAAAAGCTAAAGATATGGAAAAAGATTGCTTAGTTGGTGACGATAGCAATGACTTGTCAAGCAAATCACAAAGCTCACTAAAGCATAAGCAAAAGTGAAAAAAAGGTAAAAGTGGTAAGGATGTCCATATTTCTTTTGACGTTATTTGCTTTCGATGCAGGAAGCCTGGACATATGAAAAATCAGTGCCCTAATTTAAGAATTCTTCCTACGAAAGAAAAGGGCAAGGCGAAGAAAAATTTAAACTGGGGAAATAATGAAAGACAAAAAATCTCATGGACAGATCTGGTCTCTGAAGCATCGGACCAGGAGAGAGATAATGGTTAAGAGCCTTTCGTGGTTTTTGTGTTGTGTTTTTATGTTTTTCCTTTTTATTTTTGTTTTTTTTTGTTTTGTTTGTTCGTTGTTTGAAATTTTTTTTTTAAGTTTTTTTTTATCAACACACACATTCACTTTTTTAAAAATGAAAAATCTACTTTCTGTTCTTCTTGAAATCTTTGGTAGATTTTGTTTGACTTCTCTAATACAGTCGAAGGAACGAAACTCATTATTTTTTTTCAAATCCTTATTTTCTAAAAGAGATTATCCTACTTTTGATTTAAAATCTTTTTCATCTTTTAAATTGGTTTTTGAAACAAATTTTTTTATCTCCCTACATTTTATTTATCGCATAGGAATCTTTTGCAAAGATTTTGAATCTAACTCATAATTTTCTAAATCAAGAAATTCGATTTGTCACTAAGATGGGTTTTCCTTTGTTCTTAAGATTTAAGAAAGGAAGCATATTAAAAAAAAAATTGGCCAATGATGCCAAAAATAAAAGATGCACAAAGTCGCTAAATTGAAAATATAGAATACACAAAGTGTATCAAAAGATGCGCAGTGCGCCAACCAATTGTCAAGAGGCATAAAATGAGCCCACAAAGTTAATGCTTACTATTCTTGTATTTCTTAAAAAACTCAAGAAAACCCTTGATACTTTCGAAACTTGAGTTTAAAAATCTTAATTCTTGATTCAAAAATTCGTGCATTGATCTTCTATTAGATATATTTTATGGAAGGAGTTTTTGAAAAATCATTGTTTCTTTTTCTAATTTATTCCTTGATATAGATATTGAATTAAAAAGTTTTTGAGCTTTTTTTAAAAAACGAGTTTGGATTGTAAAATTATGAATTTCTAACCTTTTCTGGGCAATGCTTTGTCAATCCAATTCTACTAAGTTTTTTATTAAAACCAAGAGGTAACTTTCTCATTTTAAGAATATTTATTTTGTTTTCACTAGATCAGGGAACGTTTTATCTCCTGTTCATTTCGTTTCTTGTTTCTGCCTCCTCTCTTTTTGATAATGTCAAAGGGGGAGAACGTACTGTTGAATTTGTATCTTGTTTAAAAAAAAAATTAAAACAACAAAAATATTTTCATCTCCCCTAGTTTTTAAAGTTTTATTCTAGTGAGGGGGAGATTAGAAGAGTGTGTTTACTTTTTTGAAAATTCAAATTGAAATGTTTTGCCATCATAAAAAAGGGGGAGATTATTGCGGATCTATGGTTTATGATTTTGATGATAGCAAACATTTATTTCTCTACGATTGCCTTATGTGCTAACATTTCAGGTCCACACGATCAGACTGCAGATTGGAACCAGCTCAAGATTGGGTAGACTAGGTCTGAGTCAGTTTGTAATCTTTTTTTCCTTTATCGAGTCTATTGTATTTGGTATGGGACCAGTTGGTTTGTAACTTGGAAGATCTCCTGTTGTTCCCTATAAGATTTCTGTTTTTTGTAATATCGGCCGGGACGATATTTATATCGTCCTAGACGATATGTCCAAAATCAGAAACCCTAATTAGGGCATCCTCATTAAGTCAGCCGTCAACAGATCGGCCTGGACGATACCTGTATCGGCCAGGACGATCTGCTCAATTCAGAAAGAATCAACCGCCATAATCAGTTTTGGACTTCTTTGTTTTAGGAAATCGACCAGGATGATATTATTGTCATCCAGGACGATCTAAATCAATTATGCCTAAATTGATCTGGTATCTTTGGAAAGCATTAATGGTTGATTGATACAATCACATCGTCCAGGATGATCGCATGATCGGCCAGGATGATGGCCTGGATGATCTACATCGGACAGCTTGTATTCAGGGCGATGATCAGGACGATTAAAATCGGTTTTAAACTAATCGTCCTGGACGATCATGATATCGGCCAGGACGATGTAACCAATTTTCTTCTGATCGTCCCAAATCGTCCCAGGCTGATGAGCTAAATTTGTACTGATCGGCCAGGATGATATACCTATCGTCTTGGACGATAATGTCAGCAACTTGCATTAATGAGCTCATTTTGAGAGATTCTATTTAAGCTTGGCATGACACTTTGTAAGTGTCTCTGGTAGCCATTGTAGCTTCGTTCTTGTGGGGGAAACTTGAAGAGAGAGCTTGAAAGGAAGAGAGGAAAGGGTGGAGTTTGAGAGGGAGAAGATCCTGTGAGGTGTAGGAACTCAAGGGAGTGTGGTGGGGGATCCACACGGTTGCTCCGGCGAACTTACACCTTAGTACCATCAGATTCAAGGCTTGTCTCGAGGTAAGTTCACCAAAGAAGAAGATCTCCTTGGTGTCAAAGGACCCGGCGACTCCGCCGCAACGGGGAGGGTGGAAGTGATTTTGTAAGGGCTTCTCCGCCTAGCTGTGGGGGCTAAAGGAGAGACACTTGTTTTAGTGCAATACTTGGAGGGTGCCTCCAAAGAGTGGACGTAGGTCAAGGTTTGACCGAACCACTATAAATCCGGTGTGTTCTTTTCTTATTATTGCTTTCGCATTATTTAATTTCTGCACGTTGATCTCTGTGGTGATTTTGGTTTAGGTTTTTGTCTTTATTTTAAAAGATTCTTCTTTTCCAAAACACCTCTCTCTTTATTAGCCTTAGGCCAGTTCATATAGGGCCTAACATCCCTAACGAACTTTCAAGTGTTTTCAGAGCATTCTCTAGTGTCATTTGAGAACCTTTCAAGTGATATCATAGCGGTTTTCATAAAATAAGTTTTTAAAAGCTTTTGAATTTTGATCCATGGCTAATTTTCAAATCGTAATGTTACGGAAGGATATTCAATCACCAGACCTCCTTTATTCGAAAATATGTCATATAATTTTTGAAAAACTCGCATGTCTATTTTCTTGCAATCGATTGATTTTCACATGTGGCATATGATTTTAACTAGTTATTCATCATCATCACATATTGTTAATGGAGTTAAAACTGATATTCGTTTTAATCAATGGAACAGGGAAGAACAACTCAATGCTCAATTGAATGCGAAGTCTTTAAATTGCTTTTTCTGTGCTTTAAATTCTGATGTATTTATGTTAGTATCCACGTGCACTACTGGTAAGGAAGTTTGGGATAAATTGCACACCATATACGAAGGCACTAGTGAAATCAAGCAATCCAAGTTGAATTTGTTAATGCATGATTTTGAATTATTTTCCATGAAACCATATGAAACGATCTTAGACATGTATACCAGATTCATTCAAATTGTAAACTCATTGCATGCTTTAGAAAAAAGTTTTCAAATTTTGAAAAAGTCAATAAAATTCTTCGTTGTTTACTTGAAAAATTTGATGCCAAAGTTGTTGCTATTTGTGAATCAAAAGATTTGAATGATTATTCTATTGATAATTTAATTTGCTCACTCATTGCCTACGAGCAAGGTTTAGGTCAAAGACTTTTTGGAGCAGGTGAAACGATTGTTCTAAAAGCTGAAGATATGGAAAAAGATTGCTTAGTTGTTGACGATAGCAATGACTTGTCAAGCAAATCACAAAGCTCACCAAAGCATAAGCAAAAGTGAAAAAAAGGTAAAAGTGGTAAGGATGTCCATTTTTCTTCTGACGTTATTTGCTTTCGATACAGGAAGCCTGGACATATGAAAAATTAGTGCCCTAATTTAAGAATTCTTCCTACGAAAGTAAAGGGCAAGGCGAAGTAAAATTTAAACTGGGGAAAATAATGAAAGGCAAAAAATCTCATGGGAAGATCTGGTCTCTGAAGCATTGGACCAGGAGAGAGATAATGGTTAAGAGCCTTTTGTGATTTTTGTGTTGTATTTTTCTGTTTTTTCTTTTTATTTTTGTTTTTTTTTGTTTTGTTTGTTTGTTCTTTGAAATTTTTTTAAGTTTTTCTTTGATCAACACACACATTCACTTTTCTAAAAATGAAAAATTTACTTTCTGTTTTTCTTAAAATCTTTGGTAGATTTTGTTTGACTTCTCTAATACACTCGAAGGAAGGAAACTCATTATTTTTTTTCAAATCCTTATTTTCTAAAAGAGGTAATCCTACTTTTGATTTAAAATCTTTTTCATCTTTTAAATTGGTTTTTGAAACAAAATTTTTTATCTCCCTACATTTTATTTATCGCATAGGAATCTTTTGCAAAGCTTTTGAATCTAACTCATAATTTTCTAAATCAAGAAATTCGATTTGTCACTAAGATGGGTTTTCCTTTGTTCTTAAGATTTAAGAAAGGAAGCATATTAAAAAAAAATTGGACAATGATGCCAAAAATAAAAGATGTGCAAAGTCGCCGAATTAAAAATATAGAATACACAAAGTGTATCAAAAGATGCGCAGTGCGCCAACCAATTGTCAAGAGTCATAAAATGAGCCCACAAAGTTAATGCTTACCATTCTTGTATTTCTTAAAAAACTCAAGAAAACCCTTGATACTTTCGATACTTGAGTTTTAAAATCTTGATTCTTGATTCAAAAATTCGTGCATTGATCTTCTATTAGATATATTTTATGGAAGGAGTTTTTGAAAAATCATTGTTTCTTTTTCTAATTTATTCCTTGATCTAGATATTGAATTAAAAAGTTTTTGAGCCTTTTTTAAAGAACGAGTTTGGATTATCAAATTATAAATTTCTAACATTTTCTAGGCTATGCGTTGTCAATCCAATTCTACTAAGTTTTTTATTAAAACCAAGAGGAAACTTTCTCATTTTAAGAATATTTATTTTGTTTTCATTAGATCAGGGAACGTTTTATCTCCTGTTCGTTTCATTTTTTTATTTCTGCCTCCTCTCTTTTTGATAATGTCAAAGGGGGAGAACGTACTCTTGAATTTGTATCTTGTTTTAAAAAAAATTAAAAATAACAAAAATATTTTCATCTCCCCTAGTTTTTAAAGTTTTATTCTAGTGAGGGGGAGATTAGAAGAGTGTGTTTACTTTTTTGAAAATTCAAATTGAAATGTTTTGCCATCATCAAAAAGGGAGAGATTGTTACGGATCTATGGTTTATGATTTTGATGATAGCAAACATTTATTTCTCTACGATTGCCTTATGTGCTAACGTTTCAGGTCCACACGATCAGACTGCAGATTGGATCCAGCTCAAGATTGGGTAGACTAGGTCTGAGTCAGTTTGTAATCTTTTTTTCTTTCCTGAGTCTGTTGTATTTGGTATGGGACCAGTTGGTTTATAACTTGGAAGATCTCCTGTTGTTCCCTATAAGATTTCTGTTTTTGGTAATATCGGCCGGGAAGATATTTATATCGTCCTGGACGATATGTCCAAAATCAGAAACCCTAATTAGGGCATCCTCATTAAGACAGCTGTCAACAGATCGGCCTGGATGATACCTGTATCGGCCAGGACGATCTGCTCAATTCAGAAAGAATCAACCGCCATAATCAGTTTTGGAATTCTTTGTTTTAGGAAATCGGCCAGGACGATATTATTGTCGTCCAGGATGATCTAAATCAACTATGCCTAAATTGATCTGGTATATTTGGAAAGCATTAATGGTTGATTGATACGATCACATCATCCGGGACGATCACATGATCGGCCAGGACGATCTACATCGGACAGCTTGTATTCAGGGCGATGATCAGGACGATTAAAATCAGTTTTAAACTAATCGGCCTGGACGATCGTGATATCGACCAGGACGATGTAACCAATTTTCTTCTGATCATCCCAAATTATCCCAGGCTGATGAGCTGAATTTGTACTGATCGGCCAGGATGATATACCTATCGTCCTGGACGATAATGTCGGCAACTTACATTAATGAGCTCGTTTTGAGAGCTTCTATTTAAGCTTGGCATGACACTTTATAAGTGTCTTTGGCAGCCATTGTAGCTTTGTTCTTGTGGGGAAAACTTGAAGAGAGAGCTTGAAAGGGAGAGAGAAAAGGGTGGAGTTTGAGAGGGAGAAGATCCTGTGAGGGGGAGGAACTCAAGGGAGTGTGGTGGGGGATCCACACGGTTGCTCCGGCAAACTCGCAGCTTAGTACTATCGGATTCAACCAAAGAAGAAGATCTCCTTGGTGTCAAAGGACCCGGCGACTCCGCCGCACCGGGGAGGGTGGAAGTGATTTTGTAAGGGCTTCTCCGCCTATCTGTGGGGGCTAAAGGAGAGACACTTATTTTAGTGCAATACTTGGAGGGTGCCTCCAAGGAGTGGACGTAGGTCAAGGTTTGACCGAACCACTATAAATCCGGTGTGTTCTTTTCTTATTATTGCTTCCGCATTATTTAATTTCCGCACGTTGATTTCTGTGGTAATTTTGGTTTAGGTTTTTGTCTTTATTTTAAAAGATTCTTCTTTTCCAAATCACCTCTCTCTTTATTAGCCTTGGGCCATTTCATATAGGGCCTAACATCCCTAACGAACTTTCAAGTGTTTTCAGAGCACTCTCTAGTGTCATTTGAGAACCTTTCAATTAGCTATAAATCTTCAAAGTATAAAAAATAAGAAAAATTATCATAAAGTAAAAGGAAGCCAAAGTAAAAACAACTATAACAACAAACATGAAAAGTTAACATTAAAAATAAAAAGAAAGACACTAACAATATTCAACAGAAAAGTGCATATGTAATCCATAAGTTATTAAGCAGTAAGTTTAAGAAATAGTGAGTCGCGAGCCTTCGCTGTCCAAATATCTTATGCTCTCACGAGGTCTTTGGTGAGAGCACACCTATGAAAATCATTAACTATCATATTTAGGAACCCAAACAGGTTTGGGTCCCTTCTTATGAAAAGAAGAATGCAATGCATGTGTGTTATGCTGTGAATCATGCAATTTGGGTCTCCACACCCAATGTGTACTACGGTGAATGGTGCAAGTGTGTGCTATGTGTCCTAATATGCCACATGAAAAACATCTAACACTAGGATAAGAATTTCTTAATTGGTTCGGGTTATAATGCCTCTTCCTAGGTTTAGGCTTTAAATCAAATATGGGTGTCGTCCAATTTTTCTTTAAACCTTAAGTTATCACTTTCTAAATCAACATCCAAACAGTGCTTCTTATGCTTATATTCTTTAGTAGAAGTTTTAAAATCAGATTCAAGTGAGATGTAGGAAGCTTTCAAAGAATCATGCTCAACAATTAATTCAGAATGTTTTTTATTTAAATCATCAAATTCATCCATTAAATACATGTGATTGTTATCAATTTGGAGGTGATCTTTACTCAAAATTTCATACTCTTTTTTTAAATTCAAAAACCCAATTTCAAACTAGTATGAATTTTCTTAGATTTTCTATATGATGCATGAATTTTCTCACATATTTCAAGCAATTGGTCAAAGGTTGGTTTACATACCTATTCTTGGTCACTTTGACCAAGATGATCATCTTCCATTAAGCACAAGTTTATTATTTCTTCCTCTGCCTCAGTCTTAGAGGAGTTAGATGCAGACTTCGCCTAGAAAACTTTTTGGTACTGCTTCTTTTCCTTCCTGTGTTTGGGTTTTTCCTCGTCCTTCTCCATGCTTGGAGTCTCCTTGAGTGTAGGACAATCAGCTTTAACATGTCCAGGCTTCCTGCATTCATAATAAACAACATCAGAAGAACCTTTAAAATTTTTACTATCCTTACCTCTTTTCCATTTCTGATGATAATTGTTGTTCTTCCTTAGAAAACTTTTGAATTGCCTAGTAATGAAGGCAACATCATCATTTTCAAACTCGGAAGAATTTGTATTTATTTCATTGGTCTTTAGTGCTATAGTTTTCTCCTTCTTTTTCTCACCTGCATCAGATTTCTTTGATTCACCCCTTGCTCATAAGCAATGAGTGAGCCAAGTAAGTTATCAATCGAATAAGTATTCAAATCTTTGGATTAAGTAATTGCAGTGATTTGAGCATTAAAAGAAGAAGGCAAGCATGTCAAAATTTTATTCACTTCTTCATAGTTAGTGAATTCTCTTCTAAGGCATATAAAGAAGTTATAATTTGAGTAAATATTGTGTACATTTTATAAATTGATTCAAAAGATCTCATATAAAAAGTTTATAATCATACAAAAGAATATTCAAACGAGATTGCTTAACTTCATTAGTTCCTTCATAAGTAATTCATAATTTATCCCAAATCTCTTTACCAGTAGCACAAGTTGAAACACACATGTAATCTTCAGATTTTAATGCACAGAAAATATAGTTCAAATACTTTTGCATTTAGTTATGCTGAATCTCTTTCATCGAAAGTCCATTTAGTAAAAGGTAATTCAGTTTTAATTCCATTAAGTTCATGAGAATATAGAGAATAACCTTCTTTAACAAGCATCCACATGCAATAGTCAATAGATTGTAAAAACATAAACATACGAGTTTTCCAAAAATCAAAAGAAATATTATCAAATAATAGTGGTCGTGAAATAGAATATCTTTATGACAGTATTACGATTACCGTTGTTAGCCATAGATCAAAATTCAAAAAGTTTTCAAACTTTGTTTTTATGAATCCCGCTCTAATACTATTTGAAAGTTTGTTAGAGATGTTAGGCCCTTATGAACTAGCCCAAAGCTAACTAAGAGGCGGGGGGGGGGGGGGGGGGGTGAATTGGTATTTTAAAAAACTTACAATCAAAATTGTAATCAAAACTCAAACCTAAATCATCACAAAGAAAACCAAGGTGCAAAAATTACATGTGGAAATAAACAGTAGAAAAGAATACAGAGATTTATAGTGGTTTGGTTAACTTGACCTATGTCCACTCCCTATAGGCATCCTCTGGGTATTACACTAAACTCAGTGTCTCTCCTTTTGCCCCCACAATAAGGCACAAAAGCCTTTACAAACCTCCTTTCACTAACCCAGGTGTGGCAAAGAACCCAACTCCTTTTGCTTCCTCCTGAAGCAGGCAGAGAACCTTGATCGATTGTTGAAACAGACCTCTCTCGACCCTCCAAGGATAAGATACTATGGTGAAAGAAGAAGAAATGGAATAATGCTTAGAGCGACCCTTGTTAAACTCCCTCACAAAATTCTCTCTCTCCCTCTCCTCTAGGCTTTCTCAGGTCAAGACAGCAACAAAAGATAACCTCTAGGGTAAAGCAAGAGATATTAAATAGAAGAGCTTCAGAATAGCTCTTATTTTATACAAACTGACTTTATCTTCCAGGCCAATAGGTATATCGGCCTAGCCGATCAGCGTAAATTTCGTTCAATCAACCCGGTCGGTTTGAGACAATTAGACAATTTTTGATAATATTGTCCAGGCAGATAGGATATCATCCTGGACGATTAGTTCAATTCTAAGGAGAATCATCCTGAACATCACCATGAATAGAAGCTGCCCGATATTAATCATCCACGCCTTCGTCCCACCTGATCCTATGATCGGCCCGGCCGATGTGATCGTGCAATCAGCCTTAATTTATTTCCTTAATCATCAGATCAATTTAGGCATAATTGTGTTGCATCATCCAGGCCGATATTCTGGATAATTTCCAAAAATAACTAATGCCTAAATAGATCTGGCGGCTAATTTTTTTTTTATTTGAGCCTATCGTCCTGGCCGATACAATATTATCCATGCCAATCGGCTTAATTACGACTGCCTGAACCATGATGCCCTAATAGGGTTTCTATTTTTTAACCGATCGTCTAGGCCAATATAAACATCATCTCGGTCAATGTTACCAAAAACAATAAACTCTAATAAATAATCAGAAATTCTCCCAAGGTGTGTGTGTGCAAGGTTACATCAAGAGCCGGACTTTTTACATTACACTCAAGAAAGGAAAAAGTGTACAAAGTGACTCAAACCTAGTCTATCCAATCTTGAGCTGGTTCTAATTGTCGTCTGATCTTGTAGACCTAAAATGTCAGTAAGCAAGGCAGTAATAGAGAAACAGGAGTGTTTGCTATCATCAAAATCATAATCTACGAAAACAGATTCGGAACAACTTGAAGATTTTCAAGGGAGTTTTAACAGAATTAAGTTATGGGGTAAATTTTAGAAGACATATAAGTTTGTAGATAAGACATTACCAAGAGATTTCGCCCTCATTTTGCAAGGACTTTATGATCTGAGTTCTGATTTTTTATAGGCGCAATCCCCTATAGTTAATTACCCCTCTTGATAATAAGAGAGAACTTTTGATTAAGGCTAGTCGTCAATCAGATACGTAGAAATACATGTTATCTGGCAAATATTAGCAGCATGAGCTTAGGTATTGGAAGTTTGAAGGTTTGATATTTAAAATTAGAAATTTCACCACCTTACACTTAAAGCAGATGGTGGGGGAATGGATGATGGACCAGATAAAGATCCCATGGTTTCATCATCCTGGTTCATCGTGGCTCCTGGTTTACTTAGTCAAAGGAGGTAGTCGACCGAACCTGATAGAAGGATCCTTGTTATGAGCCATGGGTTGCTTCGTCCAAGGGGGTCTTGTAGACCTAGGGTGGATATTTATCTAAGGGGATAAATTTGAATCCACCTTAGCTAACAGATGAATTTATGCCCTATTGATTATATCCTATTAATTCATATCTTAAGTAATTGATGCCACTAAGAAATGTATTGGCTCTAGCCGTAATTATAATTTAATGGTACTATTTGGTGGCAAAACCACTCAATTTAGAACGCCTAAGGTAATAATTGTTTATCTTACGGTATCATTTAGTGGTAAAATTATCGATCAAAGGACATATACCACATCCTTATTGGCAGGATATTATTTGAGAAATGATCTTAGTAATATTTTTGACTAAGCAGTATCTTTATGCGAGCTGAAGTAAATTTCAACTTGTCTACCCTGACAAACTATTACGGAGGATGGATGAATGTTTTCTATAAGTGGTTGGATGGTTTATTTTCTATTTTTAAATATTTGGATTTTTAAATTTTGTGATTTTGGATTTTGTGATCATATGGAGGCATTTTGAAATATTTAGAATTGACCTTTTTGGTTGAGATTTACATTCAACACAGCCATCATCGGGGGTGCTTGGGGTCATTTTTATTTTGGAATTGAACCATGTTGACTCTGCCAATTTGTCAATAGAGGATCAAATTTGTTGTTGGCTTTATGGTTTTATTAATAAATTTTCTTTATTGGAGGCCATAAAGGCCTTATATGAACATATAAAATATATATTCCAGTCGACACCCTGATCGTATATCTATTTGATAATTCAAGTTACGTTGTCTCCTATATATTCATATAAAAGGATCGAACTAGAATTATGTTCATTTATTAACCAATGTAGTATCCATAGACATCACGTGTGTACCAATAATACATTCGTTGGGACCGATATAGGTATTTTGTGGCATTTTATAATTATTTGTTGAACTTTGTTGACTCTTATTTCCATGTTTAGGAGGATCTGATTCAAATTTATTGACCCGCATGGCATCCCTAGATATCATGTGTGTTCATACAACACACTCATCGAGGCCCATACGAGTCGTGTGAATACACATGCCCTTCAATGTACCTACATGCATAATACTTTAGTGTATGTGCAGGGAAATTTTTGGAATATTTAATTTTGATCAAGTTTGTGGGCAACTATTAGATGATTACAGTGTTTAATTTTGGAGCTTGCCCACGCCGTTTTTCCGCTTACATGTGTTGTGAATTCGGTGGCGTAGCGTAGCACTATAGTCATTTTCCCATTTCATTTAGGTAGACTATCACGCACTACTTGTTTCTTTATGTAGGTGGATGTAGTGGACCATTGAATCTCCTACTTTGTTTGTTGATGATTGCATTCACATTATACCTTTATTCGTGGTCATTTCTTTATATACAAATATTCTTGCACCAATCATAGGCATTTATATTCGTTGTTGTTATTCTATATTTTACTTGTGATTGACACATTGGGTGTACAATGAATCTTCTATAACAGCTCGTAGAGTTTTGCGTTTTTTGTAGTCATTTGACATTTTGTTTGTAGATAACATTTTGTGTGTTTAGCAGGTTTTCTACAATGGCTTATAGTCATTCGTATTTGCTATGCATCCTTTGTTTCTACTGATAGAGGATCAATATATTTTCCTACGACCAAATGATATTAATTGCATGAGAGCTATATTCTCTTCAAACTATTAAAACATGCCATGTCTTTCTGTTCATTGCTAGTGAAATCCCCCAAATTATAGGAGACAAGTGTATTTACTTACTGCTTCTTTATTACAAGCTATATAATTATCTCAATGGTTATTGTACTCCTTGTACCCTTTTTATAGATAAAATATTATGTGTATAATGGAACTTATACCACTGCAAAGAAGAGCTTGCATTCATTTTTTAATAAACCGTCTCTGATTGCAGAAGATCGGTATACTCACTTGATGCTAAGTGACGATTGGTTGCAAGGTGTTGTTGATTTCATTCTCAGTCTTCCCTATGTGTATTGATTGGTGAATAACTGCATATTCTCTTATATGCAATTCAATATATGTGGGGACTGTCGCAAGTTCTTATATATAAGTCGGTGATGGCTCTAGAATACCGTACTATTCACTATTTGTCGACTATCATCACTTGCAAATATGTTATTGTGCTTACGAAGAACTTTTTGCATTCATCTTTCGCTTCATTGCAATTATTTTAAATTACCTAATTACATGGAATTTCATCATCATTTAGAAGATATTTATACTCGCAAAATTTTGGCAGGTTAACCTTCTAGCTCATGTTTGAAGATTTGTTCATCACAAGTTCTTTGTAATCTCGTACTATTGCTCGTAATCACGTTGCCACATTCATTACAATTTTAGTTGATTGTTGTTTGGGGATGAATCATGTTTAACATTACAAGTCAATTATCATAACCCCAAAAGACTCTATATCAAGGCTTTATAATCAAGTTAGATCTCTCACAATCTTCTAACTCTTTACTTGTATGATTTGATGCACTTGATTGTATACCAATGTTAACTACAAAGTGGCACATATATTATAGATCTTTTGTGTATGTTGTTCATGAATGTACCACGTTATTCATTATATTTACCCCTTTACACTCATGAGTTGACTGGCCAGGGAAACATTGGCCGCTCATTTCATGTTCTTCATGAATATGCTATCTATAATCAAGGTGATTTGTATACCCTTATGTTATATGCTCCATTGCTAACATTAGCTCATAAGCATGTGATTAGAATTTTATCAAGAGTCTTCTTATTACTCATTGATCTTCATATTATTTTTTACCTTTGAATGGGATGTAGACTTCTTATCTAATGTTAGTCATTGCTTATAAGCAAGCTATTACATCTTCAATTTAATCTGTTAATGCTCATTTGCTTTATCAAAGTTGTAATTTGGTTTCAACATTTTTACTTTGATTTTATCTTCATTAGTTTGAAGTTTGGTTCCTTGCATCATTCATTTGAGTTTTGTCCAATGGTGTTCAAATTGTAAGTTCAAATCAAGTTTGCAAGTTCCTTATAGACCATTTAAGTTTGAGTTCAATATTGGCAAATTCAATTAATGTTCAAATGGAAATAAAATTCTTTTCATTTGACAAAATTTAAGTTGAAGTCCAAGTTCAAGTCCAAGTAAAGTCCTTTGTCTTCACTATAAATTTTGATAGCCTCTCGGCATCTCCCCCATTTAGGAAAAAAAAAACTAAAAGGCAGCTTTCCCCTCCACGTTATATGAGCACTCCAGCTAGATATCTAGTAACACTGTGGTTGTACTTTCTTTTATCCACATGACACTACATGATCACACGTGTTAAAAAAAATAAAACACATTTATTTCCCCACATATGGGTACTTATTTTTCATCCTCCTCATGCTACATGAGCGCTCCGGGGATTACCCACCTCGTTGTAAGCACCACACTGGCTTCCCTTTCCTTGTGCTATGTAAGCACATAGGGAGGTTTGCCGGCTCGTCGCTAATATTGAGAGTGGGATTTTTAAGTTAGAAAAGTTATATCTGCATGATGGTTGGCGACGATGACGATAAAATTATATATATATATATATATATATATATATATATTAATGTATACACACACACACACACACACTTATTTATGTATACTATATTTTCCATTATATATAATATATATAGATAAAGAGAGAGAAAGAGATAGATCGCCTGTTTATAAGGTGTCGGGTAGGGTTTGATCAAACAGGGCTTGGCTGAGCGAGAAGGGGTAGGTCTTCGACTAAGATGGGATTCACCACTTCGAGATAACTGGATGCAGTCAGAACAAATGGCATGCGGAGATTAGGTAAAGTGCTGCTTGACGAGTAGGGAAGGTGTCAGCTTCAGGAGGACGGTCGAGATTGAGGGTCGTAGAAGCTGCAGCTCATGAGTTATTCGGCCAACATGGTGATGTTGGTGATAAAACATGTAGGTAGATGTGACTAAGAGGATCTGATCAGAGGGTCAATCTATGGGTGTGTTCGGAGGTTGAAGATGTGTTTCATACGAGATGGAAGGGTTCAGAGCTTGGCATGATGAGAGGGCTCGGCTTCAACTTGGGTTGATTAGGAGAGGAGAACAGAGGTTGAAGGTGATCTCAACACGCAATACGATATTGACCCAAATAAATATTTTAAATATCCCCAATATTTAGGGACACTTGTGGACATCATTCAGAATGCTTCTTTTCGTAGCCTTAGCTTGAGTCCTGAGATTTTAGTTTCTTTTGTCTTGTGTTTTGTGCTGTAGATATTGATGGAAAATTATCTTATTTATCTTTATTGACTTATCAAGTGGTTTTTGTACCTTTTTTCCTATATTTTTTTGCTTTAGCAGGCTAGATAAAGGAGTATATGCCGGTGACCAAAACCATTTTAGTTCATGTTAGGTCGATGGCGAGGGGTTATTGGTCTAGAGCTTTCTACATAATAGACTTGTTGATTAAAAAATCTTCTTAGTTCAACCTTAGGATTTATGTGAATTTTATGATAGTTTCTTTAGTCATTTACTTTGTGCTTTGATGAACTTGTTGAAGAAAAATTCCTTCGATCATCGCTTGATGCTTTTATAGTTTTGTTGAAGGATTTACAGGTTTTGTATTTAGCCGATAATACCAAATATAGATAGTATCTTGATCCTTAACTAGTTGAGGAGACTTTAATCTGAGTAACTTGAGTTCATTAGATTGGGTGAGCTAATATTTGATAGCTCTTTGTTCTTTGCTTGCTGAAATAGGAGTTCCTCTACTGCGATCTTTCATATGGTGTTTTGAGTAGACAGAGCTGTCAGATCCGGCCTTATTTGGACTTGTTGGATCCGACCTTTTACACCCATTCAGGTTTCAGGCTTGAGGTATGGGAAATGTGCTTTCCAATGTTGAATTTACTGAAGTTGGTAGATTTGGAGTCCTCCTTTATGGTTTATGTTGAAACTTAATATAATAGCAATGTGATAAAATTGCTAAATTAATATCAAAACAAAAGTAAGGCGTTGTTCAAGTAATTTTAGAGCAAAAGGGTTAAGATCAAAGATGAATGCAACGTTTGATTTGTGAATTATTAAGATAATTAGAGCATCGCATCACAATATCAGTTTGAAATTGAAACTTGCCAAAAGGATTTTCCAGAGTACATGGATGCATTTGATGAAGATTTGATCATAAACCTTAAGCTATTTATTTCCTACTCAACTGCCCATTGGCTCTAACCTTTGCTAGCCAATCACAAAGAGCTATAAGAGTGATGTCAAAGCATATCTTGGAATGGAAGCAGCAACTAGTGAATGATATGGGAGCAAGCTCAAGTGTTTCTCCGGAGCCGCCGACAATAATTCTTACAAATGTTGCATCAATGACACGACAAGCTTTTCTGAAAATTGTTTAATAAACAAATGCCAATGAGATTGAGAGGCAGCAAATCTTGGAAGATTAGTTTAATGCACATTACCTCAGATGTTGTGCAATGTGTTTTATAATTCCTTAGACAAAATACAGAGGGGATGTATTATTACGGCAAGTTATTGCAGTTAAAATTAGTTCATTTTGACGAAGAAAATGCCTCACTATTGATGCATAATCATCTTTTATACATAAAGGTCTTAAAGTAGCTGTAGCCAAATCAACTATAAAGTATGACAATGGCATTTCAGTCAAATAAAAAAAAATGGAACTAGTGTTTGCATGTTAGATACATTTGGCTTATAAAGGAAGTGTAAATGCCAAATGTAAGGTGATCTTTAAAACCTTTTGGGACGCTTACATATAGCAATGTCTATAAGTTTCGTCTAAATAATCATCACATCAAGAACAAATTATAAGCTGGGATATTGTTTGAAATCCCAACTCAAGAAGCAAATCATCAAACACCTTATGGGCACTTTGATAAGTCTTCTCATTCTCAAGTTTTACAAGGAGAATGGCATAGACACGTTCCAGCAAGCGTCATAATAATTCAGCCTAATGAAAATAAGAGTTGAAGTAATCAGCCACGTCACCATAGTGTAACAACTCGGCATCATTTTTTTTTGTTTTAAAAAAGATATAAAACATTAATAATCTACCAAGGAAAAATGAGAGCATGCCAATGTATGTGGCAATAAAAAAAAATATATGTATATATAAATAAATACATAATAATAATAATAATAATAATAATAATAATAATAATGACAATTGAAGCACGTTACTGCATCGCCCACGTCTCGATCAAAGCAACTGTTGTTTGGCCCGTATAAATAACAAAATGAAAACCGAAAAGGGGGCATGCGCACTTACATTCAGGTTTCAAAGGGTTTTTGTGGTGTTCTGGCATTTGGGGAGGTCTTCGTCTTCTCCGATCAATCAAACTGAGGCCGACAACCATTTGTTATTCCGATCACAGCCAAGGTCTGAATCTCATTCGCTGTCCACCTCTACAAGTCTCCAACCCCTGTCGCCGGTCTTCCACGCACGAGCAAAGCCTCGACCAATCCGTCCGTCGTCGGCGAACTCTACCCGCTCGTCCGTGGCCGGTGAACTCGACTCACACGAGAGCCGCATCTCTGGCTCTCTTCCCCACTTGTTTACAGAGTCTCGCTGATACCTAAAATCTTTCGCCTCTCAAATCTCACAAGAAGCCAAAGTCCCACATCAAGCTTATCCGTTCAGCAAACTCATGTCTCACGTGAGGCTTCTTGGTTCTTTTAAGCAGCAAAGAGGAATGGTTATAATGGTTATAATAAAATAATGATAAAATATAATAATCATTATTATTTATTCCTTCTTCTATTCTATTATATATTTATATATATTATTTATAAAGGTTGTAGTCAACAAATGCAAATTAAAGAAGTCCCGGGGTTAATACGGTCCCACGAAGACCTTGGTCGTCGAGCTTATCCGACCAAGGGAGCGCAAACACTACTCTTCCAATCTCCTCGCCATTGATTCATTCCGGCCGAGTCGAGCCAAAGGGCAAATTCCCTCCCCAACCTCCCGGCATTGGGGGGACGCCGGAAGGTTGCCGGATTTTTTGAGGGGACAAAATATTTTTTTTTTAAATAAATTATTTAAATTAGAAGGTCGCTCACATTAGAAGACTTGAAGATTTTTTTTTGGGATTGATTTGTTCTCCCATACTCCTCGCCATTGATTTGATTCGGCCGAGTCGAGCACTTCCTTACCTCCCAGCGTCGGCTGCCGAAATTTTCTCAAAACTTTTGGACTTAGATGGATTTTGGAATAAAAAAAAACACAATAATACGGATTTAATTTGAATTAAATTAAATAATTTAACTATTAAATTAAAATAAACAAGTAATTAATCAAACTAGTTATCTGGAACTGAAATTCTTTATTCATTATGTAATTCACTTGTTTAATTGAACTCAAGGTTTGGGAGCCTCAATTTATTAATTAATTAGAGCTATACGAATTAATTAAATAATTGAGGGACTAATTGGTTAATTTAATAAATTAAATAACTAAAAAAAATCTGATGCAATCGGTCAACTAAAGTTTAAATATTCAGCCAACCTAATATAAAAGATTTAAATAATCAAACCGATAAGTTGAGCTTAATTGAAAATTGTGAGAAGAGTTGAGGCCTTTAAATAGTTGTGAAATTGAAAACCTTAACATTAATTGAATAAATCGAATAATCAACTTAATCAGTAATTTAAACAACATAATACATTTGAAATCTAAACTTAAATCAATTTAATTTAAATATTTTAATAATCTTAAAATACATTTAAATTTAAAATTAAATTGACAAATTAAGTGTAAACTAAAATTCAACTTTCATTTAATTGATTAATAATCAAATTAAGTCTAAAAACAATATTCACATTAAAAAGACTATACAAGTCACTAAAACTCAACTCCTAAGAAAACTAACCAAAACACAAAACTGAAAGAAAGTCTCCAAAATTTTAATCTTAACCCAGTTCCTGGTGGGCTCCAGCCTTGGCTCTTGACAAAGTCCTAAACTCCTTATCAAGCTCCTAGCAAGCTTTAGTCCCTACAACTACATATGTGGTTGCAAGCTCCTGCTATTGCAACCACTAGCAACGAACACCTGCAAACAAGCAGACAAAAGTCAGCGCAATCATAAATAAAATCAATGCTAAAAAAAAAGTAATTCTAACTATTGTAAGCAATGCAAAGTATGAGAAATCTAACAAAGTAATAGTGCTGGAAAACTAATACACAACAAACAATTGTAGTTAAAATAAACTACGAACACAAGAACAAGGAGCTTTCCAAATAATTCAACAAAGAACTCTTAAGCACTCAAAACAAAACTTAAATTTCGGGCAGCCTAGTATATAAGAACTAGGTTGTAAGACCCACCTCCTGGCTACTTTCAATGAAAGCTGTAAGTCCAACTTTTAGGGATAATATCTAGGAAGCAACCTAATCCTATACTCCTCATTGGGCATCTTAGCTTATATGACTAAGTTGAAAGACCCACTATTTGGGCTACTTCTAAGTGAAGCAGTAAGACCCGCGTGTTAGGGAACTTCTAAATGAATGACTCTATAACCAAAACTCAAATCTCTTTTGGGCATCTTAGCCTATAAGGCTAAGTTGTAAGACCCTCTATTTGGGCTACTTCTAAGCGAAGCAATAAGACCCATGTGTTTAGAGAATTTCTAAACGAACGACCCTATAATCAAAACTCAAATCCTTTTGGGCATCTTAGCCTATATGACTAAGTTGTAAGACTTGTCATTTGGGCTACTTTTAAGTGAAGCAGTAAGACCCATATTTTAGGGAACTTCTAAATGAATGACCCTATAACCAAAATAATTAAACCACTTGGGCCACTTAGCTTATAGGGCCAGGCCATAAGACCCTCCGTTAGGCAACTTCTAAGTAAGTCATAAGACCTATTAAACCAAAAAATTAATGGGCAATTTCTAAGAAAATCATAAGTCCCTACCCAAATCAAATCACACGGACAACTCCTAATTGGAGCCGTAAGGCCCAAACTAAATAAATTAACGGACAACTCCTAATTGGAGCCGTAAGCCCCAAACTAAACAAATTAATGGGCAACTTCTAAGGAAGCCATAAACCCCAATACAAACTAAACTAAATTAAAATTCACACATCTTCACTTCAGTCTATTCGGGATCCCTGAGAGGAGGCAACCCATTGCTGCTAATCAGATTCCCTGAACACTGTAATCAATGGTTGTTAGTGTTTGTAGACTATCCCCATGGTATGCCCGCGATGACGGAACCATGGGATCTTGATTGGGTGTAACTTCATCCCCCCATAACTAAATTTAAATATATATTGCACATTCTCACACTTCTTGTATGAAGCTAAGTGTATTTCATCCTTAATCGAGAGTGCTTTTCTAATGCGTTAGGAGGGGTAATTAACTATGAGGGCTTGTGCTCATAGGAAGTAGAACCCATATCTAAATAAACCCTGACACTACTCTCAGGGAAAATCTGGTTAAATATTAAACTCAATCTATCTCCGAAAAAATTAAGGCATAAGTTCATGAGAGCGGGGTTTACATATCTATAATTTAAATAATTTTTCTGGAGCGAATTGTTGAAGATTTGGAGTTTACGAGCATTCAATAGTTATTTGTGACTCATCCTTCACATTAAAACTTTGATTATCTAGTTGATTAGGAGAATTTAATAAAATACAATCACTTGAACTTATCGAGTCAAATAAGCTTTTGTGTTTCTTATAATCCCTACTAATGGGTTGACGAAGTGGGTGTTCCACTACTATGGCTATTCTTATGGTGTGTTGAATAAACAGAGCTCTTAGCATCCAGTCATATTTGAGTTTGTTTAATCTTGCCTCTTATATCCATTTGAAAATTAAGCTTCAGACTATTGAAAGACTTCAAGTGGTTCTGACTTAACTTGTTAGAGTGTGCAATCAAAAAAGTTTATTTTCTAACTTTTGAATCATGGTATCTTGGAGAAGGTGGTGTCCCAAACTTTCGGAAGCTCACCTGCATATACTTTGAAAAAGTTTTCTTTCTTAAAGAAGATTTTTTGCATCTTTTTATATGAAAAAATATTTGTGTTGATAATTTTAAATATTTATTCGGGGATCTCAGCATGCAGCACGATGTTGACCCGATTAAATATTTAAAATGCTTTCTATATCATAGGAAAATTTTTAGAATAAACTTATAATTTTGAGATTTTAAATATTTATTTTGAAATCTCGATGCATAGCACAATCTCAACCCAAATAAATATTTAAATTTCCTCTATCTTGTAGGGAGATTTTTTATAGGCTTTGTATTTTAAGATTTTAAATATTTATTTGAGGATTTCAGTATGCAACTCGATATCGACCCAAATAAATATTTAAAATGCCCTAGTCTTATGGGGGATTTTTGTGAGATTTTTGAAATATATTCTTGTAAGATAAGATAATATTAAAATAGAAGATATACTTATATAAGAGAATATATATATAGTACATGATGGTTTAATACAGTCATTCTTATGCATAGTATTTCTTCAGGTATTGATTGTTAATCAGCGGCATAGGCCTCTGACCATCCAGATAGATCAACTAATAAGCTCTTCCTTGATATACTTTTTCGATGATAAAGGGTCCTTCCTAATTGGATATAAATTTAAAAATTAATTTTTTAGTGTGGGATAATTAGCCTTCTCAGCATCACGACCAATTTTCCTTCTTAAATACTAGATGATGCATAATATGGTTAAAAGATTTTGCCATTCTTACTTGGTAGATTTCCAAATTCTATTTAGCTTGTAATCTTATTTTATAGAGTGCATCGAGCTCTTCCATTCTCAGGCGAGGATTTTACTCCTGAGTGAGATCATGCAGAATTGCTACTTGAACTGATAGCAGTTGGATCTCCAAGGTTGATACTACTTCAACTCTGAACACTAGTGAATAAGGAGTGGCTTTGGTTAGTATTTTTAAAGTTATATGATACGTACAAAGTGCCTCTGCCATTTTAGTATGTCATTCTCTTTTATTCTTGTTGAAGATTTTCTTCAACAATTTCACCAGCGTCTTGTTGAAGGTCTCTGCAAAGTCATTTTTTCTTAGGTTATATATTAATGAATATTTCCAATTGATCTTATTCTCTTAATGAACTTATAGATTTTGGTGCTCTTAAATGTTGTGCCATTTTTTTGAGATCATACGTTGGAGTACACCAAATCTGTAGATAATATTTTGGGTGAAGAATTTGATCATGTGTTTGAATGTGACTTCTTTGAACTGAGCCACTTCTGTCAACTTGTATAATTAGTCTATTGCTGCCAATATAAAATGTTGTCCAGTTGATGATGGTGGATCTATCAATCCAATTTTATCTGTGCCCCAACATTCAAATGATCAAGAAGCTACTGTTAGGTGAACAGGATTTAGCGGCTAATGAATGACATTATCGAGAATCTGATATTTGTGGCACCTCTTGGCATTGTCAATATAATCCTTTATTATTGTTGGCTAGTAGTAACCTGTTCTCTTGATTTTAGCAACCATTTTAAGACTTGATTGATGTGCATCACAAAGTCCTTCATAAACTTCTGCTATAACTTTGTCTGCTTCCTTGGTTCTTAGGCATCTTAGCCACATTTGGTCTAAGGCTTGCTGATATAGTGTATTATTAACAAACATGTATCACAATGCTCTCTTCTTGACTTCCACAGCTAGAGATTTGTCTATTGGGAGTTTAATTTATTTATAGTCAATGAATAGTTGCCTCCAATCATCTTTGGTTTCAACATGTTGACCTTGATTTTGCCCAGACTCCTAGTCAAGGAGGTTGACTTGGTCAAACTGACCAAGTCAGGCCCCAAGTCCCTCTCCAACAAGTTTAGTGAGTCAAACTGAGTCTATTGAGCCCGGACCTAGGTCCTGGGTCAACCTGGTTGACCAGGTCAACTAGGGTTGACCCAAAAAACCTAAGCCCTTCCATGCAATTTCAAATCCAATTCATAGCTCCTCGAGCCCATTTGTCCCCTCCACTGGACTCAGTGGGTCAGACCTAGTCCACTGGACTCAGACTTGTGTCCTAGGTCAACCTAGTTGACCAAGTCAACATAGTTTGACCATATTGGACCCTTAAGCCTAAAATCAATTCTAAATCCAATTCAAAGCTTCATAGGTTCAAACCCACTTCCCACTTGACCCATTTGACTGGGTTGACCAGGTCAACCATTGACTTGCTCAACCCAAGTCTTAAATAGGTCATAATAGCCTATTTTAATGGATTTAAAAGCTATTTAATGCAATTAAAGCCTCCCAAACATATTCAAATTCAAAACCACGGCCAAATCCTGCTATTTTCCATCCCAATTAGATCTAGATTTGATCTGAGCCATTGAACACAGTGTTAGAGCCTTTAAATACAAAAATTTAGGTTATTTTGAGGACTTTTGGCTCTTACTCTCTCTCTAGACCACCTCAGCACTTGAAACTTTGCATGTGTGTTCTAGAGAGATCCCCTGACTTTCCCCAATCAAATCCCGACGTCAAGACCCCGCCGGCAGCGATTCTGAGACATTTTCCCGTTCCAAGATGAATCCTGTTTGATCTAAGCCGTTTCCGAGCTCGAGGTCAATTAGGAAATTGTTCTTGGAGATCCCACGAGTCCAACGAGCCCAAGATCTCTTGGATCCATCATTTGGATCGAGGTAAAATCTAAACCCTAGTTATAACACTTAAAGCTAAATAGCTTTTAAAACACCACGTCTTAGAACACGATTTTTGCTCCCCAAGATTGCTCTTTACATCTATATTCTGTACCTAAAATTTCATCGAATTTGATCAAGTATTTTGCGAGAAAGAGGAAAAAAATGCTTAGGCCCTCTCAGTTTTGCCCTGGCTGGAGGTGTACAGGTTTTGGACCGTTGATCGCGTGATCAACGGTCCAGATCTCTCTATACAACATCTCTGTCCGACTGTGGATCCAAGCCCGTGTGTATTCGTCCCGTCTGGCGCCATCACCGTCGTTGATCCAAAACAGCGGGAGATCCGACGGTCTGCATGACCATCCGACGTGGCTAAGTCGTCGCTGAACCTCTGCCGTATAATTTGCTAATTATAGCCAATGATTGCGGCGGCGCAATCATTGGCCGAGAATTGCGGAGCCAATCTGCGCACGCCAAGTGTCACCGCGGGATAAACCGCCGTTTTCCACGGTTGGACTGACCAACCAGATGCCGTCGCGTGTCCCCGTGACCGCCACCATCGCCTCCAAGACCGCGGGATCCAGTCCGCAGTTGACACGTGTTACCGCCGTTTTATTTTTTTTTAAATTATTTTAAATCCTGATTTCTTCAAAAAATCATAAAAATTCAAATTTTCTCCGTTTTTGACACACAATATCTCAAATCGACCGTATTTGCGCCCTCTTCAATTTAAAATTAGTTTTATTTAAAAATTATAATTATACTTTTATTTATTTCAAAAATAGTAAAAATGACTTTTTTATTATTTTTTTATTAATTAATAATATATTATTATTATTATTATTATTATTATTATTATTATTATGTTTATTATATAAAAAAATGTTTTATTTTAAAACTATCACTAATTCATTATTATAATTATTTTAATATTTATAATAATTATTATTTCAATAGTTTAATTACTGATTTTGTGGTTATTCTTATTATTAAAATTATTATTTTAGTATTTTAAGTTTATTTTAATTATTTATTACTATTTGTTATAATTAGTTATTTTAATTATCTTTTAATAATCTTTAATCAATAAATTAATGTAAGTCTTTAATACTTTAATTAATAATTATTCTTATATCTTCGTATTTATTCCATAATTTTAGAAACTTTATTATTTTAATTTAGTTTTATATAATAATTATTTTATTTTTATATAAATTATTTTAAAATTACCCTTAATTATTTTAAACTTTGATAAATCATAACTAATTCATTTTAAATCGGATTTTGACGTGCCATACCTCGTTCTCTTCAAAAAATTATGAATTTTAATTTAAAATTACTTGCATGAATTGATTCTGGCTATTTGGATAGATTTCTATTTCATGCTATTATTTGAGTATTTTTAGTATTATTTAAATAATTATTATAATAATTATTTTTAAATTAAAAATTTATTTTCAAGTTATTTTGAAACCTTGCTTGGGTGATCAGTGGGTCTCTCAAATACCTATGAATGGAACTATTTTGAATTATGTTTATTTTTACAAAACTAGATCTAAGGATATGGTGTGTTTACCGCTTTTATATGTTTCCCATGCATTATTATCTTGAGAGTTAGTGTAAAACTCTATTTAAACCCATATAACGTAGTGACACTTTAAGGAAAAAAATTAAGGACTCGTCTAGCAAAGTTAGAAATTTTCTAGGGGCTAGGATAGACCCCAGATTGACATGAAAACTTCAACACTTAAACTTAGTGACATCTGAAACATCCCAGAATTTTCTAGAAATTTTTAGGGCTTGTTAGACCCCTTAATTAACCAACCATAATTAACTTGCTAAATAGGGCCCCGAGTCCTTCTAAAAATTACAATAAATATATTTTAGGTTTGAAAATTACCCATAATACTTTAATTTTTTCAAAATCTCATCCTTGACTTTATATAAATAGGGCTCCTTAGTTTGACTTCAGGTTGACCCTTAATTTGACCATAGATGAAAATTACCATTTTGCCCTTAATAATTCATTAAAAATTATTTAAAATACTAAATTTTTCCCAAACACTTGGGATCATTTTCTCAGGTCATTCCTGACCTTTGGGAGTGATTCCAATCTATTTGGAACTGATTTGGAGCAAAACCATAAAATCAGACCTTTAATAGGTGATTTAGAAAATTTCATAAATGCCCTGAATTTAGAAAACTCATAACTAATTGTAAAAAATTCCAAATTAGGAAAACTCACATGCATTAGACTCCAATTAGGGTCTAGTATTTATTAAAAATATTAGGATTCCAAAAACTGACCTAAATTAGAAAGTCAACTTTTTGGTCAACCATAGTTCATTTAGGGCCCAAAACTTAGAAAATTCATAACTTTGCCTAGAAAACTCTGATTTCAGTGTACTACCTGGCTAACTACTCATCTTAAGGTCTAGTATTTTCCTAAAATATTAGGAGACCCAAATCTAGCATATTACCCATAGTGACTTTTTGGACCCCCTCAGCCTAGTACCTAGGAGGACCTAGGACTTTCCAAAATTGAATAATGCAATTTAAACTTCAAATATCACTATCCTAAGCTCTTAAAACTAATTAACATATTAAAATAATTAAAATGGATCCTAATTCACTAATATTTAAACTTTAATTAAAATTTCCTTTTTGGCTTATAACAGACTTGAACTGTAGACAATTTTAACTAACTACTCAATTTAGGATCTATCCAAACCACACAAGCCTTACACACACATAAAATTTTTTGCTAGGGTACCATATCTAGATTTAGGCTAGGCCGCTGGGTTTTATTTTTCTGCTGTGTGCCGGAGTTTTCCGTGGTTTTCACTATATGCTGTTTGAAATTATTGGTGTGTTTGCTTACTTTTTCTGCACTCTGTGGATGATGTGATGAGCGATATATATATATATATAATATATATATATATATATATATATATATATATATATATATAATATATATAATATATATATATATATATATATATATATATATATATATATATATATATATATACTGTTCTTTCGTGCAGGTGGTCATGCTCAAGCTGATAAAAGGGGGGCACTACCATAATTTCTAATATTATCTTATGCAGGTACTTGCTCAGCCCCCCTAAATAAATGAGGGCTAAAATAATTATAACTGCTATAGGTGGACTACTTAGCCCTCATAATTACGAGCATGGCTTGGCACAACTTCAATGGGTTTCTTTTATTTCATATAACTACTTGAGATATTATAACTGCTTGGGATTTTATTAGGATAATCATGTAGGGAGTTTAGAATTTTTTTATTTCCAATAGATGTAAAATTTGTAATAATAGTTAAGAGTTGTGAAAATGCACTCTGAGTAAGATATTCTTAACCAACTCGGATTCCAAAAGAAGAAGGCATCCCTAAAGGAGAGAGTCTTCTTCCATTTGAAAGACCGAGTTGGATGGCTTTAGATATCCAAAGAGAAAAGACAATACCCCCTACTAAGGGGAAATTGTCTCTTCATTTGGATATTGAAGCCACGATGTATCCAAGAAGTCCAAGGAGGGAAGTTCCAAGGAGTCCAAGGAGAGAGATCCATGGAGTCCAAGGAGAAGTGATCCGAAGAATACCGAAGACCTGAAGACCAATATCTCACTCAAAGTCATTTGAGTCTGTCATAGGCTTAGAAATTTGGGTTGTTGGCAGTGGTGCCCGGCCACTTTACTTTCTGCATATCTGGGTTGTAATAAGGGCAGTTTGCCGATGGACATTTGTTGATTATTCTGGATTTATATTGATGTGTTTACCTGATTGCTCAGTAGAAATACCTGCTTTTTCTAGGTTTCTTTCTTGCATGCCATTTTTTTGCTTTCGCCTGAATTTTGGTAGGCTCTTCTAAGGACTATAAAAATTCTTCTACTCATAACTAATTTTTAAAAATTTTAAGTATTAAATAACATAGAAATCTAACGAACCTAGGGAATTACCGGAATCATCCGGGGTCGCATGCATATTTCTGCATCCTTCTTTCCTTGTTATAAGACATCTCCCTGCCTGCAGGTAGAGTCCAGATAATCTGGTCTATGAGGATGAAGTGCCGGACCTAGGGAGTCCCAGTCTTTTCAAAAAATTATTTTCTATAAGCCTATTTTTAAAACTATATAGCATTCATGAGCTGACATTTCAACTAGCATGCATTGCATTAGTAACCAACTAAATAAAATTTAATTGCATTAGCTAGGAGTATCTGACCCACATAAGTCCAGGACCAATTAGGAAAGCCTCTAGATGTCGATCCTACTTCCAAAAACTGTACCTCCCACCCATCTTTCATAATTGACTTGATAGCATGGTTTTGAATCGATTAGGTGGTTAGCTGGCTCCCCAATCCAGGCTGGGGTAAGTCCAAATTTTGCACTGCATTAGCTAGGACACAGGTCTTAGTGTTGTGTAGATCAATACGCCTAACCTAGATTTAAGATTCGAGACTACTACACTCGGTCTCGTAGTATACCTTAAATAGTAAGTAGGTCCCTTCCTTTCAGGGACTATAAATCCTACTTATCTATGTCACAGGATGACGCCACCTTCATCCTTCTTTTACGTATGTGATTGGATGCCTGACTTTTATTTTCTTTAGTTTCTTTCTAGTACCCTAGATCCTCCAAATGCTGGTGTGAACCTTTCATGTGGATTTAGCCCCTTGAGACCATTTCTCCCTTTTGAGTAGGACTTCTTAGTCTACACCCTCGTGCCAATCCCATTTTGGAGAGGATAACGTATGATCCATAATCGAGAGTTTTCTCAGGCTCCGGCCTGAGATGTAATTAACCACGGGGGCTTGCGCCCATTGGAAACTCAGCCCCACATCTACTAAATCCCATTCGAACTGTTATATCGGGTGGGGGAAACCTGTGACTATGTCGTGTATATTACTACTCATCGGGGTGCATTGGCAACAGCCTCTATCCTCAATAGTTAGTCGTATGCATGATTCAATCTGCCCTTCCATTGACTTGTTCGTATTGAGTGTAGAGGCCTACGATCATTTTGTCCTATGGGATAGTGCATCCGTACTCTCTACGTTCATACCCCACGAGCGGTGCTTTTTTGGAGGTCCATGGGTTTTTAGCGACCACGATGGGACCAGTTTCTCTCTCCATATTTGAATTCTATATTATCCTTTCTGGTGTGTACTCTGGGATTGATACTCCTTAGATTAGGTCCGTCCCACTCTTAGTTAGGGTCCTTCCTTAGTTAGTGTTCCTTCCTTAGATAGGATTTTCCCCTACTCTACTTATTTCCATCCATACAGGCTATTCCGTCCTTTATCCCTTCCTATCTTTCTATATCAAATCCTTATCCATTTCATTCTTTCTTGATTTCCATTCTAACTAACCTTTTTGATTTCTTTTCTTGGCAGCAGTGCCATGGCTTTTTTTGTGTCTTACATTACTTTTATCTTTGGTTCAGACACGCAAGTTATTCTCCCTGAGTCCCTGCTCGCTAGTCCGCCTGCTGGAGGGATCACTTTTGATTCCTTTACGGACTCAGCCTTTGTCACTCTTGGAGGGCTGACCTCGACGGAGGTTGCTGCATTCTCTCCTCATCAGAGGAGAGGACGCGCAACCATGTGCCCTTTCGGATGACTAGCTGCTCAGTGGACAGCCCGGGCACCTGCTCGTCCTGTTCATGTACTTGCGCAGCCAGTGCGCCCGTGGCTAAGCGACCAGTGCCTAGGCCACTCCCCGTTCCACCAGTTCGTCCTGCGGTCAGACGTCTAGTGCCTACTGCTCTTGTTGCGCAGGTTGCTTTGGCCCCTCAGCATTGGCAGCCTGTTGCTTTTGTTCCCCCTATCCGTGTAGCGATTAGGCAACCTGTGCCTGCCGCTCTTGTTGTACAGGTTGCTCCGGCCCCTCAGCGCTGACAGTCTGCTGCTGTTGTTACTCCCGCTGTTCTGGAGGAAGTACCTTGCATTCAGGATTCCCCTCCCACTTCCACTAGGAAGAGGGGTGCCCAGACCGAGGTGCCTTCGCCCTCTTCTGGTCGGATTTCTATTTTTGCTCGGCTCTCTCACCCTAGGACTGCCGGGCAGACCCCAGCATTTCCAGTTATCCCTGTTCCCCCTGCCACCCAGGCAGTGGGTTCAGATGTCCCTTCCACCTCCAGCTCCGGCCTTGGGAGAAGGGCCCGAAGGAATAGAAATAGGAGGTTGCGTTTAGCTGCGTCCGAGGCAGAGAGTCGGCAGATGGCGGATGCGATAGCTCACTAAGAGCTAGCTTAGAGGATGGTGGCTCCGAGAAAGCGGAGACCATGACCAGTTACAGTTGTGCCTACTCTAGAGGTTGTAGTCACTCCTGAGATTGAGGCAGTCTAGGGAGGACGCTTCTCCCCGCTGACACACAGTGGGGACGAGGAGGTTGTTGTCCGCATTACGGCGGCTCCTCCTATTGCAACTACCTTACCCCTGGCTAAGGTCCCAAGGGACGCTGGTGTTCGAGCCCTCACTTAGAGGATTCGACACTTCATCCACCTAGCTCATGGTAGGGGGCCTGTCAATCAAGAGAAGATACTCCGACAGATTTCTCAGGCGACTTTCCAGTTATAGAGCCAGACTGCGAGGAGACTTTATAGTTGGCAGAGGGGGCAGACACCTCAGCAGCCTACAGTTCTAATAGTTAGTTCGCTAGTAGTTGCTCCTATGGTAGAATGACGCCCACGTCGTCAAGGACAGAGACAACAGCAGGAACTATCCCGGCCTCAAGTCAATTCAGTAGTGGTGGCCCCAGAGCAGCTAGTTGTCAGTACAGAGCCCCGCCACAAGAGGTGGGTTTGGAGGCGCCGATAGGTAGACACCCCTGTCGACCCAGTTCTGGCAGTGGAGACAGAGCCGTTGTCAGGCGCAGAGCAGCCAGCTGAGGCCGTTGATTAGATGGAGGTTGTGGCTCCTTTCGGGTCCGAGGCAGTCCCGATGATTTGCGATGATGGTTTGGTACCTACCCCAGACAGATCGCTAGTATGGATTGAGACAGACTTAGCCCCTAGCACTCATAGGATCACCACTCCTATGAGTCCTTATATAGAGGTGATGCGGTGATCCTTTTTAGATGGTGATGATACACTAGAGGGTGGGTCCAATGAGGATGTGTCAGTGCACTGGATTTGTGTGGTTACCCGTAGAGGTCAGTCAGATGAGAGAGAGCCCAAGGACCAGGATTAGCAGGGAGAGCCCGAGGTAGGGGGATCTCCTAGGTCAGTGGATACGGATGCTACAGTCCTGAACCTTCAGGCACAGATGGCAGAGATGGCCAGAACTATGGCGGTTATGAGAGCACAGTTGACAGCCTTGGGGGTGATGCCCCAAGTGGCAGGAGTAGCCCCCGAGAGTGGACAGGGTCCAGAGAGCGGTGTCTGCAACACCTTCAGTCGTCTAGAGTCATCCAGCTCAGTTTTCAGCGGGTAAGCTTCAGGATCTGATTTCCCAGAAGGTAGAGCAGGCCATTTCCTCTAAGAAGACTGAAGAGTCAGTTAATAGAGGGCATTCTTACCCGATAGAGTACGAGCAGGAGCCCTACCCCCTGGTTTCATTCCTCCTAGGTTCAGAGTGTTTGACGGGTTTGGAAACCAGAGGCAGCATGTGTCTCAGTACCGGGCCATATGTTGCAATATAGGAGGGAGTGATCCGTTGATGCTGAGGTTATTTGTTAGCAGTTTGGCGGTGGGTGGCGTTTGCTTGGTAGGCCGATCTCCCCAACGACTCAGTCCGGACTTTTGCAGAGCTGGAGCAGCTTTTCATGTAGAGGTTTGTCAGCACAGAGCACTAGGTTACAGTTAGGGAGTTAGTAGCCACCAGACAGCGTCCCAGAGAGACTCTCACAGATTATATTGTCAGATGGAGGAACCTCAGTTTGCAGTGCGAGCCGCAGCTATAGGAGCAGCATGCAGTTGAGATCCTTTTAAAGAACATAGATGGTCCCATTGCTCCATACCTGAAGGGTTTCACCATTTAAACCTTTCAAAATCTATTGACCAAGGTCACTAACCTACATGACAGCATACCCAATGTAGTCCCTCCTAAGGTTGAGAGTCAGCCTTCGTGTAGACCTCAGCGGCAGGAGTTTTTAGAGGCACCTCCACCCATGAGAGGGGAGGTACACAGTACTCAGGGACCAGTAGATAAGGGCAAGAGGCCCTTTGTCAGTTCAGCACCTCCACAACAGTCACGCTCAGCTAGTCAGTCACACTTAGCTAGTCAGCCAGCAGCACAGCCCAGGACCTCCCGTAGGACTCTAGAGAGTCAGTAGTACTTATAGGAGAAGCTTAGTAAGGAATATCCCTTTAAAAGGGAGAGTGTGAAGAAGATATTTAAATTCTTTACTAAGAAGAATATTTTGACTTTCCCCAGTAATAATAGAGTGGAGGAAGAGTGTCAGATTGAGCACCCGCTCTATTGTCCTTACCACAGACACATTGGGCATGTGTTAGAGGATTATTTTGTGTTCAAGGATAGAGTTGAGAGGTTGATGGATACAGGACAAATACACCTCTATGACAGTGACTTGGTGCAGCCTAAGGGCAAGGGCCCTCAGATAGTTCAGATAGTTTTCAGTCCCAGCCACAGTCCCAGTCAGAGTGACAGTCAGGGCAGTTGTGGCAGTTTACCCCAGAGTTTTGAAGGAGAGTGGCAGTTAGCACTCTCCAAGAGGAACAGGAGGATGATAGACCGTGCAATTCAGAGTTCAGAGGCAGTTGAGAGGAGGCCACCCCAGGCCAAGTCGACAGTTGCCACTGCAGTTACTACACCAGCACTTGTACCTTCTTCTTCTTCTCTTTCTGTTGTAGTGCCTACTGAGCACATTTCTTCTACTTTATGTAATAAGAAAATGTATGAAAGAGAAAATTATGTTGTAACCTCAGAGGGGAAGATAGGGTTCCTTCCAACACTTATGCTAAAGAACTTTGTTCTCCCTTCATTTGATGAAAAAATAATATAAGAAGTGAAAGTTTGTTAGGGATGTTAAGCCCTTATGAACTAGCCCAAGGCTAACAAAGAGAGGTGAATTGGATAACTTTAAAACCAAAGATAAAACTTAAACCAAAATCACCACAGAAATCAAAATGCAGAAATTAAAATGCGGAAGAAATAAAGAAAGAACACACCAGATTTATAGTGGTTCGGTCAAACCTTTACCTACATCTACTCCTTAGAGGCACCCTCCAAGTATTGCACTAAACTAAGTATCTCTCTTTTAGCCCCCACAACTAGCCAAAAAAGCCCTTACAAAATCACTTCCACCTTCCCCAGTGCAGCGGAGTCTTTGGGTCCTTTGACACCAAAGAGATCTTCTTCTTTGGTGAACTTCCCTCGAGACAAGCCTTGAATCCAACTGTAATCAGGTGCGAGCTTGCCGGAGCAACCGTGCGGAACCCCCTCCATACTCCCTTGAGTCCCCCCTCACAGGATCTTCTCCCTCTCTCAAACTCCACCCTTTCCTCACTCCCTTTCAAGCTTTTGCTTCAAGTTTCCCCCAAAAGAATGAAGCTACAATAGCTGTCAAAGACACTTACCAAGTGTCATGTCATAGCTTAAATAGAAGATCTCAAAATGAGCTCATTAATGCAAGTTGCCGACATTATCGTCCAGGCTGATAGGCATATCGTCATGTATGATCAGTACAATTCCAATCAGCCAGGATGATTTGAGACGATCATAAGAATTTTATTCATATCATCCAGAATGATAATAAATCATCCTGGATGATCAGTACAAATTATGGAATATCATCCTCGACATCGCCATGAGAAAGAGCTGTCTAATGTCCAATCGTCCAGCATATCGGCCAGGATGATCTGGCGATCGTCCAGGCCGATTTGATCGTGAAATCAAGTCATAATTGCTTTCATTAAATTTTAGAGAAATTTTGGAAAAATTGACCTGGATCGTCCTCGATGATATTTTATAGTCCTAGACGATCCACCTGGACGATGTCCAAAAATAGTTTTTCTCTAAATAAATCTGGTGGTAGATTCTTTCTACTTTGAGCCTATCGTCCTTGTCGATACAAAATCATCCAGGACGATGTGTTTTGCATAATGACGCCTACTTTAATGAGGATGCCCTAATTAGGGTTTCTTCTTTTGAACTGATCGTCTAGGACGATATAAAATCGTCCCAAATGATGTTACCAAAAATAGTAAACTCTATGGAACAGTCAGAAATCTTCCAAGTTACAAAGCATCAGGAGCCACACTAAATACAATAGACTCAAGAAAGGAAAAAGTGTACAAACTGACTCAGACCTAGTCTACCAATACTTGAGCTAGTTCCAAATTGCAGTCTGATCGTGTGGATCTGAAATGTCAGTAAAAAAGGTAGTCATAGAGAAATAAGAATTGTTTGCTATCATCCAAATCGTAAACCATGAAAACAGATCCGCAACAATCTCCCCCTTTTTGATGATGGCAAACACTACAATTTGAATTTTTAAAAGTGATATTTTCTCCTAATCTCCCCCTCACTAGAATAACTCTTTAAAAATAGGGGATATAAAAATATTTTTATTATTTTTTAAATTTTTGAACAAAAGATACAAACACGATAATAGTACAAAAATTCAATAATACGTTCTCCTTCTATGACATTATCAAAAAAAGAGGAGGCACAAACAAAAAACAAAACGACCAAAAGATAAAAATGTTCCATGATCTAGTGAAAAATAAATATTCTTAAAATAAGAAAGTTACCTCTTTGTTTTAATAAAAAACTTACTAGAATTAGATTGACAACGCATAGCCCAGAAAAGGATAGAAATTCATAATTTGATAATCCAAACTCTAGTTCTTTTTAAAAGGCTAAAAAACTTTTTAATTCAATATCTAAATCATGAAATAAATTAGAGATAGAAACAATCATTTTTCAAAACTCATTTCATAAAATATATCTAATATAAGATTAATGCATGAATTGTTGAATGAGGAATCAAGATTTAAAAATCAAGTATCGAAAATATCAAGGATTTTCTTAAGCTTTGAATAAAACAGAAAGAGTAAGCATACTCTTTGTGGGCTCATTTTATGCCTCGTGTAGTGTTTTTGGCGCACTTTGCGCATATTTCTCTTTTGATACAATTTGTGTATCTTTTTCAATTTGGCGTCCTTGCGCATCTTTTGATTTGGCATCATTGACCATTTTTTTTAATTTAGCGTCATTGGCCAATTTTGTTTTTTAATATGCTACATTTCTGAAATTTTAAAAACAAAAGTAAACCTATTCTATTGACACAACGAGCTACTTGATTAGGAAAATTATGAGGTAGATTCAACAATCTTGCAAAAGATTACTATGCGATAGATAAAATATATAGAGATGAAAAAAAGTTCAGTTTCAAAATTTAATTTAAATATGATGAAGATTTTAAATCAAAAGTAGATTAACCTCTTTAAGGAAACAGAGATTGAGAGTCAAAATCATGAGTTTCCTTCTTTTGACTATTTTTAGAGAAGTCAAACACAATTTTCATAAGAATTCAAGAAAAAACAAGAGGTAGGTTTTTCATTTTTAGAAAGGTGATGTGTGTGTTGATCAGAGAAAAGACATAAAAATTTAACGAAAAAAGAAAAATAAGAAAAATAGAATAGAAAAAAAAATAGAAAATCACAAAAATAAAAAGACAAACAAAACATGTAAATATAAAAATAAACAAAGGTTTAAGCACCATCTTGCTCCTGGTTCGATGCTTCAGAGACCAGGTCTGCTTAAGAGATTTTTTGCTTTTCATTATTTCCCCAGTTTAAAATTAGCTTCGCTTTACCTTTTTCTTTTGTAGAAAAAATCTTTAAGTTAGGGCACTAATTATTCATATGTTCAGGTTTCCTCATCGAAAGCAAATAACATCAGAAGAAATATAAACATCCTTACCATTTTTACATTTTTTCTACTTTTGCTTATGTTTTGACGAGCATTGTGCTTTGCTTGACAAGTCATTGCATTTGTCACGAACTAAGCTATCTCTTTCTGTATCTTCAGCTTTTAGCACTATCGCTTCACCTGCATTCAAAAGTTTTTGACCCAAACTTTGCTTGTAGGCAATGAGTGAGCCAATCAAATTATCAATAGAATATTCATTCAAATCTTTTGATTCACAAATAGCAATGACTTTGGCATCAAATTTGTCAAGTAAACAATGAAAAATTTTATTAACTTTTTCAAAATTTGAAAACTTCTTTCCTAAAGCATGTAATGATGTTACAATTTGAATGAACCTGATATATATGTCTAAGATTGTTTCAAAAGGTTTCATGGAAAACAGTTTAAAATTATGCATTAACATATTCAACTTGGATTGCTTAATTTCATTAGTGCCTTCGTATATGGTGTGTAGTTTATCCCAAAATTTCTTACCAGTAGTGCACGTGGATACTAATATGAAGTCTTTAGAATTTAAAGCATAGAAAAAGTAATTTAATAATTTTGCATTCAATTGAGCATTGAGTTGTTCTTCCTTGTTCCATTGATTAAAAGGAATATTAATTTTAATTCAATTAACAATACGTGATGGTGATGAATAACCAGTTAAAATCATATGCCCTATACGAAAATCAATCGATTATAAGAAAGAAGACATGCAAGACTTCCAAAAATCAAATGAGATATTTTCAAATAAAGGTGGTCTGGTAATTGAATAACCTTCCGCAATATTATGATTTGAAAAATTAGCCATGGATCGAAATTCAAAAGCTTTTAAAAACTTATTTTTTGAAACTTGCTCTAATACCACTTAAAAGTGCTCAGATGACACTAGAAAGTGCTCTGATACCACTTGAAAGTTCGTTAGGGATGTTAAGCCCTTATGAACTAGCCCAAGGCTAATAAAGATAGTTGAAATGGATAACTTTAGAACCAAAGATAAAACTCAAATCAAAATCATCACAAAAATCAAAGTGCGGAAATTAAAATGTGGAAGAAATAAAGAAAGAACACACCGGATTTATAGTGGTTCGGTCAAATCGTGACCTACGTCCACTCCTTGAAGGCACACTCCAAGTATTGCACTAAACTAAGTGTCTCTCCTTTAGCCCCCACAGCTAGGCGGAGAAGCCTTTATAAAATCACTTCCACCTTCCCCGGTGCGGCGGAGTCGCCGGGTCCTTTGATACCAAAGAGATCTTCTTCTTTGGTGAACTTCCCTCGAGACAAGCCTTGAATCTGATAGTATTCAGGTGCGAGCTTATCGGAGCCACCGTGTGGAACCCCCTCCACGCTCCCTTGAGTCCCCCCTCACAGGATCTTCTCCCTCTCTCAAACTCTACCCTTTCCTCACTCCCTTTTAAGCTTTCTCTTCAAGTTTCCCCCAAAAGAACGAAGCTACAATGGCTGCCAAAGGCACTTACCAAGTGTTATGTCATAACATAAATAGAAGATCTCAAAACGAGCTCATTAATACAAGTTGCCGACATTATTGTCCAGGCCGATAGGCATATCATCCTATAAGATCAGTACAATTTAAGCCCAATTAGCCGGGATGATTTGAGACGATCATAAGAATTTTATTCATATCATCTAGGACGATAATATATCATCCTGAATGATCAATACAAATTGTGGAATATCATCCTCGACATCGCCCTGAAAAAGAGCTATCCGACGTCCAATCGTCCAGCATATCGGCTAGGACGATCTGGCGATCGTCTAGGCCGATTTGATCGTGAAATCAAGTCATAATTGCTTTCCTTAAATTCTAGAGAAATTTTAGAAAAATTGACTTGGATCGTCCTGGACGATATTTTATAGTCCTCAATGATCCACCTAGACGATGTCCAAAAATAGTTTTTATATAAATAAATCTAGTGGTAGATTCTTTCTGTTTTGAGCCTATCGTCCAAGCCGATATAAAATCGTTCAGGACGATGTGTTTTGCATAATGACGTACGCTTTAATGAGGATGCCCTAATTAAGGTTTCTTCTTTTGAATTGATCATCTAGGACGATATACAATCTTCCCGGACGATATTACCAAAAACAATAAACTCTAAGGAACAATCAAAAATCTTCCAAGTTATAAAGCATTAGGAGCCATACTAAATATAATAGACTCAAGAAAGGAAAAAGTGTACAAACTGACTCATACCTAGTCTATCTAATCTTGAGCTGGTTCCAAATTGCAGTCTGATCGTGTGGACCTGAAATGTCAGTAAAAAAGGCAGTCATTGAGAAATAAGAATTGTTTGCTATAATTAAAATCATAAACCATGAAAACAGATCCGCAAGAAGAAGGTGATTCTGGCTACTTCTGGAGTTCTACTTTTTTTCCTACTGCTTTTACTTCTAGTTCTACTTATTCTAGCACTCACTCTTTTACTGCTATACATGTCTCTTATAATGATTATAGTGAAGAGTCTGAGTATGAGGATAAACTAGTCTTTATGATACTAGAGGGTTGGTGTTACATAGATTCAGAGGATGAATCCGACAACCCACTCCCAGTACTTTCCTTAGAACCAACACCTTCCCCCACCACTGAACCAGAGAAATCTCCTACTGAGGATGACTCAGTACAGGAAATTCATCTACATTTAGGAAAGGTCCTTCCACCTAGGTTGGCTAAAAATACAAAAGATAAGAATATCATTACCCAGTAGGATGACCTTATCCCTTCCTCCCATGAGCAATCCAAGGAGAAAGGGAAAGGCCCTCAGTTGGAGGTTAATTATAATGTGTTGGCTTATCTAAGAAAAATTCATTTCCTCCTTAGTGTCTATGACTCTTTAATGTTATCACCTGACTTGAGAGAGACACTAGTAAAAGTCTTGCTTGAACCAGAGTCATATCAAGCCTTCTTTGCTTCCGACCCCACTGATGAGGCATGATATTTATACAACACGCCATGCATCACCTTTTCTAGTCGTGATCTTCTTTTAGGGACTACTGAACACAATCGTCCCTTGTATGCCACTACTGAAGTCAATGGTTATGAGTTGAACAAGGTCCTCATAGATCAAGGAGCTTCAGTAAATATACTAACACATGAAACTTTAAAGAGCCTCTCCCTAGGTCATTTAAAGCTCACTTCCGATAAGATTATATTGAAAGGCTTCAATGACACAGGCCAGAGAGTTCTCGGGTCTATCACCCTACCTCTGAAGTTTGGGAATTTTCTAACTAAGGAAAAGTTTCATGTAATTGAGACTGATACTTCATATAAGGCTCTCTTAGGAAGGCCTTGGATCCATGAGTATAGAATGGTGCCCTCTACCTTGCACAAATATATGAAGTTTTTGAGGAATGATGTTGAGTATACCATTCCTGGAGATACACAGCCCTTTTCCGTGCATGAGATCTCTATGTACGATGACGTCGAGTACTATGTACCTCGGAAGGCTCGTAGAGCTCCACCTACTATGTCACCAGTGATACCTGTTACTGTTGTACAGGGTCCTATGCAGCCACCTGCACAGGGTCCTATGCAATCATCAGTATAGGGTCCATCACAGGTTAGTATTGAGCCAGGTGTTTCCACTGCACATTTTGATGGAGATCCCTCTCATTTTGCAGTGAGGCACAAAGTTCCTCCTAGTAGAGGTAGGGGAGGTAGAGGTAGAGGGAGAGGTAGAGTTGCAATCTACTAGCTGCGGAACCACGATACTTGCACACCTCCTCCCCCTAACCTTTACACTTCTTCTTTGATTGTAGAGTCTGACTCTTCTGATGATGAAATGATCGATATCCTTCAGCATCTAGTCACTTCACCACCTCCATATTCCGCTGGCTATGATTCACTACCTACTTTTCATAGCCATTTGATACATGAAGGTGGATTGGTTATTGGTATTAGCTCAGACGAGGAAGAGGACTTCCGAAGTCAGTGCTACTACCAGACAACCTTCCCCCCATCAGATACGCGGGATAGGAGTTGGGGATTCCAGTCAAAGATCTTCTAGCACTCCTATAGTTGACGATGGTAGTTCGATATGGGATAGTGAAAATCCCATACCTCACTTGTACGACACTTTTTTGCCAGCACGATCTGAGCGTCCCTCTGTACTCCATAGTATAGGCGCCCCACTAGGTCCTGGGAGGCAGGATCTAGAGGAGACCGCTATGGATATAGAGGTCAGAAGCACCCCTCGTTACTTTTCACCTACTGTAGAGAGCTTTATTGAGCGGGGTCTCATTTGTTCCACTTGGCCCGACGAATAAGCTCTACAGTAGGCCCGAGTCTGGCAGACTGATTTCCTTCAAAGTCTAGGAGGTGTAGGTTATATGGGATTAAATCAGTCTAGTAATGTCAACATTCGTGCTATTTCTCATGCTCATCCAGTTATTTCTCTTATCGATGAAGAAGTTCCGAATATTGAGGAGGATATAATACTTGATGCTCCCAAGAGTTTGAAGATGGTGTCACTTCAGCATGGACGAACTATGTGAGGTAAACTTAGGCACTTCAGATCTTAGGCTTATTTTTCATAGTGCCCTACTGTCTGATTTAGAGGCTCAAGAATACATCGAGTTGCTATCAGAGTTTAGAGACTATTTTGCTTGGAACTACAACGAAATGCCTGGTCTAAACCCAGAGGTAGTAGTCCATAAGTTAGCCATTAAGCCTGTTGCAGTCCCTGTTAAACAAGCACCTCGTAGGATGAGGTTAGAGATTGAACAACAGGTGATCGCTGAAACCAAGAAGCTTATAGAAGCTGGTTTCATTAGGGAAAAGAAGTACCCCACTTGGCTTGCCAACATTATTCTAGTCCGGAAGAAGAGCAGACAAATACGAGTCTGTATCGACTTCCGTGATTTGAACAAGACATGTCCTAAGGATGATTTTCCTCTCCCTATTCTTGAGCTTATGGTAGATATAGCATCATCTCATAGCATCTTCTCATTCATGGATGGTTCATCTGGTTACAATCAGATAAAGATGGACCCCGAAGATGAGAAGTTTACTTCTTTTCGGACACCTATAGGTGTCTTTTATTACAAGGTGATGCCCTTTGGTCTCAAGAACGCCGAGGTAACCTATCAATGAATCATGACTATCATCTTCGATGAGATGATACATGAGCATTTTAAGTGCTATATGGATGATCACCTTCGAGATCTATGAATCATTTTTGAACGCCTGCGTAAGTTTTATTTAAAGATGAATCCTTTAAAATGTGCATTTGGAGTTAGTACAGGAAAGTTCTTTGGATTTATAGTTCGCTACCATGATATTAAGATAGACCCCTATATGATCAAAGCCATAGTAGATTTAAAACCCCCAAGAGTCTTACCCAGTTGAGGTCATTTCAGGATAAACTCACTTTCTTGCGGAGATTTATCTCCAATCTTTCTTGTAAGTGTCATCCCTTCTCTGCACTAGTGAAGAACGATGCCCGATTCCACTGGGATGAGAGTTGTCAGGAGGCCTTTGAGAGTATAAAGCGCTACTAGATGAACCCCCCTTTTCTAGCTGCACCTATCCCAAATAGGCTGTTGATTCTCTACACTACGGTCTTGGATAAGTCTTTAGGTGTACTGTTGGCTCAAGAGAATGAGGAAGGCAAGGAGAATGCCTTTTACTACCTCAACAAGTGACTAATACCTGTAGAGCTTAAGTACCAAGCGATAGAAAAGTAATGTTTAGCCTTGATCTTCGCGGTACAGAAGCTTGGACATTATATGCTATCACATAAGATTAATTTGATCTCTCGAGTCAACCATTGCAGTACTTGATGACCTGTCTGACCCTTTCAGGTCATTTAGCATGATGGTCTATGATATTACTGTAATTTGATATTACTTTTATTCCCCAACGGGCTATCAAAGGATAGGCTCTAGCTGACTTTTTGGTCGATCACCCAATCCCTGCTGATTCAACACTCAATGATGATCTACCCGATGAATTAATCTTGAGTGTGGATGAATAGGAGTCCCCTACTTGAGAGTTTTACTTTGTCGGGGCGTCATCCATTAAAGCTTTAAGTCCAAATGAAACTCCTACAGTTAGGGTAGGATTAGGCCTGATTTTTGTGTCTCCTGAGGGTTATACTCTACAGTACTCCTATAATTTATCAGAGCCTCATACTAATAATGAAGCTGAGTATGAAGCTCTGATTTTGGGGCTTGAGTTGGTCATTCGGATGAGTCTTATGCAGGTGAAGATCTTTGGAGACTCCCAACTGATAATCAATCAAGTAGCTGGAGTCTATAAAGTACTTAAGCCTGAGCTCATTCCAATTCATAATAAAGAGAAGGAGCTCTTATACTTAATACCATAAGTAACTTTGGCCAAGATCCCTAGATCTGAAAATAAAAAAGCAGATGTATTGGCCAAGTTAGCAAAAGAATTAGCTGACCCTACTGGAAATCCCGTGTCTATTATTATCCAGTATCGTCAAGCTCTGTGCCCCGCAGACTTGTCTTCTCCCAATCAGACCCTTGCAGTGTTTGCTGTTGATGAGTCAGATTAGAGAGATCCCTTCATAAAGTATTTAAAGTATGGTAGGCTTCCAGATGATAAGTCTCTCACTGCTCAAATTAGAAAGAGAGCATTAACATTTGCCTATGTAAATGAAACTCTGTATCGATGCTCTTTTGACCAGATGTGGTTGAGATGCCTCAATAAAGAAGAGGCTGGTATAGTCATGAGACAGATATATTAAGGGCTTTGCGGTGCCTATCAATCTGGACCTAAAATGAAAGGCAGGATTAAACGCCTCGGCTACTACTGGCCGACTATGATCCATGATTGTATGGAGCACGCTAAGAGATGCCACCAGCGCTAGATTCATGACACAGTGATTCACCAACCCCCTAATTCGTTACACCCTACTGTTTCTTCTTGGCCATTTGAGGGTTGGGGTACAGATGTGGTGGGTCCTATAGACCCTCCTTCTTCTAAGGGTCATAGGTTCATTTTAGCCGCCACAAATTACTTCTCTAAGTGGGTAGAGGCTGTCCCACTTAATGAAGTCAAATCAGAAGATGTGATGCGTTTCTTTCACGATAATATTGTTTATCGCTTTGGTGTTCCGCACCGTATAATCTCAGATATTGGCCCATCTTTTAGAAGCACCAAAATTGATAGATTTACCCGCCGCCATAACATTAATTGGCGATACTCTTCAATTTCTTATCCCAAAGCCAATGGCTTGGCAGAGGCATTTAATAACTCTTGTGCAGCTGATAAGGAAAATCTTTATTACAAATAAGAGAGAATGGCATGATAAGTTACCTGAAGTATTATGGGCATATAGGACTATCTACCGTACTCCTATTCAGTCTACCCCATATGCTTTAGTTTTTAGGGCTGAAGCAGTCCTCCCACTTGAGGTCGAGCTCTCCTCACTACGTGTAGCAGTTAGTTACAATCTATCTGAGGAAGATAATGCCCGACTAAGGTTAGAGAGCTTGATGGTTTAGATGAGCTTCGCTTGCGAGCTTATCAGTGCCTTAAGCTATGTTATGCCTGAATGGCACGGCACTATGAGCGCCTTGTTAGACCCTGTGCTTTCCGGGTAGGCAAGTTAGTTCTTATTTTGCGCAGGCCTATCATCTCACATCGTCGGCGAGGTGGTAAATTTGATCCTGTTTGGGAAGGCCCCTTCGCTGTAGAGCAAGTTTATGAAGGTGGTGCCAACCTACTCGTTGATGCAAATGGCGTTCACCCAATGTCTGTCATCAATGGGCAGTACTTGAAAAAGCATTATGCCTGAGTCTAGTACTTCACAGTAGAGCCTCCCTATCGCCTGTAGATATCCCTCTGTATATGTAGCTCCTAGAAGGATCCCTCTTGCTTTTCAGTCATTTATGTGGCCACGATGATTTGTCCTCTACCACAAGACGTTTCCTTCGAAGAGTATAAGGTTATCCTTAAAGGTGATACACTGATACGTCGTAGGGATGTTTGGTACTTTTTATCTGTGTGCACCAATCACGTTGGTGCCATCGCATAGAATTTTTAGTTTGTTCTCTCCGTTTCAGGGCTTAGTCCCCCAGTTTCACCTGTCACCCTAGGTTTGGTCTGGGACATCAAAACCAATAATCCAAGTTTTGTCTGAGAAGTGATACTGGATCCACACCTACCTATATTGGTTAGGTGTGGTGATAGAGATCCACTATCCTTACTCTAGTTTCTTTTTCCTATCAGTCCTGAACTGGTAGATGTAGCCCCTAATCCGTTCATATGATTTGAATGTGATCAGGGATATCAGAGTCATTAGTTTAGACTCTTTTGAAGATAGGATACTGGGTCCATATCATCCTATGCTAGTCAGATGTGGTAGTATTGATCCTCTATCCTGATGTTGATTTCATTTATACATTAATTTCTATATGGTTGTGCTCCCCAGTTCATTCACATGAGATGGATGTGATCTGGGTTATCAAAACCAAATGTTCACTTCTTTACGAGATCCTGTTAGATCTCTTTCCCAGTTTGGTTCATGTGGTGAACATGGTCTGGATTATCAAAACCATTCAATATCCCCATTTAAAAATTTATATGTGATAAAAGAGAAAAACTCTTAGTAGAGTAAAATCGGTTGCCCTTGTCACAGAAGGAACCCGGTAAAACTTACTAAGGGCACAAATTCTCCAATTTTGTTCATGTGACGAATATGGTCTGGGTTATCAAAACCATTCACTTTCCCCATTAAAAAATATACATGCGATAAAAGAGGAAAGCTCTTAGTAGAGCAAAACCGGTTGCCCTTGTCACAGGAGGAACCCGATAAAACTTTCTAAGAGCACAAATTCTCAAAAATTTCTCTTTCTTCTCCCTTGAGAGTACTTTGGTGATTTCTTCAAGGTTGAATTTCTACTTAGTTGGTCGATTAATCTATGTGATTTTAAATGCATTTCTTCGCTAGTGATGTAGTACATTGTGTTTTGGATGTCACCATCACTATCTTTTGGGCTTAGGTCTTTCAGAGAAAAGATCGCCCCTTGCTACTCTCTTTCTGCAGCATACTCTCCCGTTCATACGCTGCTCTGAGCTGCCAGAGTGGTCCTATGAATGTTGTAGTGTTACTTCCACTTCGCACAGGATCCTACCTGATTAGGGTAGGTGTTACCACTGTGGTCTTTTGATAATCATAGATCTCACTCGAGATTATCGTACTAGGTGCTAGGTGTGCTCCCTTATCACCTCAGAGTTATTTTCTTAGTTGTGATGTAGTACATCTATTCTCAGGTATTAACATCACAGTTTCAGGGGCTTTGATTTTCTAGTAAAATATCAGCCCCCTAGTTTCTTTCACCGACCTATTATAACATTCGTACCTTACTCTTAGCTGCTAGAGTAGCTCTATGAATGTTGTCTTGTTATTTTTGCTTCTCAAAGGGTCCTACCCAGTTAGGGTAGGTATTACCATTGTGACCCTTTTAGTAATCATTGATTTCATTCATGATTACTATCCTTGGTAGTGAGGATGCCCCCTTACTACCTAGAGTTGTTTCCTTTGTTGTTATGTAGTATATCCTCTCTCAGGTGTTAGCATCACATCCTCAGAAGCTCTAATTTTTCAGTAGAAGATCAGCTCTGTGGTTTATTTACTCACCTACTTTAACATTCGTACCCTACTCTTGGCTGCTAGAGTAGCTCTACGAATGTTATGTTGTTGTTTTTGCTCCCCATAAGGTCCTACCCAACCAGGGTAGGTGTTACCACTGTGGCCCTTTTGATGATTCTTCACTCTTATTCATGATTACTGACCTCAGGTAGTGAGCGTGTCCTCTTACTACCTAGAGTTGATTTCCTTGCAATGATGTAGTATACATTGCCTCAGATATTAACATCACTACTTTAAAAACTTTGATCTTCTAGCAGAATGTCAGTTCTTCTACTCTTTTTTGTGACCTATCTTACCATTCATACACTAGGCTCAGTTGCCAGATTAGTTCTATGAATGTGTTGAGGTCACTTTCACTTCTTATAGGGTCCCCATCAGTTAGTATGGGTTTACCACTATAGCCTCTTTAAGGATTATTTTTGTTACTAGGCTTAGTCTTACTTTCTGTAGCAAAGGTACCCCCTCTCTATTTCAGTTCTTTTTACTCCTACGGAATGAGATTACCCCTTTGCACACTCTACTGAGGGTGTATCTCTTCCAACTTTTTTTGGGAGATGTCATTCTGATGTCCTCCCCTCCCTTTTGTATAGGGTTAGGGTTCCTTAGGAGATCCTGATAGTATTTGGATACTTATGGCCATGACGATTTGTCCTCTACCATGTGGTTATCAAAGCGCTAGAAGGGGTTCCCTAGGTGGCTCTACCCTTAAAATTATCTCATTTACTTACTGCTTTCTCCCTCGCATCCCTACACAGATCTATGTCAGGCTGATGTTGAGGTGACTTTTACCTCCTATCCTGCTGTTTGAAATGAATAGACAGGTAGTTGGTATTATTTGGTAGAGAGGACCTGACAGAGCACTTGGCAGGTACTTCTTTCCACTCTTTTGATTGCCCTGTTGTGATCAGGCAGGCATTAGAACTTGACTCTTTATTTTCTCAGTTGAAATGACTGAGTGGGTATTTAACCCTTGTTCATTTGCAAGACCAAGCTGGTGGAGTAGATGTTGGAGCTTACCTGGTTAAAGTGAAGCCTTACCAGAGCACCTAGAAGGTGTCCCTTACCACCCCTTTTATCCCGGATGTCCTATAAAAGACTAAGCAGGCTTCTATTTCGTGGTTCATGAGCTTCTTGCTGAGGTCAGACAGAAGTAGTGGGTACCCCAATCCATTGTTCCAAAAGGAGCAGGAGGGGCGGGATCATTTACATCTTCTACCCTACTTCCTAGATACGGCCAGACAGGTAGTTGATTTTATTAACCTTGTTGAGTGAGCCAGACAAAGTCCCTGGGAGGCCAAATCCTCAACACCCATTTACCCCGGATGTCCTGTAAAAGACTAAGCAGGCTTCCATTTCGTAGTTCATGAGCTTCTTACTGGGGCAGGCAGAAGTAGTGGCCACCCCAATCCACTATTCTGAAAGGAGCAAGAGGGGTGGGATCCTTTCCACCTTCTACCCTGCTGCCCAGATACGGCTAAATAGGTAGTTGGTTTTACTTACCTTGTTGAGTGAGCCCGACAGATTTCCTGGGAGGCGCAATTCATCAACACCCATTTACTTCAGATGTCCGATAAAAGTCTAACAAAGCTTCCATTTTGTGGTTCATGAGCTTCTTGCTGAGGTCAAGCAAAAGTAGTGGTCACCCCAATCCACTGTTTCGAAAGGAGCAGGAGGGGTGGGATCTTTTCACCTTCTACCCTGCTGCCCAGATACGGCCAGACAGGTAGTTCGTTTCACTTACTAGTTGAGCGAACCCGACAGAGTCCCTGGGAGGCCTTCCTCAACGCCCTTTTACTCTGGATGTCCTGTAAAAGACTACGCAGGCTTCTATTTCGTGTCTTCTTTACTTTTGCTGAGGTCATGCAGAAGTATCAAATCACCCCAATCCATTATTCTAAGATGAGCAGGAGGGGTGGGATCTTTTCACCTTCTACTCTGTCATTTCAATACGGTCAAGCAGATAGTTGGCTTTACTTGGTAGAGAGAGCCTGACAGAGCACCTGGCAGGAACTCCTCGCCTCTTTCCCTGAGTGCTTGTTCTGATCAAACAGGCACCAGATTTCGTGTCCCCCTTTATTTGTTGTCTTGAGTTGGTCAGGCAAATATTAAGTCACCCAAATCCACTGTTCTGAGATGAGCAGGAGGAGATGGGACCTTTTCACCTTCTATCCTGTCATTTGAAATGAACAGACAGGAAGCTGGTTTGACTTACTTGGTAGAGAGGGCCTGATAGAACATCTGGCAGGAACTCCTCGCCACCTTTTTCCCTGAGTGTCTTAATCCGATTAGGAAGACACAAAACTTCGTGATTCCTTTATTTGCTGACTTGATTTGGTCGGGCAAATACTGGATCACCCAAATTCACTGTTCTGAGATAGGCAGGAGGATATGGGACCCTTTCACCTTCTATTCTTCTGATTCGACATAGTTAGACAGATAATCGGTCTACTTCTACTACATTACTTTTGGTTCTTCTCTTGGCTCTGCCCCCGCTACAGGATAAGGCAAGGGGAGAACCCCTCTACATTTTTCACCCTTGAGGTGATCTTTACTTTTTGGTCCTCTCTTTAGTTCTGTCCTCACCATAGGGCAAGGCAAGGAGAGATACCTCCTTACTTTTTCACCCTTGTGGTGATCTTTACCTTTGGTTCTCTCTTCTGCTCTGCCCTCACCATAGGGCAAGGTTATCGGAGAACTCCCTTACATTGTTATCACCTTTTTAGGTGATATGTACCTTTTGCTCTCTCCTTGGATCTGCCCTTATTTAAAGGTAAGGCCAGGAGAAGACCCACTACTGGTTCACTGTTTCAGTGATACCTAACTTGTGCACTGCTTTTCTTCTTTCCTAGGCTCTGCTCCCACTATAGGGCAAGGCCAGGAGAAAAGTCTCTTACTCTTTCCATCATCTTTCTGATATTCTTTCACTTATGATTCTCATCCTACTTTTTATGGCATAGTCGGTCAACGCCAATACGAGCGGTTCACTAGTTGTTCGTCGCTCCTATTAGGGGTCCATTTGTTAACCTTGATTTTGCCCAGACACCTGGTCAAGGAGGTTGACTTGGTCAAACTGACCAAGTCAGGCCCCAAGACCCTCTCCAACAGGTTCAGTGAGTCAAACCGAGTCTACTGAGCCCGAACCCAGGTCCTAGGTCAACCAGGGTTGAACCAAATAAACCTAAGCCCTTCCATGCAATTTCAAATCCAATTCAGAGCTCCTCGAGCCCATTTCTCCCCCCCCCCACTAGACTCAGTGGGTCAGACCCAGTCCATTGGACTCAGACTTGTGTCCTGGGTCAACCTAGTTGACCAAGTCAACATGGTTTGACCATATTGGACCCTTAAGCCTAAAATCAATTCTAAATCTAATTCAATGCTTCATATGTTCAAACTTACTTCCCTCTTGACCCATTTGACTGGGTTTCCCAGGTCAACCATTGACTTGGTCAACCCAAGCCTTAAATAGTTCTTAATAGCCTATTTTAACGGATTTAAGAGCTATTTAATGCAATTAAAGCCTCCCAAATATTTTGAAATTCAAAACCACGTCCAAATCATGTTGTTTTCCCTCCCAATTAGATCTAAATTCGATCCAAGCCGTTGGCCATAGTGTTAGAGCCATTAAATACAAAAAATTAGGTTATTTTGAGGACATTTATCTCTTACTCTCTCTAGACCGCCTCAGCACTTGAAACTTCACGTGTGAGTTCTAGAGATATCCCATGACTTTCCCCAATCAAATCCCGACGTCAAGACCCCGCCGGCGGCGATCCACCGGCGAACCTGAGACATTTCTCGTTCCAAGATGAATCCTATTTGATCCAAGTCGTTTCCGAGCTTGAGGTCAACTAGGAAATTGTTCTTGGAGATCCCACGAGTCCAACGAACCCAAGATCTTTTGGATCCATCATTTGGATCGAGGTAAAATCTAAAACCTAGTTATAACACTTAAAGCTAAATAGCTTTTGATACACCGCGTCTTAGAACACGATTTTTGCTCCCCAAGATTGCTCTTCACATCTAAATTATGTACCTAAAATTTCATCAAATTTAATCAAGTATTTTGTGAGAAAGAGGAAAAAAATGCTTAGGCCCTCTCGGTTTCGCCCTGGCTGGAGGTGTACGGGTTTTGGACTGTTGATCGCGTGATCAATGGTCCAGATCTCTCTGTACAGCGGCTCTGTCCGACCGTGGATTCGAACCCGCATGTATTCGTCCCGTCCGGCGCCATTACCGTCGTTGATCCAAAACAGTGGGAGATCTGACGGTCTACGTGACCGTCTGACGTGGCTGAGTCATCGCGGGATCGCCGCCGCATGATTGGCTAATCATAGCTAATGATTGCAGCGGCACAATCATTGGCCGCGGATTGCGGAGCTAATCCGCGCGCGCCAAGTTTTGCAGTGGTATGACCGACCAACCAGACGCCGCCGCGTGTCCCCGTGACCACTGCCGCCGCCTCCGAGACCGCGGGATCCAGTCCGCGGTTGACACGTGTCACCGACGTTTTAATTTTTTTAAAAATTATTTTAAATCCCGATTTCTTCAAAAAATCATAAAAAATTCAAATTTTCTCTGTTTTTGACGCACAATACCTCGAATCGACTGTATTTGCGCCCTCTTCAATTTAAAATTAGTTTTATTTAAAAATTATAATTATATTTTTATTTATCTCAAAAACAGTAAAAATGACTTTTTATTATTATTATTTTTATTAATTAATAATATATTATTATTATTATTATTGTTTTATTTGTTATAATTATTATTTTAACTATTTTGCTACTAATTTAGTATTATTAAGTTTATTTATTATTATTATTATTATTATTATTATTATTATTATTATTATTATTATTATGTTTATTATATATTAAAACAATATTTTATTTTAAAACTATCACTAATTCATTATTACAATTATTTTAATAATTATAATAATTATTATTTTAATAGTTTAATTACTGTTTTTTGGGGTTATTCTTATTATTATAATTATTATTTTTCTATTTTAAGTTTATTTTAATTATTTATTACTATTTGTTATAATTAGTTATTTGAATTATCTTTTAATAATCTTTAATCAATAAATTAATGTAAGTATTTAATACTTTAATTAATAATTATTATTATATCTTCATATTTATTCCATAATTTTAGAAACTTTATTATTTTAATTTAGTTTTATTTAATAATTATTTTCTTTTTATATAAATTATTTTAAAATTACCCTTAATTATTTTAAACTTCGATAAATCATAACTAATTCATTTTAAATCGGATTTTTACGTGCCATACCTCGTTCTCTTTAGAAAATTATGAATTTTAATTTAAAATTACTTGCATGAATTGGTTCTAGCTATTTGGATAGATTTATGTTTCATGCTGTTATTTGAGTATTTTTAGTATTATTTAAATAAATATTTTTAAATTAAAAATTTATTTTCAAGTTATTTTGAAATCTTGCTTGGGTGGTCAGTGGGTGTCTCAAATACCTATGAATGGAACTATTTTGAATTACATTTATTTTTACAAAACTTTATTTATTTTCTTTTACTATATATCTGTTTTAAATTATTTTAATTTAAAATTACCTATACTATTAAATTAACCTAATTTTGGGAGATTCATTCGATGAAATTTTAGACATGGGCTCTATGAATGAAGAGCAATCTTGGGGGAGTTGGACTAGTGAATGGTTGAGTCCCAACCATTCATTGGTCCCTTCATTAGTCATACTTACTTTTTATTCGTTGTAGCTTACATGTGTAGGTCGCACCACGAGCACTTAGCTTATGCTCTCCTAGATCTAAGGACATGGTGTGTTTACTATTTTTATATATTTCCCAAGCATTATTATCTTGAGGGCTAGTGTAAAACTCTATTTAAACTCATATAACGTAGTGACACTTTAAGGAAAAAAAATTAAGGACACGTCTAGCGAACTTAGAAATTTTCTAGGGGCTATGATAGACCCCAGATTGACATCAAAACTTCAACACTTAAACTTAGTGACATCTGAAACATCCCAAAATTTTCTAGAAATTTTTAGGACTTGTTAGACCCCTTAATTAACCAACCATAATTAACCTGCTAAATAGGGACTCGAGACCTTCTAAAAATTACAATAAATATATTTTAGGTCACAAAATTACCCATAATACATTGATTTGTTCAAAATCTGATATTTGACTTTAGATAAATAGGGGTCCTTAGTTTGATTTCAGGTTGACCCTTAATTTTACCATAGGTGGAAATTACTATTACCTCTAATAATTCATTAAAAATTATTAAAAATATCAAATTTTCTCCAAACACTTGGGATCATTTTCTCAGGTCATCCTTGACATTTGGGAGTGATTCCAATCTATTTGGAATTGATTTAGAGCAAAACCATAAAATCAGCCCTTTAATAGGTGATTTAGAAAATTTCATAAATGCACTAAATTTAGAAAACTCATAACTAATTATAGAAAATTCCAAATTAGGCAAACTCACCTACATTAAACTCAAATTAGGGTCTAGTATTTATTAAAAATATTAGAATTCCAGAAACTGGCCTAGATTAGAAAGTCAACTTTTTGGTCAACCATAGTTCATTAAGGGCCCGAAACTTATAAAATTCTTAAGTTTTCCTAGATAACTCCGATTTCAGTGTACTATCTGGCTAACTAGTCATCTTAAGGTCTAATATTTTTATAAAATATTAGGAGATCCAAACCTAGCCTATTATCTATAGTGACATTTTGGACCCCCTCATCCTAGTACCTAGGAGGACCTAGGACTTTCCAAAATTGACTAATGCAATTTAAACTTCAAATATCACTATCCTAAGCTCTTAAGTTGATCAACATACTAAAATAATTAAAATGGATCCTAATTCACTAATATTTAAATTTTAATTAAAATTTTCTTTTCTGGCCTGTAACAGTCTTGAACTATAGATAATTTTAACTAACTACCCAATTTAGGATCTATCCAAACCACACAAGCCTTACATACACATATAATTGTTGGCTAGGGCACCACTTCTAGATTTAGGCTAGGCCATTAGGTTTTATTTTTCTGTTGTGTGCCGGAGCTTTCCGTGGTTTTCACTGCATGCTGTTTGAAATTGTTGATGTGTTTGCTTACTTTTTCTGCACTCTGTGGATGAAGTGATGAGCGCTAGATCTACCCCTAGGTTAGGAATGATATATATATACTATTCTTTCATGTAGGTGGCCATGCTCAAGCTGATAAAAGGGGGCGGGGGGGCTATCATTATATCTAATATTGTCTTATACAGGTGCTTGCTCAGCCCCCTAAATAAATGAGAGCTAAAATAATTATAACTGCTACAGGTGGACTGCTTGGCCCTCATAATTACTAGCATGGGTTGGCACAGCTTCAATGGGTTGCTTTTATTTTGTATAACTGCTTGAGATATTATAACTGCTTGGGATTTTATTAGGATAATCATGCAGGGAGTCTAGATTTTTTATTTTATTTCCAATGGATGTGAAATTTGTAATAATAGTTAAGAGTTATGAAAATGCACTCTGAGTGGGATATTATTATCCAACTTGGATTCCAAAAGAAGAAGGCATCCCTAAAAGGGAGAGTCTTCTTCCATTTGGAATACCAGTTGGATGGCTTTAGATATCCAAAGAGAAAAAACAATACCCCCTACCAAGGGGGAATTGTCTCTTCGTTTGGATATTCAAGCCACGACGGATCCAAGAAGTCCAAGTAAGGAAGTTCCAAGGAGTCCAAGGAGGGAGATCCAAGGAGAAGTGACCCAAAGAAGACCGAAGACCTGAAGAACAATATCCCACTCAAAGTCATTTGCATCTGTCATAGGCTTAGAAATCCGGGTTGTTGGCAGTAGTGCCTGGCCACTTTACTTTTTGCATATCTGGGTTGTAATAAGGACAGTTTTCCTATGGATATTTAGTTTATTATTCTAGATTTATATTGATGTGTTTACCTGATTGTGCAGTAGAAATACCTGTTTTTTTAGGTTTATTTCTTGCATGCCATTTTTTTTTGCTTTCGCCTGGATTTCGGTAGGCTCTTCTAAGGACTATAAAAATTCTTCTACTCATAACTAATTTCTAAAAATTATAAGTCTTAAATAACATAAAAATCTAATGAACCTAAGGAATTGTCAGAATCGACCGGGGTCGCATGCATATTACTGCATCCTTCTTTCCTTGTTATAAGACATCTCCCTGCCTGCAAGTAGAGTCCAGATAATCTAGCCTATGAGGATGAAGTGCCAGATCTAGGGAGACCCAGTCTTTTCAAAAAATTATTTTTTATAAATCTATTTTTAAAACTCTATAGCATTCATGAGCTTACATTTCAACTAGCATGCATTGCATTAGTAACCAACTAAATAAAATTTAATTGTATTAGTTAGGAGCATCTGACCCACATAAGTTCAGGACCAATTAGAAAAGCCTCTAGATGTCGATCATACTTTCAAAAATTGTACCTCCCACCCACCTTTCATAATTGACTTGATCGCATGGTTTTGAATCGATTAGGTGGTTAGCTGGCTCCCCAATCCAGGCTGGGGTAAATCCAGATTTTGCACTGCATTAGCTAGGACACAGGTCTTAGTGTTGTGTAGAACACCACGCCCAACCTAGATTTAGGATTCGAGGCTATTACACTCGGTCTCGTAGTATGCCTTAAATAGTAGGCAAGTCCCTTCCTTTCAGTGATTATAAATCCTACTTATCTGCGTCACAGGATGACTCCACCTCCATCCTTCTCTCACGCATATGATTGGATGCCTGACTTTTATTTTCTTTAGTTTTTCTCTAATACCCTAGATCCTCTGAATGCTGGTGTGAACCTTGCATGCGGATTTAGCCCCTTGAGACCTTTTCTCCCTTTTGAGTATGACTTCTTAGTCTACACCCTCGTGCCAATCCCATTTTGGAGAGGATAATGTATGATCCTTAATCGAGAGTTTTTTCAGGCTCCGGCCTGAGATGTAATTAACCATGGGGCCTTGCGCCCGTGGGAAACTCGGTCCCATATCTACTAAACCCCATTTGAACTGTTGTATCGGGTGGGGGAAACCCGTGACTAGATCATGTATATTACTATCCATCGGGGTGCGTTAGCGACAACCTCTATCTTCAATGGTTAGTCTTATGCACGATCCAATCTGCCCTTCCATCGACCTATTCGTGTTGAGTGTAGAGGCCTACGATCGTTTTGTCCTACAGGATAGTGCGGCCGTACCCTCTGCGTTCGTACCCCACGAGCGGTGCTCTTTTGATGGTCCACACAAAATCTAAGTAATGTAACCACGACTTTGAACATCTACTGGATTTACACCTTTTGACCATGTCTCCCCTGGATGACAAAAAAAATATTTAGTTTAAGAGTTTGAGGATCAACCGGAGTTGTATCCTGCTAGCTTGGATTTGATATTCATTCTGTCTAGGAGAATGGTTAAATTGCTGGCTCTAAGACCCGGCGATTGTAGACATTAATTTATATGGACATTTCCTTATATGTATTTGTCATTTTTAGCCAATTTGGCTAGACAATCTGCTTTATTATACTAGCCTCAAGGAACTCAAGCTATTTTAATATATGGCACTTGTCTTAGGAGCTTGCGAGCTTGATTATGGTAATAAACTATCTCGATCTTAGTGACTTTGTAAAATCTTAATACTTAATTTATAACAAGTTGGGAGTCATCAAAGATTTAAGGATTTTGGATTTTGACATCGATTAAAATATCAAGCTCTACTATTAGGGCCCTATATTTAGCTTGATTATTGGTCCTAGGCTCGTTCAAATAGAACAAGAGTCTCATTATATGTCCCTCAGGCGCTATAAAAATGAGACCAATACCAACTCGAGATTTTACAAAATTTGGATGTTGAGAAAATTTGATCGATAATTCACCGTCAAAATATATCTCTCATAATGGTAGTTTTTCCTCATCGATATGCATGATTTGTTCATTGGGAAAGTCATCATTGAGTGGAGAATCCACAAGAATAGGGTGTGCGACAAGGAAATCTGCCAAGTCTTATCCTTTTATTTCCTTTTATGATACATATGTAGTATCAAACTATAGAAATATAACTGCCCACCTAGCTAAATGACCTATTAATAATGATCTTGTTAGCAAGAACTTCAGCAGATCGATCTTTGATATCAATGTAACCTTATGAGAAAGCATGTAATGGCAGAGTTTTTCAATTGTGAAAATCAACGCCAAATAATGCTTCTTAATTGGGGAATAGCAGATATCTACTCTAATCAATCTCAGACTGATGTAGTAGAGTGCATTCTCCTTACCTTCTTTATTATATTGGACTAATCATACTCTAAAGGACTCTTCTAGAGCGATCATGTACAATATAAGAGGCTTCCCTGAATTTGGTGTCCTAAGGATAGGAGGCTTCAACAAGTATCTTTTGAAACTGTCAAATGATTCTTGGCACTCTTTATCTCCTTTGAAAAACACATCCTTCTTCATCAGCTTTGAGAATGGCTAGTACCTACCCAATATATTTAATATGAATCATCGAATGAAAGCAGTTGTCCTTGTAAAGAATCAAGTTGATGGAAGTTTCTGTGAGGCGGCATCTCCATGATCTCCTTAATTTTTTTTGGTCGATATCAATTCCTTGATGGCGAATGACATACCTAAGGAATTTGCTGGAAGGGACACCAAAGGCGTATTTAAGAGGGTTCATTTTTAGATCAAACTTTTTGATCCTCTCAAATACAATCCTCAGATCATTTAAGTGATCCTTGTAATTCATGCTCTTAACTACTAAGTTGTCTATATAAAACTCGGCCTTTTAGTGTATCAACTCATCAAAAATGCATGTCATTGCCCATTGGTAAGTGGCACCAGCATTTTTCAGACTGAAGGGCATGACCATGTAGTAGAATATGCCGATGGGCATTCTAAATTATGTGTGCTCTTCATTTTCAAGTGTCATCTTATTTTGATTGTAGTCCCATGATTCATCCATAAATGAGAACATATCAGAGTTAGAAGTGATGAATACTAATAGCTCTAACACATAGAGCATAAATTATTTTTTTGGATATGCCATGTTGAAGTCCCAAAAATCAATACATACATGAATCTGGCTATTCTTCTTCTTTATCGGGATAATATTGGCAATCCAATTAGCATATTTTTCTTTACGAATAAAGCCTATTTTATAAGATTATTCATTTCTTTAATCACCTATTCATCATCCTCCAATCTCATTCTCCTTGGAATTTATTTAAGAGGTGTTGCATCTGGTTTAATGGACAATCTATGAACTGCTACATCAGGGGATAAGTCGGGCATTTCAACATACGTCTAGGCAAAATAGTATCTGAATTCATAGAGAAGCTTCTTTATTTCTTCAACTTGCTCTCTAGGAAAATGAGAGCTAATAAAGGTTGGATGAGGGTCTTCTTCGGTTCCTAAGTTGACTTCCTTTAGTCCTTCCATAGTAATAACCTGCCCGCTATCTTCAAGCTCTTCTAGTGTAGGCTTGGCTTATATGGGTTGATCCTCATAAGTGTCAACTTTTTATGTCTTCTCGTTGCCTTTATTCTTGGATCTGATCTTCCTACATGTGATTGCTTGGCAAGTCTCCTTCTAGAGATATTTTCTCCTGATAAATTTGATACCTTTATATGCAACCATATTTTTTCATCTTAATGGACGTGAATTCTTTCCATACTAGAGACACAGGCATGTATAAAGTTATCATTTGGTAGTATTAATATTAATTTTCTTTCATAACATTCTTTAAATTCCTTTGGTATTACACCTAAGTAGCTTCGTAGGTAGTAATTCTTCAGAATCAATGAGCCTATGACACTAGTCATGATTATCTTCTTTACTCTTTTCCATAAAATATAGCACATTCTCTGTCTCAATCCCCTTTTCAAGATGAGGTAGATAATGGGTTGTTAGTTCTTCAACCTTATGCACCTATCACGAAGTAATTTCCTTAAAGTATTGCAAGGGAATGTATATGACTATGAGCACATGGTATGAGATAGACATGTTATCTATTCTTTTATAGAATTTACATTGCACCATATTTTATGTAGATAGACTCGTAGTCGTAATCATTATTTGAATATTCAATTTCCTTTCTTTATTTAGTTGTTAACTTGCATACTTTCTGAGATTTGGCAGGAGTGACATCCTCTTTATTTGTGTCACTATCTAGGTGAGACACATGTTTTCTTTCTTTAAGAGTAGTTATTATTTTGGGAAGAGCCGGGGATGCCTTCTTTCTCCTTACTTTCTTTTTCTCACCTTCTTGTTTGGGCAGCTTTGCAGCCTTTGAATTTGATGCCTTGGCCTCAAGGGAGCTTGACGGCTTTAGTTTCTTTGGCATGAAGTATCTAGCATCTTCATATATCATTACTTTATGGAATGCAAAGGGATGGATGTCACGAGGGATCCAAAATTCTTTTTCATCCTTGAGGTACTTCATGAATTAATATAGCATTGATGGGATAATTTGATACCCAAGCAACTATGGGCGACATAAAAGAACCATAAATGAAGTGTCTGCATCAATATAATGGAATTTTATCGATGTATGAAATTATTTAAACACGAGAGGGATCATAAATGATCCAAGTGTCCTCTACCCTTAGTCATTGAATCCATGTAACATCAGATTAACTGGCCCTAGATGATCCACGTCGAGGCACAACCATCTTAATTCTTTCAAACTCATGAGATTTATGGAGGACCTTAGATTGATAAGAATTCAACTGATTATCATGCCATCACTCTATGTAGTAACACATAGAGGGTGATTATGATTTGCCATTCCAAGCATCATGTCTTCTTCGGAGAAGATGATGAATGGCTCATTATGGGCTAACAAGACTTCGGTCATCTTACGCTCTATAAAATATATCTCATCTATTTTGGGTTCTTTAAGAGCCTGAATTAAAATCTCTTGATGGTCCTTAGACATTACTAGAGCATCATATATGTTGAGCTGAGTATAAATTATCCTCAGATAATATAAGATGTTATAATCTATCCCCTTGATTGAAGTATCTTTCTTCTTGGGGGATAATATCATCATTGATAACTATCTCCTTTCCTTTGTCTTTATCTGGGATTCCTTTATTTGATGGAGATAACAACACCTTATCGCTCCTTAACTGCACCTAAGCGATCCCCTCTTGCCCAGACTTATTTGACAGAGAGCTTTCTTCAAAGTCAGCCACTATCAAGACTAGATACTCATCCTTCAATTCAGAGTCACCTCCTAGATTTACACGTTCCATCTGCGATGATATGCCAATGTCTAATTCTTCCCCTTTTAGAAAATATAGGTCCTCTTCTGCTCTATAGTCCATTGGTAACACCATCATATAGGATTCAAAGGCTTCCTTCTCAGTGCATTCTTCTTTTACCAACGTATTTGGCACCACTGAGATGACCCGACATACTTCTACGAGAAGGGATTCCTCATCACCTTCTTCAGTTTTATCTATTTTAAGTTCTGACATGAAGCCAGCGAGCTTGATAGGTCACCTCACAATCTTGTAATATTTGTCCAAACCATCGATAGCTCTTTGAGTTGTTATTTTCCTCTCCCTAGGCTTCTTCAGCTTGATATTCTACTTGGAAGGCTTTATCTTTCTAGACTTTGAAAAATTAGCTTGGTTCATGAGTTGCTTAGAAGTATATGCTCGTGTTATGGGAAAATCTTTTAAATTTAACACTGACTTCGTAGAAAAATCTCAGTTCACCCCTGGAATTCCTTTGAGTTGCTTTAACATTTTTACAGTTTTCTTGAAGATTATACTCTCCAATAGTTCTTCTTGGATCAGCTTCCTTTTTTTCTTACTTCTTTAGTCTGGGGTATGGAAGGGGATGTGATCACCCGAGTTGATTATTTTCTAGGATGGGTCAGCATATTGTCTGATAATATAAGTTCTCCTCTTCGATATTTTCTTTCAAGACAATCCTTGAAGTTGTATCAATCTTCAATATGATGGCCGAGCATTCGGTGATATATGCAGTAATTTAGGTTGCCAATTTCTTTTGACTCCTCCGGGATTTTACATTTCGACATTTTTAGGCCTGCTTTTAGCGTCTATCTGAATAACTTGGCGACACTATCTCTTTTAAATGAATATTTCTTATTCAATTTGTCTTTTAGAGATGAAATTCTATCACCAGTTTCCATTTCTTACCAAGGGCATTTCCTTCTACCTTGGAAAGTTTGTGGCCTATCATTCCCCCCAAGTATCAGCTTCGATTGGATGTTAGGGTTGTAGACCTATTTTTACTTTTCTTCATATTGCATTTATTATTTTCCTTTGTCTACATTATAAACCACTTTTTTTCTTTATCAGCTATAGAGACAAAATATAGATTCAGTCGTATCTCTTCTAGCACCCGAGGATTTACTCTTCTTGGGCTTATCAGAATAGTTTTATAATATGCATAGGTTCAGTTTCTCAAAGTTGTCACTCTGTCCAACAGGTCTTGAAATGTGATGATGGTAGCCATACACAAGAACGGTTGCATCTTATCATCAACATTTCTCATTAATAACTACATAACATGCTCTTCTTCAAGTTGTTGCTCACACTTCATACTTAGATTTCACTAGTGAGTGATGTATTTTGATACTAACTCATCCCTTTTTGTCTTATCCAGAGCAAGGTCATTGATTATTATTTTCTCAGTTGTACTGGAAAATCTCTTCACAAACATGTATTCTAACTCTATAAATGTATTCACAGAGTTGTTTGGTAGTTCAACATATCAATTGAAATCAGCAATTAGCAAACTGCTGATGTACTATCGAAAGAGTAGAGCATCATTTCTCCCTATATTCTAATATGTGGTCTTAAATTATGCCAAGTGCTGTCGGGGGCTATTATTACCGTTAAGGATATGGAACTTCAAGACTAAATACCCTTTTAGGTACGTCACTTGGTTATATTTTACAGGATATGGATGGTCTTTTCCCACTAACTTATTCTCTTGATCAATAGCTATGATAACCTTGATGTTCTCTATAACTATTCCTTCCAACTATACATTAGTCAAAGGTTTGGAGGTATTTGCAATATTATATAAAGTGGGCTAGTGATAGACGTTATGAGCCTCATAACCATCTTTGGGAGTGCCCCGTTCTCTCGATACTTTGCATCATTTGTATCATCGCCATTATTTGGTTCATCATCTTTTTCAACTTCTCATTCAACTGAGAGATTTATCTATCCATTGCCCTCATTTTACATCTCATTTGGCATCACATGTCTGTGAGTATTATATTCTCAACACCATAGGGATTTTTTTGAACTTCTTCCTATTCTTCCTTTGAAAAGTGACCACTTTTGCTAGTAACAGACATAGCCTGATAGCAACATCGTTGTATCTGTATAAGTGGTTAATCATCTTCATCACCACCATCATCATCATCGATGTGACTGACCATGCAAACCACCCTAATTTCCATAATGTTTTCATCACAATTTCTTCTTCTTCTTTCATATGTTCTTCCCCTTCTTCCTCTAATACTTGGATCTCTGAGCGGTTGCACCACTGGATATCTGGCTCTTGATTTAGTAAAAATATTTCTTCGATATACGGGCTATAATTAAAGTTTTATTCTTCCTTTTGGAGGGGTCAGTAAATGTTGGGATCCTCCAAAAGATTCTCTAGTGTGTTGACCGTTGTGGCGGATGTCATCATGGGCCTTCTTTTTGACCCATTTTTGACATTACTTACTGGAGGGGGTGGATCTCCAGTAAGCTACACCGAATGTCATGCCCAAGTTTATAACCCTTTCTCTTCTTTCTTCTCTATCTTCACTACGAGGCTTTGGCCTTCAGATATTCATTTCTTTCCACCAGGACCTTTCGGCGGTGGATCCCTGAACTTGTGGTTCTGGTGTCACTCCGCGATGCTCACTGGATGGAACTTATTTTCTTTCTTTACTTTCCATAATAATGGATAGGCGCTCCCTTGATCAAGTTCTCCGGGCCTCTATCACCAAAGGCCATTGGAATTTCTTTTTCTCCAGTCTCTTCTCCTTTATAGTCCTTATAACCCTATAAACTCAGGATGAGAGAGATTCAAGCTCTTTCTTCTTTTGTGGTCGGAGCTAGGGCTTCAGTTATTGGTCCTAGAAATACATCTTAAGCTCGGTAGATGAGCTATTTCTTTTCACACGCTTTAAGTCGATGAACTTGTTTCGGGTGAGAATATTAGCTTCAGGTTCTGGAGCAAGCAAGTTTGATGGGTGGACATGCACCCGTTATTGCTAAACTCGAAGCTCAATATTCATCTTCCTTCTCTGTCTCCTTATGAGCTTTCCTCCATATAAGGAAAAAGCTTCAGTAAGGCTCTCTCTGGATGCAAGTAACCCAGTCGGCAGAATAGTGGCCTTGGTAGGTACCACTGAGATTTCTCCACTAGTCACAATCCTCTTGGTGGCTGAGGCCTCAGGTTGTGATAGCCTTTTGAACACAAAAATCCTCTTACAAGGATTTTTTATATTAATAGTAGCCCATGATACTGGCAGATACGTTTGATGAGCATGAGCTCCTATAGGATGGAGTCTCCTTATAGGCCTTTCAATATTCACGTCATTCACAAAAATAGTAGTATTCCTTGCAACAGTTGTAGGGAAGTTGAGACTTCCAAACTGGATGGTAGTTCCAACATTCACAGTTTTAATGATAACATTTGCTAGTTGGGTCCTGGCTCATTATCATAGTCGGATGGTTATTAGAGTATTTTGTAGATCCATTTGTATAAGTGAAATGCAAGAGTTAATAATCAACATCTGATACATCACCCCACACTTTTAAAATGCAGAGACTTGTATAGAACAAAAAAAAAGATAGTCATTGGCAGATATTTAAAACAAATTTAAAACCTTATTGAATTCCATATTAAGGGATTTATTGGGTGATCATTTTAGAATATTTAGAATTTTAGCTTGTATTGATTAACTACTACTATAGTGCTAATAAGACTAGCCAAAGATGGAAAGAGAAACCAATCAGTAGTGGAACCACTAGAAATTTATGAGATTTAAAATTCAGCCCTTGCCTTACCCATTGCTTTTTTGGGGGAGTTTTAATGGAGTTAAGTTCCAAGGTAAATTTTGTAAGGCGGATAATTTTGTAGATAAGACATTACCCAGAGATTTCACCCTCATTTTAAGAGGACTTTATGATCTGATTTCTAGTGTCCTATAAGCGCAAGCCTCTTTAGTTAATTACCTCTCTTGATAATGAGAGAGAACTTTAGATTAAGGCTAGTTGTCAATTAGATGTGTAGAGATATATTATTTCTAGCATATAGTAGCAGCATGGGCTTAGGTACAAGAAGTTTGAAGGTTTGATATTTAAAATTAGAAATTTTACTACATTATACTTAAAGTAGATAGTGGGAGAATGGATGATGGACCCAATCAAGATCCCATGGTTCCCTCATCCTGGGCCATCACGATCCTTGGTCTACTTAGTTAGAGGTGGTAGTCGACCCAACTTGATAAAAGGATCCTTATCGACAGCTATGGGTTGCTTTATCCAAGGGGACCTTGTAGACCTGTCGTGGATGTTTATCTAAGGGGGCAAATTTGAATCCATCTTAGCTAACAGAGGGCTTTATATCCTATCGATTATATATTATTTATTCATATCTCAAGGATTTGATGCCACTAAGGAATGTATTGGCTCTAGCCATAATCATAATTTAGTGGTGCCATTTGGTAGCAAAACCACTCGGTTCAAAGGGCCCCAGATCATAACCATTTAACATACAGTACCATTTGGCATAAAAACTATCGGTCAGAGGACATGTACCACGTCATTGCTAGATGGAGATTATTTGGGAATGAATACTAGTGATATTTTTACTAGGCAATAGCTCTATATGAGTTAAAGTAAATTTCAACTTGTCTACCCTGATAAACTATTACGGATTGTAGATTGATGTTTTCTTTAAGTGTTTGGATGGTTTATTTTTCAATTTTTTAATATTTTGATTGTGAAATTTTGGAATTTTGGATTTTTGTAAGTGTGTGGAGGCATTTTAAAATATTTAAAATTAATCCATCCTGTTGAGATTTATATTCAACACGGCCATCATCATGGTGCTTGGGATCATTTTCATTTGGGAATTAAACCTTGTCAACTCTGCCAACTTATTAATAAGGGATTGGGATCATTGATGGATTTATGATTTTGTTAATAAATTTTCTTTGTTGGAGGCCATGAAGGCCTTATATAAATGTATAAAACATATATTTTGGTTGGTTAACACCCTTAATGTATATTTGTTTGATAATTTGAGTCGTGTCGAGTCTTATCTATTTATAAAGAAGGATTGAGCCTGAAGTGTGTTAATTTATTGAATCGCGTAACATACATAGATATCATGTGTGTACCCGTAACACTCTTGCTAGGGCCCATGTGGGTGTTTGAAGGCATTTTATAATTATTTATTAAATCTTGTCGACTCATATTTACCTATTTAGGAGGATTGGGTTCAAATGTATTGACATGCGTAGAATCCCTAAACGTCACACGTGTTCCTATAATATGCGCATCGAGGACCGTATGGGTCATATGATCACACATGCTCTTCAGTGTACATATGTGCATATATATTACATTGCATGTACTGGGGTATTTTTGAAATATTTAATTTTGATAAGCTTTGTGGATAATTGTCAGTTGATTATAGTGTTCAATTTGGGAGCTTGTACATGCCTTTTGTCCACTTGCATATGTGTTATGGATCTAGTGGCATGGCGTAGCACTACAGTCATTTGCCCATTTTGTATAGATAAACTATCGTGCACTAGTTGTTTATTTCTGTAGGTGGATGTAGTGGACCAATGAATTTCCTACTTTGTTTGTTGATGACTGCATTTGCTTGATACATTTATTCGTGGTCATTACTTTACATACAAATCTTCTAGTATTGATCATAGGAATTTATATTTGTTGTAGTCATTTGACATTTTGTTTGTAGATGACGTTTTGAGAGTATAACAAATTTTCTACAACGCCTTATAGTTATTCATATTTATTATGCATCCTTTGCTTGTGCTGGTAGAGGACCGGTGTATTTGCCTATGGCCAAATGATATTAATTGCATGAGAACTGTATTCTCTTCAAACTATTAAAACATACCATGTATTTTAGTTCATCGCCTGTGGAATCCCCCTACTTGTAGGAGACAAGTGCATTTACTTGTCGTTGCCTTATACAAGCTATATAAGCATCTAAATGCATATCATAGGCTTCTTATACCCTTCTTGTAGATGGCATATTATGTGTGTGGAGGAACTTATACCACTGATCGTAGGAGCTTGCATTCATTTTGAATCATCCACCTCTGCTTTTAGAAGATCAGTGCACTTAATTGATGTTGAGTGATGATTGGCTGCATTTCTTTCATTCTAAGTCTTTCCTATGCATGTTAATTGATGAATAACTACATTCTTTTATATGTATTTCAATATATGTGGGGACTGTCGCAAGTGCTTATATATCGATCAGTGTTGGCTCTAGAATACCATACTATTCACTATTTGTCGATAATAATCACTTTCAAATATGTTATTATGCTTATAATGAACTTCTTGAAATCATCTTTGGCTTCATTGTAATTATTCCAAATCACCTAATTACATGGAATATCATCATCATTTACAAGTGATTTATACGTGATAAAGTTTCGCATGTAACTTGCAAGCTTATGTTTGAAGACTTGTGTTGACCTCACTTTTGTATGAAGTCTCTCTAATCTCTCTTGGACCCTAGACCCTAGGTTCTTTCTAGTCTCCAGACCCTAGGATCAATCTAGATCTTAGGTCAATCTAGACCAAAATCAATGGCTAAGGGCCTAGATCCTAAAAGACTTTTCTAATGTTTTTTCAAACACTTTAAAACCTAGGCAATTGACCCCCGATTCAAAGTCTATCAATTACAGGTTGATAAGACATGTCTCTGGAGTTAGTCTTTCAAGTTTGACCTTAATATAATATTTCTAAGCCTAGAAACTAAATCCATTTCTAAAAGTTATAAAATCTTCAAATATTAACGACCCATGCCACTAGACCTTTCACCTAGTGGAATCTAACCTTGGAGTCCCCTCCAAACCTTTTGATCAATTCCAAGCCTTTGATATCGATATATTAAGCATTAATATACATTTTTTTTAATTCATTTTGACCCAGAATGTATTTGAGTCCAAAATGACCAAAAAGCCCTTTAAGGGGAGTTTTGGACTTTTGACGAAAATTCAATTTGACTTAACCTCATCAACCCTTAAAATATCCTCCAATTATTTTAAAACATTATTGGGGACCTATTAGACCTAATCTCAAACTATGGGTCAACATGGTTGACCAGGTCAACCTAGTTTGACCTAAAAGCCCCTTAAGGGTCAAAACAATCATTTTGACTGAAATGATCTCTGCATGCCTTAGAACGTATTCTAACACATTCAAAATGCCATTTCAAACTTGTTGATCCCAGTCATAGTCCTTGGGTCAACCTAGTTGACCAAGTTAACCTAGGTTGACCTAGTGACCCATTAAGAGCCTAAAATAGGTCATTTGACCTAAATGACCTTTCCAGACCTTGAGACCATACCCATTAGACTCCAAATATCCAAGAAAACTCACTTGACACAAAACTAATTCTTCGGTCAACCTAGTTGACCAAGTCAACCTAGGTTGACCCATTAACCCTTAAGGGGTTTAAATGGGTCAACCTAACCCATTTGAGCTCTCCAACCCTTATCACCCATTCAAATTAACTCTTAGACATGACTTAAGCATGACTTGACACTTGGTAAACCCAACCCAACCTGAGTTTGAAAGTTCGTTAGGGATGTTAAGCCCTATAGAACTGGCCCAAGCTAACCAAGAGGGGGGGGGGGGGGTGAATTGGTACTTTAAAAAATTTCTTTTCACAAAGAATAAAAATCACATAAACTAAAATCACACCACGAGAAAAATAATGCGGAAATAAAAGTGTGGAAGCAAGAAAACAGGAACACAAAGTTTTATAGTGGTTCGGTCAACTCGACCTACGTCCACTCCCCGGAGGCGCCCTCCGAGTATTGCACTACAAACGTGACTCTCCTTTAGCCCCCACAGCTAGGCGGAGAAGCCTTTACAAAGCACCTCCTTTTTGCCACCCCGGCAAGGCAGAGAACCTACCTCCTTTTGCTTCCTCCTGAAGCTGGCAGAGAACCACAACCAAAAGCTAACTCCTTACCTCTACCGACCCTTCCATGGATGAGAAACTCTAGACGAAGAACAAGCAGTGCAATCCTTGAAGCAACCTTTGTGAATCCCCTCACAAGCTCCCCCTCACAAGATCCTCTCTCTCTCCCTCTCTCTCTTTCTCTCCTCAAGGCCTTCTCAGGTCAAGGCAGCAACCAAAGGTCTTTCAAAAACATTGAACAAGAGCTCTTAAATAGAAGAGCTTCAAAGGAGCTCATTAATTACAAGTTGCCGACAATATCGTCCAGGCCGATATGGACATCGGCCTGGCCGATCAGTACAAAACTCAGAAGATCGGCCAGAGCATCGCCCTGGATACAAGCTTGGACGATTTAAAATTGGCTTGATCGTCCAGGCCGATCTCATGATCGTCCCAGCCGATCAGTTCAAATCAGAGGAAAATCATCCAGAGCATCGCCCTGAATTCGAGCTGGCCGATTTTTATCGTTCATGAAGTAACTTAAGGTTTTTGAATGGATTGTCCTGACGGATCCTTCGATCGTCCCGGATGATATGATCATATCAATCATCCTTAATTACTCCCTTGATTTCCTGATCAATTAAGGCATAATTTGAGAATTTCTTCCAGGCCGATCATTGATCGTCCTGGCTGATAATTTAAAAATATAGTATACCTTAATTATCTATGGCGGCAACTTCTTTCTATTTTGAGCTTATAGTCCTGTTCGATACACGTATCGTCCAGGCCGATATGTTAATGACGGCTGCCTTAATTAAGAATCCTTATTTAGACTTTCTGTTTTAAGCTTGATTGTCCAGGATGATGTAAATATCGTCCTGGCCGATATAAGTAAAAACAGAAATTCTAAGACTCTCAAGTGTGTGTGTGTAGGGTTACTTAGCATCAGTCTCTTTGACCATTACAAGTAAACTCAAGAAGTGAAAAATAAAAGTACAGACTGACTCAACCCTAAACCTACGCAATCCTGAACTGGCTTCGTCTGTTCGTCCAATCTTCGATTCCTGAAAAGTTAGAAGCAACAAGCAGTCCAAGAGAAATAGTGTTTGTCAATCATCAAAACATAAGCCATGAAAATAGATTTGTAACAATCCTCCCCTTTTTGATGATGGCAAACACAAGTAGGAAAAATTCAAAAAAATTCATTAGAATTTCGAAGTTACAAACCCAACAATTTTTCCTACCACACCCTACTCCCCTTTTGTCATCACAAAAAGAGGGTCCAGATACATAAAAGAAAACACCATAACAGAGAAAAAAAACATAATAAAAAGTAAACTACATAAAATAGGAAATAGAAAACACAGACTAAAGAAATAAGGGACCCTGATCATCTGATGGAGGTGGTGGAGGTGGCTGCTGAAAGTAGCTGGCAAGTGTGGTGAACTGAGCATTAAACCAGGCGATGTCCTGGTCATGCTGCAGCTGCTGGTGAGTAAGGTAACTGTCAAATCGGGCTAAATCCTCAGTGCGGTGCTGCTCGTAGCGGGCAATGTCCTCAGAGTGTTACTGCTCCTGTGCAGCAACGTAGGCGTCAAAGCGGGTCTCCCAACGATCAAACCTCTCTATCAGCTGATCAAACGGTGAGTGCTGGTGGAGCAGAACAGGATCAGGAACGGGAGCGGGAGCGGGAGCCTCCTCCTCTCCAACCCCCGAGGTTCCTCATCCCTAGGGTGGAGACGAGTACTATAAAGGGTACTGAAGGAACTGTTTGAGTAGAAGGGAGTTGGGAGGTTAGGTGGAATAGGATACTGAAGTTGGTATTTGGTTTCAAGGACATAGGCTATGATGTGTCCTAAGTCTATATTGGGTTTCCTCTTATGACCTGGATTGCGGATTATGGTTAAGTGATTAATGTATCGAAAGATTAAGTCCGCAGTATTGAATTCTCTATGAGTCATGATGTAGAAAGTAGTGAGGGAAAGTAGAGGGATGATGTGGATTTGGTCCCCGACTTATGGAATTATGGAGGTGCGAAGGACATGTTGGATTGTCCTAGCATCTTTGACTAAAGAGCTAGTCTCTCCAACATGGAAAGGTGCATTGGTCTGGCGAAGGTAGTGATTCGACGTGGACCAGTCAAGGTCAGAATCTAAAGAGATTAAGTGCAGCTTATCCCCGGTGGTGGATAGCTGTAAAAGATCAACACAATCCTGATATGTAATTTCGACAGGGCGTCGATTCACATAGGAGGTCAGGGCTGTGAATGTAGGGTTAATGCGAAGGTTTGCAAAAAATTCTCGAAGAAACTCGGTATTGAAGGGGAAAGCAAGAGACATGATGAAACAAAGGGAGGTGTGAGTGAAAAGATCCATTACCGGGTATGAGATGTGGGCAGGATTGATGATTCTGGAGACAGTTATTCCACACTCTTTGTAGCGATGATAGGTAGCTTCATCTTCTGCCTCCCTGAAATGAGGGTCAATCCTAGCCCTCGAAGAACTCCCAGAAGCCTGTCGAACACGTTTCCCACCAGCCATAGAGAGGAGTCAGCAAGAAAACACAAGAAGAGAAAGGATGAAGTGGAAAATCATGGCTGGATCGGCCAGAATTTAAAGAAACATCAATATCGGCCAGGCCGATCGCAGAATCGTCCAGGCCGATATGTCTCAATAATTTTGTACAGGCCGATTGGTCAAAAAGGTGGTCCGATCGTCCAGGCCGATCAGATATCAGCCAGGACGATTAGACACAAGCGATCGTCCCGAAGAGTCAGGCCAGACGACCGTTGAAAAAGCAGATCGTCCGGGCCGATTAGGTGTATCGTCTAGGATGATGCATAATAATTGATCATACCGGCCGAAGTTAAAACGTTTTAAATCTGTGCCACATGTATCATCCAGAATGAACTGTGGATCGGCCAGGACGATTGTCCAATAATGGATCATCCCGGGCAAATTTTAAAGATTCTAACGTGCTGACACATGGATCATCCAGGACGATCCAGTATATCGGCCAGGACGATGCACATAAAATGCACCGGCCAGACAAAATATTCTATCAGCCAGGACTATCATCATGATTGCAACTGAGTTTGATCAGATTGTCCAGGACAATATGGTATCGTCCAGGACGATGACTTACAGCAAGCACAGAAAAGACCAGTAGATGGAATTTGAAGAGATTTTGACCTATCGTCCAGGACGATAAATGTATCGGCCAAGACGATGTGACTAGAAATTGAAACCAAGGAAAAGATGGTGATGATCAAGGCCCTCAAAAAATAAAATAAAAGAAAAACAGACAAAAATACAGTAAAAGAAAACAAAACACAACGAAAAATAAAAAAAATGAATATTTTTGAATTTTAATTTTTTTAATTTTTTTTGTTTTATGGAGGTATCATATGAGAAGTTCTCAAAAAATTAAACTTTAGAGTTCCACAAGATCAAGGAGTTTAGCCAATCCCAATCAGACAAAGGTAAAATATCCGATTCTGTTAACCCTAGATCAGACGTTCTTTATGGTATAATTTTTCTTTTGAAAGACAAGAATGTTTAACTCAGAATAAACCAAATTGGGCAAAAAGAAGATTCAATCAAAATTTGTTTACAAAAAAAATCTCATAAATAATAAAACAAAGTAATTTTTCTCAATCATGAAACTTGAAATCAAGTCTTTGAAAATCTCATATAACCCATAAGTTCTTTTAAGTTTTAAAAGTTTTAAATAGAGAGGATAGCTTGCTTTTTAGTGGGCTTATTTTATGCCTCTTGTATCTTTGATTTGGCTCTTTGAGCATCTTGATTTTTGATACACATTTGTGTATATATTTTTCTTTTTCAATTTGGCGTCATTGGCCTCTTTCCTTTTTAATTCTTGCAAGCTAAAAGCCCTTTTGCAAACTCTTAAAAGAAGCTCAGTTGTGAGTATATCCTCCAAATATTAGAGAATAGGAGCTCTCTCTCTAATATAGAGAAGAATAACCCACAAAACAAAACTAAAGAATCATATGATCAATGCAAGGGCAAGATCTCAAATAACTTGAGAGATATATAAGAACTTTGGATATTATGCATAAGATAGATTTTTTATAGCAAGATAAAAAGAATCTTAGTTTCAAAAACCATTGGCTAAAGTGAGTTAGACTTTTGTTTTAGAGAAGAAAATCATACCACTAAATAAGGTCGGAAGGAGGGAAACCATCAATGGTGTTTCTTCCTTTAACCAATTTTAGAAAAGCTAAACCCAATCCTAAAAACTCCAAAATCTAAAATCTTGAAAAGATTCAACATATGGAAAGCCAATTTTAAAAGCAAAGTGAAAACAAAACACATTAAAAACACAAACAAAGTAGAAATAAAACACACTGAAATAAAAATACATTTCAAGGAATTATTGAAGCAGCAGATTTGAGCATGTATGAGCTGTGAGCCTTCATATGTCCAGTTATCCCATGCTTCCACAAGGTCTTTGGTGAGAGCACTCCTGCAAAACTTAACAACAGTCAGATTTAGGAACCCAAACAGGTTTGGGCCCCTTCTTAGGAAACGTAGAATGCAATACAGGTATGATAAGTTGTGAATCATGCATCTTAGGTCACCATACCCAATGTGTACTACGGTGAACAGTGCAAGTGTGTGAGATGTGTCCTAGCATACCACATGAAAAATATCCAACTCCAGGAAAAGGGTTTCTTAAATGGTTTGAGTTATAATGTCTCTTCCTAGGTTCTGGCTTAGGATCAAAAGTAGATGTCATCTGATTTTTCTTACATGTATCAAAATCATTTTGAATCCTCAAGTTAGTTCTTTTTAATGTATCATTATCAATCCTCAACTTTTTCTCAATCTCTTTAGATTTTTTAAGATCAGATTTAAGTGAGGTGTATGAAACTTTTAATGTATTATTTTCATCAATTAATTTCAAATACTTTTTATTTAAATCATCAAATTCATCAAGAAGAGCCATGTGATTTGAATCAATAGTTGCATGATCTTTGAGAAAAACTTCATGCTCTTTTTGTAAATTTAAAAGTTCTAATTTTAGGCTAGCATAAGTTTTCTTGAGTTTTTGTATGATGCATGTATTTTCTCACAAATCTCAAATAATTCATCATAGGTTAATTTACATATCTCTTCCTCATCACTTTGATCTTCTCCTATTAAATACAAGTTTGTAATTTCTTCCTCTGGTTCAGTCTCAGAGGAGTCAGTACCAGATTCCGCCCAGAAAGCCTTTTGAATTCTCTTCTTGTCCTTCTTGAACTTAAATTTCTCCTCAATCTTTTCCTTGCTTGTGTTATCTTGAAGTGTCGGGCAATCAGTTCTCACATGTCCTGGTTTCCTGCAATTATAGCAAACAATATCAGAAGATTCTTTAACATGTTTATGATCCTTACCTTTTTCCAATTTTGATGATGTTTTTGTTTCTTCATTAGAAAGCTTTTGAATTGCCTTGTGATGAAGGCAACTTCATAGCTTTCAAACCTGGAAGATTCAGAATCTGATTTGTGTGCCCTTAATGAAACTATTTTCTCCTTCTTCTTCTCACCTGCATCAAGATTTCTTTGATTCACCCCTTGCTCGTAAGCAATGAGTGAGCAAAGTAAGTTATCAATGGTATAAGTGTTCAAATCCTTAGATTCAGTGATTGCAGTGATTTTAGCATCATATGACGAAGGCAAACATCTCAAAATCTTGTTAACTTTTTCTTAGTTTAAAAGTTCTTTTCCTAGTGCATGCAGTGAAGTAACTATCTGAGTAAACCTTATGTACATGTCAGAAATCGATTCATGAGGTTTCATACGAAAAAGTTCGTAGTCATGCAAGAGAATGTTCAAACGGGATTGTTTAACCTCATTAGTACCTTCATAGGTGATGCATAATTTATCCCAAATCTCTTTACCAGTTTTGCAAGTAGAGACACGCATGTAATCCTCAGATTTTAAAGCACAAAAAAAGCAATTTAAACATTTTGCATTTAATTGAGCTAAATCTCGTTCATCGAAAGTCCATTCAGTAAAAGCAACTTCAGTTTTAACATTATTAATTTTACGAGAAGGTGAAGAATAACCTTCTTTGATAAGCATCCACATGCGATAATCAATAGATTGTAAAAACGTTGACATGCGAGTTTTCCAAAAATCAAAAGGTAGGTTATCGAACAGGGGAGGTCGGATAATAGAATATCCTTCCGTAGTGTTACGATTCCCAAGGTTAGCCATAGATCAAATTCAAAAAGTTTTCAAACTTAAATTTTTGAATCCCGCTCTAATACCACTTGAAAGTTCGTTAGGGATGTTAAGCCCTATAGAACTAGCCCAAGCTAACCAAGAGGGGGGGGGGGGGGTGAATTGGTTATACAATGCGACGGGCCGATCCAAAATATTTTAAAAAAACATGCTAAAGCGTATGGGTTGTCGTCGGGTCATTACGGGTTTAAGGATTGCTACGTGGCACGTAATTAAGTAATACCGAACGTAGAGCTGCGTCAGGTAACCTGTGGCAAAAAAAATTCGGGTTCACCTAAGGGAGAAGGGGTAGGTCTTTGGCTGAGATGGGATTCGACACTTGGAGGTAACTGGATGGAGTCAGAATAAATAGGGTTAGGAGATCAGGTAAAGTGCTGCTTGACGAGGAGTAAGGAAGGCATCGACTTTATGTCGACTGTCAAAATTTAATGTTGGTGACATGGCACGTAGGTAGATGAGACTAGAAAGTGGATTTGATTAGAGGGGTTGGTCTATGGGTGTGGTTAGAGGTTAAAGTCGAGTTTGATGTGGGATGGAAGGGTTTAGAACTTGGCTTGATAAGACAGCTCAACTTCAACTTTGGGCAATTAGGGGAGGAGATCGAATGTTGAAGGTCATTGGAGCCTCATCTTTGTTCAACTAGGGAAGGAGATTGGGAAGCTCACGATTGATTAAGGTTTGGAGGCTTTGAAGGTCTGCTTGGGAGTGAGTGTAGGAAAGTAAGAATGGGACCAGGCTTGTGACTGGGAAGGGGAGCTCGGTTCAGGCAGAAGGAGGTCAGAGAGGGGAGAAGTTTATGGGAGCTTACATGGTTTCAAGGTTAGATATGAGGTTGATGGACTGTAGGCTTTGGCTATAGGGAATCGATGGGTTAGGTGTTTAAATGGCAAGGGATTGCAGCTAGATTTATGGAGATCAGATTCGATAGATGGATACGAGATCGGGACGGGTCGGATGGAGAAGGTATGCGGCTTGTGGAGTTTAGATTTTAGCTGAGGGGAGAATGAGAAAGGGAAAGCTGCGGGAGGTGGAGTCGAGTGTGGAAGAAGGATTCTTGTGGGACTTGAACCCGAGGAAGAGGCCGAAGCTTCATCCCATCTTCGTATTTAACGACTCAAGTAGAAGGGCTATCAGATGGATCTTCTGCACGTGTGAATAAACAATTTTTACACCGTTATAGACTGTGGCCCTATAGCAAATGGTGAGGTATGAGCTGAATTTGCGTAGGACATGGGAAGGATACAATAAGGTAATGATTCAGCTCTTTTTTTTTGTTTTTTTTTTTTTTTAATTTGGAGGTCAACAAGAGAATCATGTGAAGCTTACTACTCATATTATTCTCATAAAGAAAGTTATTAATCTACTTTGTAATTTTCCTTCTAAGTTTCTAAGGAAGGATGATATATCTTAGCCAATAATAAAGATAATTCCATAAGGAAAAAAAATTTATTTAAAATCTTCCAGCAAATGAGATAATTTTCTACTTCTTTCCTTCAATCCAATCCATCATTTTCTCTAAAACATGGGGAGTAGTGAGAGTATTTGGTGTTGACACCAGTGATTGTCACACTACGTATAAATTTAAACAAGCATTATGCATACTATGTAGAAGTTTATACACGTTATCTATAAAAATACACACTATGTACAAGTTTATACACATTATGTACAAGTATTTAGGGTTTAGGGTTTAGGGTTTAGGGTTTAGGGTTTTAGGGTTTAGGGTTTAGGGTTTAGGGTTTAGGGTTTAGGGTTTAGGGTTTAGGGTTTAGGGTTTAGGGTTTAGGGTTTAGGGTTTAGGGTTTTAGGGTTTAGGGTTTAGGGTTTAGGGTTTAGGGTTTAGGGTTTAGGGTTTAGGGTGTCTTTGCCTAGAGGGCACCTATGTGTGATTGCTTATTTTCGGCAAAATTATAGCATGTCATGTTTAATTTTCTGTCAGTGCACTAGAGAGTGGAGTGAATGAGTGAGGGTCATGTACTTTACTTTCTTTACTTTCCTGTACATATAACTACTCACAACACACTCATAAATATATTTATTTTCCCGCTTTTAAATTCTTACAAAGTAGAATGTTATTAGGTGATAATCTACATGTAAAAAGTTTTGTAAATTTCAATTTCATAGAATTATATATATAGATCAAGTTGTAATATATTTTGTGTTATAAAGAGTCAAAGATAATAGCTTATACATATACAATTGAGGCTCCAAAAAATAATGTATCTTTCAAAGGTGATATTCTTTTTGGAATTTTGCTGAAGACTTGGAACTCGAATATAATAAACAATTGCATTTGATTCTAGATGTTTCTTATAGGATTAGAATTCAGGTTTGTTTTCGGTGGGGACTGACCACCATTACTTTACTTCAGATTCCAGGTTATACTTTGTAAATTTTATATTAATAAAATTAGCTCTTTTATATGCATTGTTGTTGATACATCATAAGCATAAATGTAGATTTTCATTTTTATAAGCATATTATACTACATTTGATTTAATTTCCTTAACAACTCCTTGACTCATATGATAGAGTTTTCTTAATCATGCATTCATCGGCATTTGTTGTGATTAGGACTGTTACCTGACAGCTCACTCTAGATAAGTAGTAAGTCAAGACTTTATACACTCTTCTCTACACACTCTTTATTTAATTCAAATCAAAATTTTTAAATCAAATTTTAGTGTTAGAATTTATAATCTAAAGCCTATATTTTGAAAGTTAAATTAACCCAAACATTTCTTTGAACTTATACGTATTTTAAAATTATTTAGTATTCATTTTAATCGAGAGTATTCTCTTAGGAGATGTAATTAACTATATGGCCTGCCCTTATAGGGACTATAGATTCTAGAATAAAATAAACCCTACTTTAGTTTCCTTTCTAAGGTATGGGAAAAACCTGTGAACACAGACCTTACTTTATCCATATTTTAAATTTACTTTCTTAATCAAAAGACAGATGGATATTTTATTTTCTTTTATAGTAGATTGAATATCCTCTATATGTGATTATGGAAATAAATTTATTATTTGTTTATCTAATTAGAATTATAGGATAATATGCTTTTTATCCTTTGGGATGAATTGTATATCCCTATGCCGCATCTAATTAGAAAAGTATATTATAGTTTTCTTTCTTTTAAATCAATAGAAGGATAATAGTCTACCCTTTAGGGTGGCATAATGTCTAACTATGCGGATTTAATCGAAAGAAAATCTTAAAAATATAAATAAAGCAAATCTTGTGGGACTTAAAGCATTTTTTTTTAAATAAATAAAAAGTTCTCATAGGAGTTTATATGATTTCCTTCATCATTAATTTCCCTAACAATATTTTTATTGTTTTACTTTATACTTTTATGATATAGGAACTTGATGTTGTTTTTCCCTTTGGAGAGCTAAGTATATTTTGCCCTTTGTTTAATCCAATTGTTCTCCTAAATATTATCATGAATAAGATCTTCCTTATTAGAGAGGGTAGCATCAAGAATATAACTATCCATGGGGTTGGATTGCAAACTGTTATAAATCGTTTTACATTTTTCCTTAAATAGATGATATTGTTATGTAGAGAAGTTGAAGAATACCTATTGACATTTCTCCAGCCTATTGTAGAAAGTAAACATAGGAACACTTTGACAACAATGTTCCAAGAAGCAAGCACGACATCAAAAAAGAAAGGCTGAGTCGGCCAACAATTCTTATACATAAATCTTTTCTGAATAGTGATACAAGAGTCTATAGGAGAATGGTCAGAAGAGAGGGGGCTCATAATATTGAAGTGAGAAAAAGAAGAAGAGGTTATCCAAACTTTTTTTTTTTCAAAAGGTTTAATCTAGAAGCCATCCGATAAGATTATTAATCTGTTAGTTGAACTAACTATAAGTAAGAAAATTATGAGGCTGATTAATCAAGCCAACATTGTAGATATAGTTATTGAAATCTATAAGCTTAGTAGGAAGAGAGGGGATCCCGCTGATTTTTTCATTAGTATTTCTCACACAATTAAAATCCCATCATGATTCAGGGCTCAAACATATGCTTAGAAATATCATGAAGGTCCCTCAAAAGGGATTTTCTTTCAATAGCCCTATTAGCCACATAGATAAAGGAATAAGGATTTTAATGGTGGTGGTGATAACTAGAAGGCCATGTGTGTATTGGGAGTGAATTTTTAGTGAAGTGAAGTTAACAATATTGGCACTCAACTTGACCTAGGTGCGGGCATCAGGATGTAAGTGAATGTTATTATAACTACCTTCATTTAGAAAGATGTTATATTTTGAGCTTGTTGAAAATACCCTCAAAAGAAGAGCCATTAAGTTTGGCTTCAAATAACAAATTATCTAAATATTTTTACCATGAAACAACCTTCTATAATTATTCACATGATCATCACCATTCAAACCTCTAACATTCCAATAAAATAAGTTACAAAGAGACATCTCTAAAAAAATTTGTTACTTAGAATAATTGTGTTAGAAGTAGCTCTCCTATCTATGAAAGTAAACTAAGCCACATGAATTAGATTAGGAAGTAACTTCTTAATTCTATTAGCAAGAGGCTTAACAACCACCTTGTAAGTAACATTATATAAGAAGACATGTTTGAAAATAATCATGGAGGAGGTGTGTAAGGTTTTGGGATTAAGACTATGTTAGAATGCTTCACTTTATAGTGGATAATGGAAGTATAAGAAATATCTCATAGTCAAGATAAAGTAAACACCAATAATATCCCAATAATTCTTGAATAATTATGCAGCAAAGTGATCAGCCCTCAGGCTTTTTCATTATCAATCTTAAAAAAAGAGCAAATTTAAGTGGAATGTTGTCACTATGAATGTCAAAAGTAGTATTTATATTAAATAGAGTGTTGAAATACTTTATGTCCTCAATAGTAATACTAATTTTGGAAGTTAATATGACCACCTCCATCATTAATTTCCCTAATAATGTTTCTATTGTCTCTCTTTTTAATTTTTTAATATAGGAACTTGAGGTCATCTTCCCCTTTGGAGAGCTAAGTATATTTAGCTCTTTATTTCATCCGGATGTTCTAAAAAATTTTGGCCTGAATATGCTCTTCCTGATTAGAGAGGACATCATCAAGAATATAACTATTTATGGGGTTGGATGGAAAACTGCTATAAATGATTTATATTTTTCCTTTAAATATATGATGTTGTTCTATGGAGAAGTTGAAGAATGCCAATGGACATTTTAAGGATCATTTTAACATTTGTAAGGTTATTGAAGAAAATGAACATAGGAACTCTTTTACAATAATGTTCCAAGCAACAAGTACAATATAAAAAAAAATGAAAACTAAGTTGACCAATTTTTCTTATACATGGATCTTTTTGCAAGTAGTGATGGAAGAGTCCATATGAAGCAATATAGAAGCATGTTCATAAGAAAGGGGGCTCATAATATTGAAGTGAGATAAACAAAATAGATTATCTGAGCATTATTACTAAATGCTTGATATAGAAGACATCTAATAAGGTTATTAGTTTGTTAGTTAAACTAACTATAAGTAAGACAACTATGAGGTTGAGTAATCAGGCCAGTATTATAGATATAGTTATTGAAATCCATGAGCTTAGCAGGATGATGGGGGATCCCCCCGATTTTTTCATCAACATTTCTCACAAAATTAATGTCACTCATGATGATTCAGGGTTCAAACATACACTTGAAAATATCATGAAGGTCCCCCTTTAGAGAGCTAATTATATTTTGATCTGGTTTTACTCATAAATATTAGCCTGAATAAGCTTTTCCTAATTAGAGAGCGCAATATCAAGAATATTACTATCCATGGGGTTGGATTGAAATTGTAATAAATGATTATATATTTTTCCTTTAAATAGATGATGTCATTGTGTAGAGAAGTTGAAGAATACCAATTGACATTTTAAGGACTATTTTGATATTTTTCAGCTTATTGAAGAAAGTAAACATAGGTACTCCTTTGACAAAAATGTTTCAAGCATCAAGGACATTATCAAAAAAGGAAAATTGAGTCAAGCAATAGTTCTTATACATGGATCTTTTGTGTACAATAATGGAAGTGTCCATATGAAGAAATATCTAAGAATGGTTAGAAGAGACGGGGATCAAAATATTGGAGTGAGATAAAGTAAAAGAGGTTATAAAACAATTTTCATAATATGCTTGATCCAAAGACATCTGATAAGGTTATGTGATGATCCATAATCTAAATTAGAAGAATTATTCTTATCTTTTAGTAAACAACAACTAAAGCTATTTAATATTATTTATCAATAGTAAAATAGATTTTATATTTTAAAATATCAATATACATATCTGTATTAATTCCCAAAATCATATACACTACTTATGATATTTACAATCATCATCACATAACTATCATGTCTTGAGTACAAAAGAAAAAACTAAAAAAAAAAATAGAACCTAAAGAATCTTGACCAGCCACACACTCCTATTTTCCTGCATTGACCTAAAAAATTTAGCCACACATAATGAGCTTAAAAAGTCAAGCAGGTCACCAAAACCTATAATTGAATTTAAAGCACGATAAAAGAGATATATATATATATATATATATATATATATATATATATATATATATATATATATATATATATATATATATATATATATATATATATATATATATATATATATATATATGTCAATAGTTAAATCATAGCAGTTACATTCATATGATCATTGAATTAGAACATAAATAGTAAATCTCAAATACATTAGCAGTAGAATCTATAAAAAGTAAAATACTATAGTACAAAAGCCTATAAAGCTGTAAAATGGTACGAGTGTCAAATCTATAAAGCAATCATCATATATATAATACCAATAAGTATAAATATCATATAAAGTATTAAATCAAAATATCAATAAAGACTATTAAAATCAAACCAATGCAATAAACTCATATAAAAATGTATATATATTATCTAGATATTCCATATCACGTGCTTAATATATCACAAGCTTAATATCAATAAAATGAATCAATTGTATCAGTATCTAAATTTGTAATAATAATAATCTAATAGTAAAAGCAGTGTAAATTCATGTACTAATAATAAATTTGAATAATAATAATGTCTCAAAATATGCATTTAAGTAGTCACACTAAACAAGTAAGAAGTCTTGGCTATCATGATATTTTTTAGTATTAGTATCAGTGTTAGTAAACTGTTAGCTCAGTAAATAGAGTCGTCACACATTACCTGTCGGCTTAGTAATGATCTCCTTATAACTCCCAATCAGTATCATGTAAATACGTAGAGGATAACTAAACAATAATATTTAAAGAAAGCTCATCAACCCACCATTCTGTATAGGTCAATCAGTTTCTAACCAATGGGTCAACCAGTATTTACTTGTTTGTTTCACACACATATATTATTATCATAATACAATAATAATAATAACGACCAGTTATTATTCAAGCACATGTCCATATTCATTTTGAATGCATTATATCAAATAATTCATAATTGAGCATAATTAAGAAGATGCCAAAATGTTATAATGGTAGATAATGAAGAATCTTATTATAAAAAAAATGTATATTTTCAAAAAATTACCAAAATACCAAGACTTGTATAAAATGATATTTTAAGACTTTTATTATACTACACTACTATTTTTAGACGTCAAAATAAATTTTTGGGTAGGAAAAAAATCGGTGTATTTTCAAAATCATCTTATAAAAAATCTCAAATAAATACTCAAATGCTCATAATCATGATATCTATAACATTCAAAAAGTTACACGGTGAAAGTTTTAGTAATATAAAAATATTTACATTTTTTTGTTACAGAAACACACATTTGATCAAAAAATATCAAAAATATAAAATCTTTGAATTGAAAAATAAGCTAAAGGTTCCTTACCGTGGGACGAGAAAATATCCCAACTGGACCGTTTGATGAAAATCGCTTTGCGGCCTCCAAATCTTGATTTCTTTTTTCTCTCTTAACTTTTTTCTCTAAATTTCCCTAAACCATCTCTGTTGCCGAAAATGAAAAGGAAAAAGGTATTTTAAATACTTAGCGACTTAGGATATTTTAATTAAAAAAAATATTATTTATATTATATAATTTATTTAATCAAAAATTTTCATATAAAATTCAAATAAATTATTTTATGACTTTAAAATTACAAAAAATATCCATAAAATAAAACAAGATATTTATAAAATATCGATGAAATCGAATTGCAAAACGAACACATAACGATCCCAAAATCCTTACTTGTACTGATAGGTACCAATTTCTTAAGGATTATCACCGGTGCTTAAAAATTATGAAAAATATTGTGTAGTAAAAACACTATAATAAAAATATTATAATGAAGATGGATTTAAGTTTAGAGTTATATTGACTCCAAAAAAAATTGTTAAAGTCAAATATAGGTGATTACATGTTATTAGTATGTTAGTTGAACTAATTATAGGTAAGACCACTATGAGGCAAATTAATCAAGCCAGCATTGTAGATATTTTTATTGAAATTCATGAGCTTAGTAGGATGATGGGGGATCCCACTAACTTTTTTATTAGTATTTCTCAAATAATTAAAGTCTCCCATGATGATCCAGGTTCAAACATATACTTGAAAACATCATAATATAAAATAGAAGACGTTATCCAAGCATTGTTACAAAATGTTTGATCTAGAAGACATCTGATAAGGTTATTGGTATGTTAGCAAAACTAACTAAAAGTAAGACCATTATGAGGCATATTAATCAGGCCATCATTGTATATATAGTTATTGAAATCCAATGAGCTTAGTAGAATTATGGGGGAACACCAATTTTTTCATTAGCGTTTCCCACATAATTAAAGTCTCTTATGATGATCTAGGATTCAAACATATATTTGAAAATATCATGAAGGTTCCCCTTTGGAGAGCTATATATATTTAGCCCTTTGTATGTTCCGATTGTTCTCATAAATATTAGCCTGAATAAGTTTTTCCTGATTAAAGAGGGTAGCATCCAGATTATAACTATCCATGGGGTTGGATTGCAAATTGTCATAAATGATTTTCTATTTTTCCTTTAAATAGATGATGTTGTAATGTGAAAAAGTTGAAGAATACAATTAGACATTTTAAGGACCATCTTGACATTTGTTGGCTTATTACAGAAAGTAAACATAAGAACTCCTCTGACAACAATGTTCCAAGTAGCAGTACAATATCAAAAAAGGAAAGTTGAGATGACTAGTAGTTCTTATACATAGATATTTTGTGTATAGTGATGGAAGATTCCGTATGAAGCAATATAGAAGAATGGTTAGAAGAGAGGGGGGCTCATAATATTGAAGTGAGATAAAAAAAAAGAGGTTATCTAAGTATTGTTAAAAAAGGCTTGATCTAGAAAACATTTGATAAGGTTATTAGATAGTTAGTTGAACTAACTATAAATAAGACCATCATGAGGCAAATTAATTAGGCCAGCATTGTAGATATAATTATTGAAATCTATGAGCTTAGAAGGATGATGGGGGTATCCCATAGATTTTCTCATAATTATTTCTCACACAATTAAAGTCTTTCATGATGATCTAGATTTCAAACATATTCTTGGAAACAATGGCAGGGTAGTTAAGGTCTTGGCTAAGAGTTGCCAATGGCACCAATAGAGTTGAGGGAGGATAAAATATTTGAGATAATATGGAGGTCCAATAAAAAGTTTCTTGATACAACTACTATCTCACAGGCGAGAGTTACTAATTTTGGAAGATAGATTGGGGCTATGGGAGCCGAGATTTGGGACAAGAATGAGCTTCATGTGCCACATGAGAAGGTTTCCATTGATATAAAATATGTAATTTAACTATATTCTCCCTTAATTAAATACGTATTTCATCTCGCATGATAAAGAAGGTGAAAATTTATATACTAACAGGAGAAAAATAAGCTTAGATGTTTTTTGTAAAGACTTCATCTTTTGTCTAATCGCAAAAAGTCTATATCATAATCTATAATACCACAAATTGATCTCATCATCCTTTAAAAATTAATTGAATCATCTGTATGTGTCGGAGAGAGAAATGTTACATAAGGCGTATGAGAAGTAAGAAATCCTTTCCAGTTCATCAAAGGATATGCATCAAATGAAGTGGGTGAGAGGGAGAGGAATTGCGAGGGAACCATGGAAGGAAGCATGGTGTAATAGCCGAACATGGACTGGCCAATCCAGGTGTTCCTCGAGACTGAAATCGCACACGAGAAACATGACCTTGCTGCATGTAGCAACCTCTTTTCCCCCCTTTTGTTTGATCTCTCTCTCCAAATCAAATAAATCATGTATTTTTTTCCCTATTCAAATCATTCTCCTTGATTACTAATTTTGTCTCTCCATTTAAGGTGAAGAGAACATAGGGCATCATATTTTCCTTCTTGTAGTAGCCGCCAAACTCTCCCTTCTCCTCCCTCTTCTTTTATTTCTCTCCACAACAACCACCAAATTTATATTTCCCCTACTTTCGCTCTTCCTAGTTGTGTTTTCCTCGAATTGACACTATTATTAGGGAGGGTTCCCTTCTTACTTCCATCTTTCTCTTGAATCGAGTTTGAGCCCTCCTCCTGTCCCCATTATCATTAAACAAGGGTAAGTTAATATTACTATTATTGTCATTTGAATTTCTAGATTTGATTGGTAGCAACAGATCTTAATTAACGATACTTAAAAAAAAATTATACTTTTATTCATGCGCGCATGTTCTCTTTTTATATTGTGATTTAATTTATAAATTTTAGGATCTAGGTTATTTTGGATGATTTTGACTTAATTGTTTTATGGTCTAAATCATAAAAGCTTGATTAATGATATTGAATTTAAGCTCAGATTGTGTCATCTTTAGGTTTCAAGTATTGGAATCTTTCAATGTTATTTTTGAATGCTAAATTAGGATTTTATTTAAAGGACCTTCGAGTTGTTATCTAGGTGGTGTTATGGATTGAACATCTTTTGATTTTGGGTTTTGTGTCACTCACCTAGAGGTAAGAAATTATTGTTTATTTTGTTATAAACGTACCCTTCCTTATTAAGGGCATAAAATCAAGTTATTGTTAATAGGATTTTGTAACTGATTATGTAGCCAATCCTATCAGTGCAAATTCTTTTATTTTAAGCATATTCTCATATCTTATTAATAAGTTTTATGAATAGATTATACTTGATTTATTGCCGCATAAACTCTTATATATCAATTCTTACATTTTCATGCACGTGCTCTTATTGAATGTAATAAATGTTATATTCACAAATCATATCTTATTATGAGATAACATTTGTCATATTGAAACTAGAAAATCAAATAAAAAGTGCTTATAAAAAATTAAAAAAATAATATGCTTGGGTGCATTGAAGTGTATGTTGGCAAAACCTTATTGGTTACTAGCTAACTAAGTTGACAGACAATCATAGTGACGACTCTATAGGAAATCACTAAATTTTCTTTGGTAGATGTTTACCTTCCCAATGGCGGGTATTTGATAAACCAATTATAGTTATATACATATGTATATATAAACATATAATTAGATGTGAATTGAATTTAAATAATTACTAATGAGCTATTTTGAGCTATGATGATACCTAGTGTAATTGTATTTATAACCATTGAAAGGATTTGACATTTATAATAGTTTTACATACATATTTATATTATTAGTACATTAGAATCTGGTGTAAGAAATATAACATGTCTTATGGCTACTTTGATTTAATAACTAAATGTTACTATTTTCATCTTTTCGTTCTTCATACTATAAGTTTCATTTCTTTGACATTTATGTTATGATAGATATGAGTTGCTTGTTGAGTTTGATTTAACAAACTCAACCTATTGTCTCTTTTTATAACTATATCATGCAAATGTGTTTAGCGAACCACCAACTCGAAGATAAAGCTATTAGCAATAGAGATTATAATAGATACTTTTATATATTTAATAAGGCTTTTATATTTTATTTTATGGGTTGGAAAGTTTTTTTCATGTTATTTATTCTAGTTATATCATTTTTATTTGTACCAATACTATTATTTGAATTTTTATTAATGAAATAAATATTTATTTTAATACAATTAATTGTATTATTGATTTATGTATTTTTTTCTTTTATGAGGGGAGCGGGCGATTTTGATGGAACGTAGGCGATCGGTGGTTCTCCGTCGGCCTTATATGGCCGACGGAGGTCCTTGGTGCATCTCTGTCGTTCTTGACGGAGAGAAGAACTGGTTGAGCAAAGAAGAGCAAAGATCGATCTCGGTGCTCTTGGCAATTTTGTCGGATCATTACAATCTTGGAGTATTGGTGATGCTATGGAGTTCAGTTGATCTCCATCTGTCTGAGGTTCATATAATGTCAGAAAGAAGAGCGGTTCTGAAGGAACGTATGCGATTGGCAGATCTCAATCGGCCTTGTATGGCCGTTGAATTTCATTGGTGCGTCTATGTCATTCTTGAAGGAAAGAAGAACATGATGAGAGGAGAAGAGCGGAGAAAGATCTTGGCGCTCTTGGTGATTTTGTCTGATCATTACGATCTTGGTGTTTTCGCGATGCTTTGGAGTTCAGTGGATCTATATCGGTCTAAAGTTCTCCTTCATCTTGTTTTTGTGAAGGTGAGTGATTTAAAATCGATTTTGGTGGAACAATTTCTGAGATAAGATGATCTTGGCTTTTTGTCGATCTTGGCAGAGATGATCTTGGTAATCTTGAGTGATTTTAATCGCGAAGGTTCTTTGATGAGGATATTGTTCAAGTCGAATTCCTCGCTTGATTTCTTGAAAGTTTTTGGTGAAAGTTCTGAGGCAATCCTGGTTGTGATTGCTTGTTATTATGTTTTTGTTTTGGTTTGTACTAGTGGCATTGCTGGGGCAAATTTCTTGTTTATGATTGTTAACTGGAGTTCGGGATTGCTTGGGTATATGGATTTTGTTGATTCCATAAATTGGCCTATTGAATTTGGAGCTGTTGTTTTTGCTTTGTCAACTTTGGTTGGATCGTCAAAATGGTCTGCCCGTGGATCGATCAGGTTGAGGAAGTTGTTGGTTTATGTTTTAATGACGAACTGGTTGTTTGGTCACTTGTTTTTCAGTTGCTCTTTGAAGATCAAGTCTTATTGATTAAAGATTGAAGGATTTGAAGTTTTTCGATTTTTCTCTCGTTAATGTGAAGAGAGTGGTGATGATTATTAGTTTGGTTGGCTTTGGCAATGATGAGGCCGTATTTTGGCTTCTTGAGGTGGTTGTCGGTGTTATGGATTTACATTGGAATATTACTGGTATTGTTCTTGCCAGCATGATGGATATGGTGGTAATTTTCAGTATGTATGACTTTGCTTGTGAGCGGCTGACTCTTGGACTATTGAGGAGATAGTTGGTTTTTTAGCTTTTTCATTGTTGATTGGTTCGTTCTTGGTGGAGGTTGTCGGTTGTGTTGATGCAACATCAGAGAATTCTACTCTTGATTGGAACTTGTTGGACCCTAAGATTGATGGGGTTTTGGTTGATGATTGGATAGCCGGTTTAGTAGTTGTTTTTGTTTTTCTTGAAACTTGTTATCTTTTGCTTGTTTTGCTGTTAGGTTTCTTATACCTTTTTAAAATCATTATGATGAAATATGAGATTTTTATTAAGTTTCATTTTCCATCTTTTGGGAAAGCTGGGATACTAACCAACCTTTTAGGTTGTTTTATTATTTGGTATCCCCATCACCCCAATGGATCTAAAATGGAACTTAGTGAATCGCATATCCATTATGATAATTTTAAAGAGTTTGCTTTTGCTTTAGAGATTGTATTAGATTTTTCTTCTTTTAATGTAATTTGCATTTCTTAAAAAAAAAAAAAAAGAGTATAAGGTAGATATTTTTTATTTTTATGCCTTTATCATATCCGGTGTTGCCCGGCATGCCTCTTCTCGCCGGACCAAGGGCGCGACACATGGGACCAGCCACAGAGAAGAAAATGTCAGAGGAGTGATGGCGAGAGCAATCAGAAGCAGAGAAAACTAAAGGAGTCGGGGGCGGCGCGGGGGAAACAAAACCCTAGCAGAGCACATGCGTCGGTAAGCTATGAAAGGGTTCAAGTATCATCAATAGGTTTGATAAGCGGGATCTTATAACTGTGGATTCGCCTACGGTTTTTTACATCAAAGTGTTGCTATTCTTTCTTATTGAAAATCTTTACCTTGATTTTTAATTTGTGCGTTGAAGTTCTAACATGAAGTATTGGCCTTATGTGCTCATGGTTTCGTATTGTAATTGGTTGAGATTTAAATATTGAATTGCATTCTTCCTGAAATCCTGAAAATGTAAACCTTGACGTCGGTTTTTCCCGAATTTTGATTTTTTTTTCTTTTAATTTGGGAATAGTTCCTGTTATAAACTCCATGTTGTTGAGTTTATTGGTTGCTGAAAAGAGTAGTAGCTGCTGCTGCCTGTCTGGTTTCTGTTGGCTTATTTTTTGGAAAAAAATTGTAACTGGATGTTATGATATAAATTTGTCAGGATGGATTCGAAGTTATTGCTTTGATTATGAGATGAGTGTATCATATAAATAATTAATTAAATTTTATTTTTTATTAATTTAAAAAGAAATTTATTGAATTTGAAATTCATTATGATGAAAATTCGTCAAGTTATACTGACCCAATATTTTCTTTGTTTAATGATGCCAATTGAGATTAGAAAAGAGACTTTAACTTTCTTATTATTTTTTTTCTGTGGAGCAGAGGTGTTTCAGCTATAGCTATTGAACATTGTCAAGTAGCAGAAGACAAACATAGTTTCTTGGAAGGAAAAATTATTAGGTGCGGAGATACGGTCGTCCAATCACGTGAAATAAATAGTTGGAGGTATATTTCATGCAATATATCATCTGAATCTAATACTCATTTGCTAACAGATCAATCCATAAAGCATTAATTCTACTACAACAATCGATACAACCTTGTAATTTCCAACATCGTTATGTATGGCCGGAAAGCTCTCTATTTAGCATACTGATTGGTTTCATGTTGTAAAAATCGAAAATGATATTTTCTTAGCTCATAAAAGAAATTTTTTTTTTAGGATTTCTTCAACTAAATTCTTTAAGATGGAAGATATTTTCATTGAATTATAAGGTACTTCTCTATAGTTTTTATGTTAATTCCAATCAATCTAGGTTAGTTATTCTTTTTTAGGCGAAAACAAGTCTGATTAAACACAATTATTATATCAAATCTAATCTATATGTTAAAAATCTTATATTAAATCTAAAAAAAGGAAAAGAAAAGAATACCCATTTTGTTATTAAAATAATAAGAATGTGTTGAACAAATTTATTATTTCATTTACAAATCAAATCAAGCGAAAAACAATAGAAAAATACCACATACTATATACTTTTGTAGAATCACAGGGTAGAAATTATTGTCTCTTCATCTGCTTTATAATTTATGTCCTGTTTGCTTTGGTTGGTGGCGCCTTCTTCTGGAAGAATTCTGTTATGGCCCTGAACCATGTGGCATTGAGAATTAACTCTTTTACAACCTATGATTGCATGCTAATATTTCTAACATATGTATAAAAAAACATATGCAAACAATGACGTCAGGTGTCGGTCTGCCTTCTTGATGTGAATGATGCTAAATCCTTTAAGATATCTCACCTTTGTATCCTTGACTCTGCCTTCCTGTTAGCATTGCAACAAGGAACTGTTATTATCTTCTTCCTCTTGTTAGCCTTAGTACAAGTCTGTAAAGTTTTTCCAGAATGCTATAGAATAGGTAGGTTATTGCTTGCAATACTCTAAGGAGTGCGCACACTTGCCTCTGAGGTGGTGGCTGTCGTTGAGCCTGGCGGTTCACCTTGACTATCTGCTGCTGCATGGTGCTTTCCTGTTGGGATGCTACTGTGCTTGATGACTGCATCATTCTTACCTGCAACACAAGAATTGTTCCACAGTTTTGTGATAAATTAAGTAATTCTTAGTTTTGCTAAGCATTGGAGAGATATCAGCTAACCAAATTTCTGAAGTGGAGACTGTAGAACATTTGGATGTATCTTTGTTTAGCTTGCTTCTCTTCCTTGTTCAACTGTTTCCAGAAGCCATATATGGATCCCATATTTAGTGCTTTGTTGGCATATATCTTCCAGGTGTAGCTGTCAACAAATTCTTCATGAAATGACTGACATATGGCTATGTTATTGAGTTTCAAAATGCTACCTTTCATATATTCTTACAAGACCAGCTGTGGAGTACTTGTGCCAGTAGCTGCTATCCGCTTTGCATTTCTCAAAGAAATCTGCTATTTTATTGCTTGCTTCTTCTCCATTATTCGGATTGATGTGGAATCCAGAAACACCATCAATGATTATCTCGGCAGGGCCTCCCTGGTTTGTTGCAAAGGTTGGTAGACCACAGTTCATTGCTTCTATGACTGTGAGCCCAAATGCTTCATAAAGGGCAGGCTGACACATTTCATAACTTATTGCACGATTAGATTTTACTTAAACTCTGTTAGGATACAGATGTGTTTAAACAAAAAGAATTAGAATAGACCAAACCTGCACAAAAACTCCTCTGCTATCTGCAATACAACGATATAGCTCACTGTTTCTGTACCGGTCAGTCTGTGCTGCTATCCATCTGAACTGACCTTTCAGTTTGTACTTCTCAATCAAGGAATGCATCTTCTGTATCTCATTTATCTCTTCTCTATCCTTGGACTTTGAGGTGTCTAGCAAGCCTGCAACCACAACAAGGTTTGCAAGTTCCCTTAATCTCTTGTTCTTTCCATACCACTCAGTCAATCCACTTATGTTCTTCACGGTGTCAAGTCTTGCCATTGAGAAAATGATTGGTTTCTTGCTATCTGTCAGATATCCACTGCATCCATGCAGCAACGTATTATTAGAAAAAAAAAATTAAAATTTAACGGCAGGTTTTTCAGCGAAGGGCTTACATATGCTCATCATTTTCCACTTGGCTATATAAAAGTTCCTCAATAGCTGGATGGAAGTTCGTCAAGCGTTTTTGCTTCTGTGTGTGCGGGAAATAGACTGATTGGTCTGCTCCTGGGGATGCTATGTTGAACTTGGGATTAAATACATTAATGCCTGCAACGAATCGAGATAGTCCAGGAAGAGTAAATGCATAATGGCTCTCATATTGGCCTGGCCTGTCTTTACTGCAAGAGTAGAGATTTTTGGTTTTTGATCTTACTCATTTAGTCATTAACAACTGATGATAAATAGATATCATTTCAACAAACCTTCCTGCGATTTCTTGGTAAGTGCTTGCGATAATGAAATCAGCAGAATTCATAGCAATCATGTCTGCGGTGAATTGACATGAAAAGTGATACTTTTGGTCTAATTCCTTCCATTTGATGTCTGAATCTTCATACTTGGTTTTCTCTAATGCATGTGCAATTGTTCCCTAGTTGTGAAAGGTCATCTCAGATAATTGTTTGTGCTATTAAGCAATTGAGAGATTGCAACGGTGTTTAAACAAGTAAAAAGAATAACGCTCCATTCCACAAACAGAATTTTCTTTTCCAAATTAACTTGTTTATCCTAAACAATTTTATAACAATAACCAATAGGTAAACTTATAAACAAGCTATCTTTACTTTTTTTTTATTAAATATATTCAAGTACATTGATAGATATATTTGTCAATATAATTTTTTTTTTCTGTCATGTATGTAAAATTTCTATGAATTGGCTTTTATAATTTAAAATAAAATGATTTGAAGGATAGAGAGTCCTATTTTGAAAAAAGGTGAAGTAGATTAAAGTTTTTGCATCGAATGTAGCTTTCTTCTTTATACTGAAACGATAATCACAATTGTTATTTTTTGTTAGTATGTTAGTTCATGGGCTCGAATGCAGCTTGCCACAGCTCAGTCCACATTGAATTTAGCATTACTCTAAAAAATACTGATGATGACTGTTTAATATTCATCATTTATTACCTGAGTTATTCCAAGCTTACTTGCCATGAGAGAGGCAACCAAGTTACCATCCGTGTAGTTTCCAATTATTAGATCTGGTTTTCCTTCCAAGTGGTCAAGAATCTTCTCAGATGCATCCTGAAGACCAAAAATCATATGCGCATTCATTTAATCCATCAACAGATACTTAAAAAAAAAAAGAGGGTGCGGCAATGGCTGAAAAAGCTTGATACTGATTACAAAAAACGTACTTGAGCATATCTCTCCAGATAAGGGTATATATCGAATCGGGATACCCAGTTCTTTAGAACACCAGTTTCTGTCTTGAATGGTACACGGAGAATATGAGAATGCTTTGTGTCGAGAATTGGCTCAAGCTCCAGATTGCATTTAGTTCCCTGGGATTCAGGTATCAGTCTTGTCACCACAAGGATCTGTGGTTTTACAGATAATCCTTGTTGTTTGATCCTAAGAAGCAATTCTTCCTCAATGGCTCTAACTTGGTCTAAGATGTATACCACCTATGTCAGAAAGCAAGAGTCTTTTATCTTCAATGGAAACTATGAGAGACTGCCACTTCACTATTTTATTCTAGCAAAAGGTTTCTATACCTGACCACCAGTATCAGGCAAGCCAAGTACATCAGCTTGCCCAAAATAGCCATGAATCGAGAATATCACAATGTTGAATACTGCAGGGACCCTACTAAAGAATTTCTCCAGGTTTAGTGGATCAGGTGCCTGGAGCACCTCTGAGAGACAATTGAGTGTGTCCTTTACCCTCTCTGCAGTATCACCCCATCCTTTCTCTAATCCCCACTCCTCAAATCTGCAACCAAAGGAGAGGAAGCTATATATGTAGGGATCTATCAACTTCATTTCTATTACTCAAGAAGATATTCAAATAATTCACCTTTCCTCAAACTTTTGAAATGGTGTATTCTTTGCAATACCAGAAACGAACACCTCCGCCAAAAGCAGCGCAGTCTGAAGCTTGTTGACAGTGTTGAGTGTACTATTGATCATGAGATTCTGCAATTAATATTTTCATTAGCATTCTTTGGCAACCAACTGCAACCCAACTCAGTTATCTGGTTTCTTACTTCTCCACGGTAATTCAGAGCTAGCAAGTAGTCCAGCAATGGCTTCATGCTGTCAGAACTTTCATTGAGCTTCGATGATAAGAATCTTGCCAAGAACTGTGTGCCATTTCCTATGGATGATGGCAATGTCAGGTGCGGCGTTGATAGATCAAATGCTCCAAAATCTATCTCGAGTGCGTTATCATCCTTCGCCCTGCAGAAGCCAATTTCGATGGGTTTAAAAGGGAACGAAACAGAACAGTATAAATAGCATTGATGTAAATTTGGTACCATTTCTCATCAAAAATCAGTTCTTTGAACTTCAAGTAGTCGGCAGCTGTTATTCCATCAACGGATAAGTCATCTGAGTTCACCTTGACATATTCCCATATGCCAGGATGAGGCCTAACTGCAAACGCCACAAATGGCGGGAGAACCACAGCTTCCTTTGAAATTACATAAAACAATATAGATATCAGTTTTTACTGCTCAGTTTCCAAGAAAAAATAAAGAACACAGAGACAGTATTCAACCTGGGTGGAGATAATTATGTAGCCAAGTAAGCCTTCCATGAGCTTATTCTTTTCGACCTTGTCATCCATTGATTTCTCTAACTCTTCCATCAGCTGCTGGTTCTTCATTAGTCTTTTTCCTTTGGACACGTACCTAACAAACCAACAATGTAATGGATGAAATGATACTTTTGTTCATGAACACTTGATATTGATGCATTAAGTGGTTGAAGTACCTTGCGAAGCAACGCTTCATTTGGTATCTGCTCTGCTTGAGGGCCTCTGGCATGCTCTCGGCGATGCTATCGGATCTCTTGAAGCTAAGAGAGGCAGCCATTTTTGAAGCTTTAACTTTGAATCAATACAAAGTGGTGGCTAATTTCAAAGCCGTGGATGCAATGGGAATGAAGGGAGGGGCGTTTTATAGGAAATGGTTGTTGTCTTGGAAGGCTTCTTGGATTGTTTGGCTGGGCTTCTTTTGCTTTGATAGAGGGCTTGGGAGAGGGAAAGGAAGAAGGAGAAAGAACATTTCATGCTTAAGTAATGGTGAAGTTAAGTTGCAGGGCAAGGAAGGTACTTTTTGAGAGACTACTGCTGTATTCCTTGTTCGGTATGCTAAGTTCAATTCTTAGATTAATAAGGATGTTGAAGTTTTATTATATGCTTTATTGAAAGTGATGCTGTGGAATTATAGCCTTCATGTCTTCAATACAAAAGAATGTTAATTCATGGGATACTAATGCATATATTTGGATTCGTAGAAGTTTTAGGTGAAACGATCATCTTTTGCATGCGTGAAGTTTATTAATTTTGATATATTAGGCTTCGTTTGGGATGGCTTTTGATGTGTTAACTGTACCAAAGAGTATCCAAGTAACTGCAATCAAGAACAATGAAGCAAAAAAAGCACAAACGAAATAGGAATTTTGAGAATTGGATATATATCTTCTCTTCCTTTCTTATGTTTTTTAATATATATATATATATATATATATATATATATATATATATATATATCAACTTTTTCCCATTTCTATCTTTACTCAATACAAGTAAAAAAGCTATCCGATACTATTTTAGCTAAAAGAAAAAAAGCAGTTACTAGGTAGTGAAAATTAGAATAGAAAATAATAGTGGATTGCGGAATGTGTTTGATGAGCCCGATTTATGGAGATGCGCTGCATCAGGTCTCCCTTACTATCGAAGAAGTCACAACACGACTTTGGATGGTATTGAGTTCATCGTGTGGTTGGTAAGCATGAATGTCAGCTGAATTTAAGGTGGAAGATGCGTGAATGTGGGGTGATAAATCGACTACATAAGCATTTTCATTTATGCGTTTGGCAATGGGAATTGTTCCGATCTTGTGTGGACCGAGTTTTGAATATTGCCCTGTTGGGAAGCGCTCATTGCAGAGCCTGATTAGAACTAGGTCTCTCGGTTTGAAAACTTTCTTGCGTCTGTGAATGTATGTTTCCCATTTGAATTGAGTATTAAACTTCATAAGTTTAACTTTCACTTTATGTATAATGGAACTATGTTGATCGGTAAACTGAGTAATGCTTTATTTTTGGCAGAACTACAATATCTATAAGGTGATTAGGTGGCTTTGTATGGACAATGCTGAATGGGAAGCAGTTGGTTGAGCGATTTGTCATAGAGTTATAGGCAAACTCAGCTTGCCCGAGCACCTCTTCCTATTATTTAGGTCTATTTTGAACTAAATAGTGGAGTATATTAGCCAACGTGCGTTTAACCACCTTGGTTTGTCCATCTGTTTGTGGATGATACGCTGAGCTAAGCTTGATTTCCGTGTGCAATTGGCTCCATAATTCCCTCCAAAATGACTAATGAACTTTACATCTCAGTCTGAAGTTATACTATGAGGCAGTCCGTGTAAATGAACAATTTCTTTGAAGAATAAGCGAGCCACTTCGATTACATCAAATGTCTTTCTGCAAGCTATAAAATGTGTCATCTTTGAAAAGCGATCAACTACCACTAGAATGGAGTCACCACATTTTGTTTTGGGTGGCCCCAATACAAAGTTTAAGCTGATGTCCTCCCAAATCAAATCCAGTATAGGATACGCCATGTACAATCCGGTGTTTTGACTGACACCTTTGAATTCTTGGAAAACAGGCATGCAGTCGACTGACCATGTTATGATTGTTTATAAACTGAAGTGATTTGTGATCACTGCATAATACAAAGTTTTGATGAAGTAAGTAGTGCTCCCAATGTTTTAAAGCTCTTACCACGGCGTATAATTCCTGTTCATACACAGTCCATTTTTGCCTGCTAGGAATTTGTTTCTCATTGAAATATTCTATGAGCTTATCTAGTTGTGATAAGACAACGCCAATTCTGACAGCAGAGGCATTGATGTTGACCTGAAATGGCTTCTCGAAGTCAAGCAAAGCGAATACAGGAGCAGAGCTTAAGGCAGTTTTGCTGCAGTTGAAGCTTCTTTGCTGTTCATCCATCTAGTTAAGGGTCTTCTGCTTCAAGCAATCAGTAATATGTGCCATGATAAGGATGAATCCACGTATGAATCATCAATAGAAGTTGGCAAGTGTGTGGAAGCTGCAAACATGAACTAGTGTTTTTGGAGTTGACCACTCCATGATGGCCGTAATTTATCATGGGTCGACCTCCACCCCTTTAGCCGACCCAATGAAACCAAGAAAGTAAACTCTGGTCATAGCAAACTCACATTTGGGGATGTTAAGCTATTATCGATGATTCCTCAAAATTTGAAAAAATTTCAATCAAATGAAATAAATGTGCTTCTAATGAGGCGCTAAAAATAAGGATATCGTTAAAATAGACTACACATTTTTCCCCGAAGTTGTTTTAATACCTCATTCATCAGTCGCATGAACGCCGTAGGGGCGTTGCATAAGCCAAATGGCATTACTCTCCATTCATATGACCCTTGACGTGTTTTGAAAAATGTCTTCCATTCATCTCCAAGACCGACTCGGATTTGATATCTACTTTTGAGATCTAATTTTTAGAAGATTCTTGCTCTAGCTAACTTGTCCAAAATTTCATCAATGCGGGGAATGGGAAGGCGATACTTCATTTTAATCTTGTTAATTGCATGACTATCAATGCACATCTTTCATTTGCTGTCTTTCTTGGGTAGCAAGAGGGCCTGGATTGCACACGGACTTAGACTCGGTTGTATGAGTTGCTTCTCTAAAAGCTCCTCAACTATCTCGTGTAGGATGCTATGCTCTATGGGACTCATTTTATAATGAGGGAGATTTGGTAGTACTGCCCCTGCTGTTAATTCAATTTGATGTTGAATATCCTGCAGTGGAGGAAGTACGACTAGTAACTTTGTTGGAGAAACATTATCAAACTGCTTTAATAAGTGTTGGGTAGAATCTGGCATTATTTCAGTAGTTTTGGCAGGTTGATTGTCTGTAACAATTAAGGCTAAAATTTCATCATCTACATGGTCACCCATTATTAGAGCATGCCCAGCCAAAATATCAAGGGCCGTTTTGGGTTCTTTGTGGCTATGTTTGGAGTCAGCCGAGAAAGGTAATAGCCAAATTTTCTTATTTTTCCAATCAAAGGAGTATGTATTGTGTTTGTAATCATAAGTTGCTCCTATATCATACTACCACTGCCGACCTAGTATAATGTGGCCAATGTTCATATCAATTACATCACACAGCACCTCACACATATATTGCTTTCTATTGGAAAATGTAATCCAACACATTTTTGTAACTAAAATCTCCATACCCTTCTCAACCCAGTTGATTTTGTAAGGGTGGGAATTCTTTTTTGTTTTCAATTGCAGAGCTTAAGTAAGTGAATGGGATACTATGTTCTCAATACACCCATTGTCAATAAGAAGATCACATACCTTTGTTCAATGGTACAATGATTGCGGAAAATGGCATTCCTCTGAGAATTGACAGGTTGTCGTGGAGCCAATAGTAACCTCTCCAACACACATACGACAACATCACCTTCATCCTCCTCTAGTTCTTCAGTCTTTGCTTCATGGTCCTCATTATCCTGGGCTTCAGCACTCTCACATGCCTCTTTGCCTAGTTGAATTCAAGGCCGTGACGGGTGTTTGTTGGATTTGTGCTTAGGTTGAAAACACCTTAAATATTTGTAAGTGAAGGGCGTCAAATATGGATTTTCCTTGCCTACATGACGGGGTTTGACAAGTTTGGGATCGAAAGACAAGCTGCTATTCGGTCCTGGTAGAGGAGGAACCTAATGTTGTATGCTGGTTGCGGGATAGCTCTTTGCTCACTGGATTGATCAGCAATGTGCCAATGACTAGAATGACTGCGGGATTACCATGCTAACTGCATTTCTTCTTTCAAATCGAAATAGATAGCTTGAGAGAGTGACCATATAGAATTTAATTCTAGTTTCTCTTGCAAATTATCTCTCAATTCGTTAATGTATTGGGCCACCAATTGATTTTCTGACTCATTGTGATTATTCCTCGCACTAAGACAGTAGAATTCTTCAGTGTAGTTTGTAACACTACGATTTCCCTGGACACAGAGTTGATATAGTATATACAGTATTTGTTCAAAATTTGTAGGGAGAGATAATGGCCTCTCAACAGCTGTTTTATACGAAACCAACTGCGAACACCTCCCTTTCCTTCCCTTCATCCTGATCATAGAAGCTACTGCCACCAAGCGCTTGCTCCCCCCTTCAGTCTACAAGCGACGTACTTGGCTTACTTTTCAACAGGAATCTCCATATATTTGAAAAAGGCCTTGATTGCCCTCTCCCAATCTAGGAAATTTTCTATGTGTAGTCTGTCGTTGAAGAATGGAATATCATGCTTAACACGAAACTCACCATTTGGTCTATGATGATGATCGTTTGGTTGTCTATGTTGATTTTGCATCACCCCTTCACCATCATCGGAGTCAGAATAATTGAAATGTTATGGGGGTTCTACCTCATCCCACGATTCAACCAGCTCCAGAATATGGCCGACCCATCGCCGTCCTAGGCCATGCCTGATTGTGTTTATGTGAATTGGTTGTACATAACTGGTGCTGCACGGCACACCATCGGGTTCACCATTCCTCAATCTATGTTTGTTTGCATCTTATGTCAAATTTCTACGATGAATCCATAGAAATTGGCGGAGATATCTTCTAGCTGCCTCACTATTCTGGTGTGTTCCACCCAGAGGGCCTCTATGCTCTAGTCTTCGCAAAGAGTGTTACGAGAATGTCTACCATTGTATCTTTTGCTAGTAAGAGCTACTCTGATACCAACTTCATATGTTAATTGCACCAAAGAGTATCCAGGTACTTGCAATCAAGAACAAGGAAGCATAAAAGGCACAACCAAAATGGGAATTATGAGAATTGGATATATTTTCTTCTATTCCCTTCTTATATATATAAGCTTTTGCTCTATTTCTATCTTTACTCCATACAAGTAAAAAACTATTAGATACTATTTTGGCTAAAAGAGGAAAGCAATTACTTGGTAGTGGAAACTATAATAGAAAATAAATAGTGGAGTGTGGTACGCGATTGCTAAGCCCGATTTTTGGAGATGCACTGCATAAGCTTTCTTAATGCTTCTTAAATTAGATTTCGAGCGCAAAATTTTTTGAAAGTTGCTTTAAGAACAATAAGAAAGCCATCTCAAATGATGCCTTAGTTTCAAAAAAAAATAATTTAGTGTGAAATAAGATAAAGCATGTTAAATGGTTATGTTAGACATCAAATTGTGAAGAATCAGCTACCAATATGAAGGATCAACAGACAATCATGAAAGTATAACAAAGAAGAAGAAATCCAAAACAGTTAATATTGATAACAAGAAGTTGGCCTATAAATATCTAATAAGCAATAGTTTATTTTTTTATTTTAGTTGAAGTAGATTGGGTCTATCTATTTTATTTTAAAGTTGATGTTAGATAAATCATGTCCATCTTGTAAATTTGGTCCACCCAAGTAGTATAAATAGCCTCCTATTATAAGTAAAAGGATTATGATTGAATTTTTTGTTGTTTCTCTTATTTTTCTCTTTTCTATTTTTTTTTTCTTTAGAGTTTACACCTATACTCTAAAGATATCAAACCTTCTTGGGCCTCAAAGGAGCTTATCAAATTATTACGCAAATAATAAAAAATTATTTTTAAAAAAATCAAATAGTTATTCATGAGAATAAAATATTCTATGTAATAGGGAGGGGAAGGAAAAAAAGGATGAACTTGGAGGGAAAGTTATTTTTATAACAAATTAGAGTCCAATGTTATGGGGACAGTCCCCAACATAGTTGAAACAAGTTTTGAAATGGATGGAACACATAAAGTATGGTTATTTTAAAGGTTAAACCACAGCCCATAAGATGATCTAGAACAGTTTCGACAATGTTCTAGTAGTTCAAAACATTGCTAATGTATATCGTAATGATGTGCTTGGCTTAGCATCTGATTGTGAGATTGAATTCACTATAGATCTAGTTTTGATTACCAGTTTAATTTCCAAGACACCATATCACATGACAACTATTGAACTTTAAGGGCAAAATGTGTAGTTGAAAGTATTGTTTGATAAAGGATTTATTAGACCACCATTTCATCAAGGGAGCATCAGTTCTATTTGTGAAGAAAAAAGACTGAATCATGAATTTGTGTATCAACTATAAGGAGATAAATAAGTGACAATGAAGAATAAATATTATTTGTCTGTTGTAGATAATCTATTTGACCAAGTATAGGGTTCATCTATATTTTTCAAGATTGAACTTTGTCATGGGCACCACTACTTGAAGATAAAAAAATGAAGACGTGCCTAAGAAAATTTTTAATCTTGATATGGTCAATATGAATTTCTAGTAAACAAATTTTGATTTACTATTTCTCTTTGTATTTTGTTCATCATTCCCTAACAATAACACCTATACATAATGTATTTAATTATGTTTGGGGCAATTGTCTAAATATCATAGCATTTTATAACTTTTATGTGTGTGTGTGTGTGTGGGGGGGGGGGGGGGGGGGGGGGGGGGTGGATTGCCTAAAAACTCTTGTAATAAAGACTAAAAAATAGATTGAGGGGGATAAATTACCTAAATAATTGTATAATGAAGAAAAAATTAGTGGGGGGGGGGGGGGGGGGGCAATTGATCCCCCCCCCTCAAATCAAAGGGGTTTTGCCCATGCCCGTCACTATAGGAAAATGATTGTTTATGATAGATTTCCGGCGGGAAAAAATTTCCCAATAAAACCTGTATTGGTAAACAAGCACCAGCGAACCTGAAAATTTTTCGATGGGAAAAAAATTCTCCAATAAAAAAATCTGTAGGAAAATTTTCAAACTACAATTTTCACTTACAGAAAAATGCGTCCAAAAATTTTTTTAAAAAAAAACAAAATTTATTTTTTATTTACTTTAATTTTTCCTTTTTTTTCTCTCTTTAGTTCTTACTCCACTCTACTAACTACATTCAGCCAACTTGGGTTAGGAATTAGGCTATTAGTGCCATTCAAGATTGAAGTTGATGCTATGCTCTTGATCCATTATGTGGATGGTAACATATCCTCCAATCCTGATAATTTATATATGCTTAGAGATATTAAGTATTGGCTTTCTCTCATTACATATAATATTTCTCAAAATTTGAGGGAAGGGAATGCTATTGCAGATTCCTTGGCGAAAATGGGTTGTAACTTAAATGATTTTATTTAATACTATGAGCATACTCTCCCTAAAGATATTAAAGGCTTGGCTAGATTAGACCGAATGGGTCTCCCTTACATTCACTTTGAATAGTTGGTTTGGCTTTTGTATATGTTCTCCCGTTCTTTAGTTTCTTTGATTGTTCTGGTTTTATGGTGTTTTTTTTTTTTTTTTTTGGTTCTCGTTTGGGCTTCTGGTTTGTGATTTCTCTGTGAGGTTTTCTCATACCATTTGGCTATTGGTTCTCATTTGGTCCTCTACTTTTTTTACTTATGTCTTGTTCTCGTTTTTGTTGGTTGTGTTTTACTGTTGTTACTAGTTGAGGAATAACAATGATTGGAACTCTTCTCTTTCTGAATTAACTCTTAATTGCTGCTCTCTTTTCCCTGGTTTTAGCCTTTGGGGGAGTGTGGCTTTTGTTCCTTATTACCTTTTTCCTGTAGGGTATTTTGTTTATGTTAGCTGTTTTAGGTTTGGCTGTTTCACTTTTGTTTTAACAAGCAATTTGGTTTTTATCTGGAATTGTTGGGACATTGCTATCTGTTATGGTAGAGTCTTGGTTTTTATATGGAATTACAAGGACATTGCTATCTGTGCTGGTAGAGTCTCGAGTTTTATGTGTTATATGTTCATCATTTTCCCTGTTTATTTGTATGATGATTCCATGTGCTGCAGTTTGGCCTGTCCAGGGATTAGATGTGAGTGGCATTAGGGGTTATATAATAAAGTTGCATGTACTACAAACCTTGTAATAAAGACTAAAAAATAGATTGAGGGGGGATAAATTACCTAAATAATTGTATAATGAAGAAAAAATTAGGGGGGGGGGGGGGGGGGGGGGGGGGGGGGGGGGGCAATTGACCCCCCTAATCAAAGGGGTTTTGCCCATGCCCGTCACTATAGGAAAATGATTGTTTATGATAGATTTCCGGCGGGAAAAAATTTGCCAATAAAACCTGTATTGGTAAACAAGCACCAGTGAACCTGAGCTATGTTCTAACTTATGACTCCAGTTCTGTGGCAATTCTGTTTTCCTATGCCGATGTTAAGACCTATAGTAATTTTAACTTTTTAAAATCTTTTTTGAATTTTTTTTGTAGTTCTTTTAAGCAGTAGCGAGCTTGAGTTCCCTTTAAGGACCTTGTATTCCTTTTCTTATATTAATGCGTAAGCCCCCAGTGGGTTTTCTCTAAAAAAGGGCTAACACAAAGTGGTCAAAACCACCATGGCTTGAGCCATTTTCTAACCTAGGACCCACTAGCCAAATCAACACCTCCACTAGGTGGCCCTAGGTCCAACACACACACCCAAGTCAGCCCAGCCCTTAGGTTGACTTAGGTCATCCTTCTAAGCTAGCCCAAAGTGGTTAAAACCACTTTGACCCGAGCCTATTTCCTCCCTAAGGTGAACTAGATCCAAGTACCCATTAAATTGGATGCCCCTTGATCCAACTCACCTCCTATACTAAACCTTCCCCCTGGCTTGACCCAGGTCACACCCAAACTTACCCAAACTGTATAGGTTTGAACTCACCTTTGAGTTCACCAGATCCCCAACAGCCTTTCCACATCAGCCCCACTTCCCTCAGTCCTGTACACGCCTTCTATATGCTCAGATGACTCCCCGAAGATGTCTCATTACACCTGGAGGCCATCCAATGGCTGCCCCGATCAGTCCCGACCGTGTATGGCTGCAAAAACTATTTGAATAGGGCACCTTGAACCAGACCCCTTCATTCACTCCCAATCATTCCAAAACTACCCCCAGAGCTCCCCAAGCCTTTGTATGACATTCCCCAGCTTCCTATCCCCCTCAGCTTACTAGTTCAAGCGAACTCCGATGAAACCAGTCCATGTCCCACTCGAAGTTCTACCTCTGATGATCCTCTGGCTTTGGCGTATGAAGAAAAAGTCTTTACCATCATCCCCTCAAGTTTTCTGATAGAAAAACCCATTCATTGGGGCTTTTTACACTGTGAGATTTTGATTATGAGCTCCTAGCTAGGTAGTGGTGGTCAAGTGTGAAGTAAACCATCAACCAACTAGAATCTGATCGTTGGATTGATAGTTTGAGTTATCTTGATCCTCACCATGACTCTCAATCAGTCACCCTTTATAACTCATAAATAATATACTCCTTATAACTCTTCTTGAATCACATGAATAAGTTACCTTGACTCATTATAACTCCCAATCAATCTCCAACTCCTTATGACTCCCAATCAGTGAATCTTGTCGATCAGTAGGGTATTATGTGGAGTTATCATACCATATATCTGATATCATTCAATACTTCTATAACGCCCTAGAATTAAATTTGGAAGAACTGTTTATCTATCATTTTAAGAATATACAAAAGCATCTATAAATCATTAATATAAATAATAATCAGTAAAAGCAACTAAAATTATACACATCAAGATATTTTACTATTTATGCATCCAAAATATCATTTACACTAGCAAGGAGATCATACTATCACTAATCTATCACAATCTCCTAACTATAAAAGAATAAATGAAAATATATAACAAAATTTAAATAAAACTTGAGGATCTATAATAATCTCACTCCAACTAGTCCTAACTCATTCACTGACTTGCAATCATTAAAATCCACATAATGAGCTTAAACACCTCAGCAGTAATTCAAAATTCACTAAAGCTTTCAATGCAATACTAAAGAATCAATATGATATGCTCAGTCTAATATAATCAATTGTAGTCAACAAAGTTAATGACCAAATAATATTAATAAAACTTAAAATGATCAATAATAAAAGTAGGGAAATCACTAAATGAATCTATTTTATTTATTCATATGCATCATCTCTTTATGTATTATCAATGCATTCAATATTATCAATGATATTAATGTATCTATTAATATTATTAGTGATATCAATATATGCATACACCAATGTATAATTTAGTAAGGCATGACATCTAACTTTAATGTGGTATTTTTAACATCATTTAACTCAATTGAATTCCAGTTAGTCATCAGTCATATTAATTATCATTTATCCGTTTATATTTATCATATTCAATTAACCACTTATCACTATTGGTGACTTCATTAAATCAATAAAGAGTCATCAATCTCTGTCCGTTTTCATAAGCGGTCATTTATTACAGGCTAAACTAAGATAACACTACAAATCATCTTTAAAAGAAAGTCCGTCGGCCCACCCTCCTACACAGGGCATTATATTTTAATTGCCAAGTCATTTTATAATGTTAATAACCAACCTTTCTTGCTTAGCAAATGCCATAATCAAAATGTAGAAGGAAATAATCAATTATGTTCATTAAAAATAATCTATATAATAATCAAATTATTGAAAACTAAAATGAGATTTGAGTTACTTATAACAAATAAAAGAAATCTCTAAACAAAATTGACATATGAAAAAGCCTCGAACAACTTTCTCTCTCTTTCCTCTCTCTTCTTTGACAAGGCAAGACAATGAAATTTAGATTTTTCATTTAAAATAATTATATAAAAAAGGATTATAACAAGTTCATTTAAAATGCAATAAGACCATATCAAATCTTTCATAATAATAAAATCTATAACATATTCAAATTTGTACGATGAAAGATTATGAAATTAGGAAATAATGTAATTTTGAAAAATTTTAGGAGAAATAAAATCCATAAAATTCAAAATCATTAAAAATAGACGTAAGAGATTAGTCACTTATATGAATATAATTAGATCTATAATAGGAATGGATAATAAATGTGATCCAAAGGATTTTCTCTCTCATTTATATTCTTCCCCTCTTTTAATTTCTTCTTCCTCTCTCTTATTCCCCTCTTTGTAGCCACACTGGCTACAAAAAATACATAAACTAAAATATGACAAGAGAGAGAGAGAGAGAGAGATAGATAGATAGAGAGAGAGAGAGAGAATAAAATAGATGTTCTTTCACTTAGATCTTGGGACGTAACACTTTATTTCTCCCAAATTCTCTCATTTTAAGGTTTAGAGGATACTAACTAAGAGAGAGAGAGAGAGGAGAGAGAGAGAGAGAGAGAAATTTTTGAGTGACAAAGCTGAGATTTAGAGGACTTGGAGTTGATTTCGCCCATTTGGCCAATTAAAAAAGTTGTTCATCTCGAGGTAAGTTATTGTAACCTTACTTTAGATTTTAATTTGAAAATCTTATGTATGAGTATTGATATTTTATTGGATTAAATCACTATAGGAAAACACGTGTTTACCATTGAAAGTTCTGGCATATTGTTTTATGCCGGTAACATCGGTACAGGAACCGGCAAAATTTGCACCGCTAATTGAACGACGCATTTTCTGGCGCACTATACATCGCAAACATACCGGAGAAAATTCCACCAACTTTCTTCCAGTATTTCCAAGTATCCAACACATATTCCATCGGTAATGATCGACAGAATTACCAGCTCATATTGCGCTGGCTTACTTAAACTCAACAAATAATTACCGACGTAATAGCTGTCGATTATGTTATCAGTGGATAATACGAGGGAAAATACATTGGATAAAGCTCTATTTTGTTTATCTATCAGTTATGTTCGTCGAACTATTTCTTATTTCTTTCTCTTTTCATCGTCGTTCGAGAGCTATGCATCCAAGAGCTACGCCGACTCCACGATCTCCCTCTCTTTGCTCAAGTTCGTGCGCTGCCCCGATGACCAACTGGCGAGCACTTCATCATCTCATGTGAGAGCTGTCCGATCGATCCCTCACCTAATTTTGCCAAAAGCAGCCCCGAATGCCACCGGTAAGGGAAGGTATTATCTCATCACCTTGAGTTTGAATGTTCTTATTATACATTTGTAAAAGAAGGTATATTGGTGTATGCATTATGAGTAGAGTTAAAACTAAATATTTGGAGTGTAATTTTTGTAAAAATAATTTAGGGTTTAGGGTTTTGTGATTTTTGGTGATCGAGTCATTAATATATATGCATGTTATTAAGAGTTATGATGAAATAGATGGATATATTATTAGTAGAATTAAAGTTGGATGGTTGAAGTGGAGGAATGCATTGGGATTGTTGTGTGATATAAAAGCCCACCTCAAACTTAAGGGGAAATTCTATAAGGTGGTGGCCAGACCTACAATGCTTTATGATGCAGAATATACGATGTGTGATATAAAAGTTCCCCTCAAGCGGTAGGAGGAATGCAATACGGCAGAGTATACGATTTAGGCTCACAAGCGACTGTATATGAGTTGCAGACATCTGGTAGCTCCAGTTTCTCAACTAACACCTAGGAGTCTTTATATACCCAATAGATAGTGCTTTTATAACTGAGCTAGAACAAGTAAGGAATGCACAAGCTGACTGGCATATGCAGATCTAACAGCAGTAGCTAGAGATGCAACAACAGATGCATATATAACAAGGTTAAATGTTAGAGGAAATATGAAAGATGAGGGAGCAGATGATTAATGGGAGTTGTACAACATCAGCTGGGCAGGAGATTGAATCATAGTTAATGTTATTTAGTTTACTGATGTGGACATCTATATTTATGTATTTTTTAACATGTTTAGTTATTTGTTCTTTAGACATTTTGACTTTTTGTAGTATTTGATATTTGTGATGATAATCTTCTTATTTATGTTATGGTTTAAATGTTTATATTTGATAATGTAATTGGTGATGTTCTTGATCTGAAGTGGCTGTATGAATATATATAGTGTTGTTGTATTATTTACTATGCAGGTTTAATTGCAAAAATTAGTTTTAAAAGGAGAAAGGTTTTTTTTTTTTTTATGCTTCAAGTTTTCAGTGGATTATCTGTCGAAAACAATGAAAGTAATACGATACAATGACATTTATGGTGAATTATGCGCTAGTAAGACCGGCGGATCTTACGCTAGTACGGTTCACCAGTAACTGAACGAAATCTACTACCCAGTAGATTATACTTTATTTTCGGTGTCTACTATCTGCTGGAACTAGCGACGCAACTTATGCTAGAATATAGTGATGAAAAAAAATGGCGGTTGGGGTTTTTATGGTATTTCATCGGAAGAACCGCCAAAAATATTTTCGGTAAAAAAGTTTTGCCGGTGTTTTCTTTCTGATGCGCCATTATCGTTGGACAATTTTGCGTTGAAAATTTGCCAGAAAGATGATATTTCTGACATATTTTGGTTGGATTTCATTCGCCGGTAATACTGCATTTTCATGTAGTGTATTTAAAATAAAGTCAATTTTAAAAGTTTGAAAAAAATTTCATAATGTAACTTTTGATATGTTGTCAAATAGAGTATTCTAAGCATGTCAACAGGATATCTTATCTATTCATGTGTTTTGATGATAGTGTTGAGATTGATAAATAGTTTTTTTGAATAATAAAAGCCCTGAAATGATGTTGTAAATGTTATTTATGAATTTTATGTTTTGTAAAATTTGAGTGTGTGTATAATTATCACCCCCAAAAGTATTAAGTTTGGCATACATGTGTAAATTCATACATTCATATATCATGTTAAATACTAGTTTGATATGTTGAAAGTGTTAGTATTATTATTCATATATGTTGAAAATGTTGATGTAACTAGTTGTACATGTTGAGAATATTGTGTTAAATATTTTTAATACATGTTAAAAATATAAATATTCTATGCTTATGTGCTTAAAATGTGGTGCATGAAGGAAGAAATATTGGAAGATGTGACAAATGTAATGAATGTGGTGGATTTTATATGTGAAATACAAGTGGAGAGCTATGTGCTCTTCTATATTTATATGTTCATGTATTCCACTATTTATGTATATGATACGCCTAAACATATGTGAGATGACAAGTAGAGCTATTGGAGGTGAAATTATAAAGGGCTTCGAGAACATATTATATAACTAGAGGTGCAAGTAGAAGTGGAATTATAAGCGAATTTAAAAAAAAGTATAAGTGGAGGTATTAAGAGGCATCGAGAAAAGTGAGTGTTATGTTATATATTGTTTCATGTTATGGTACTTATTTATTATATGTGTATATTATGCTATATATTAATTCATTTAATGTTGCTTATGATATGATATCATGCCAACACTATTGTTTCTAAGTCCCAAGTCCTAGATGAAAAAGTGGAGGGTATCGTTAGGTAGTTGACAGCCAGTGTTAAACTTATCAAATAATCATGATATAAATCCTTTAAAAAATTATGTTAATGCTAGAACATCCTCTGGAAGCGACGCGCTATATGGCTTGAATACAGTGACAAGTGTGCAAGGGCCGCTTCACCGGTGCCCAGGTGTAGTGTTAAATAGGCAAAGGTGCTCTCACCAAGGATGGATGTAGGCAAAGAAGCTAGTCCATGAAACTAAAATTATTATAATAACTTGGAATATAGGTTCTCTTACAAGAAAATTAATGGAATTAATATATATTATGATTCTTAGGAAGTTAAATATTCTGTGCGTTCAGGAAACTAAATGGGTTGGAGAGAAGGCTAAGGAGATTGATATTTTAAGATATAAACTATAGTATTCGGGTACGAGTCGTATTAAAAATGGTATAGGTGCGATTATATATAAGAGTTTGAAGGATAATGTTATAAAAATTAACAGAATTAAAAATAGAATTATAGTTTTAAAGATTATTATTGATGCTAAGATATTTAATATTATAAGTGCTTATGTCCTCAAGTAGGTTTGGATATGAGTTCAACATTAAAATTGTGGAATGACTTAGAAGAATTAATACAAAAGATAGCTCTTGAAAAAAGTTTTTTTGGGAGGAGATTTAAATAGACATGTTAGTAGAGAGGTAGATGATTTTAAAAGCATTCATGGTGGCCATGAGTTTGGAATGACAAATGAAGGTGGTAAGACTATATTGGTTTTTTTTTTAGCTTATAATTTTTTAATAGCTAATACCTTATTTAACAAAAAGGATGATCATCTTATCAATTATAAAAATAGATATAGTAAAATAAAACTTGATTATTTTCTTATAAAAAAATTAGATCATTTAGATTGCAAAGATTATAAAATTATTCTGAGTGAAAATTTATGCATCCAACATCGATTATTAGTTTTGGACTTTATGCTAAAGGGGCAGGAAATAAAAATAAAGTAAAATGATTTTCTAGGATTATATAGGGGCATTTAAAGAATATTAACCAAAGTATTTTTGAGAATAAGATTTTTTATATTAAGATTTTGTCTGTGCATGAAGATGCTAATATTATGTGGGAAAAAAGTGGCTAGTGATATTAAGATTATTACAAAAGATGTGCTTGGAGCTTCGAAAGGAAAAGCTCATAGTAGTAAAAATAGTTGATGGTGGAATCCAAGTGTGCAATAAAAGATAAAAAATAAGAATATATGTTATAAAAATTGATTTAGATCTAAAATTTTTGTTAATTGGGAAAGTTATAAAGAAACTCATAAGGAATCTAAGAAAACTATTTGCGATGCAAAGATCTTAGATTTTAATGATTTATATGATAGATTAGATATTAAGAAGTGAGAAGGATATATGTATAAGTTAGTCAAATAAAGAGGTAGGAGTAGTAAGGATTTAGTTCAAGTGAAGTGTAATAAGGATGAAGATCAAAAAGTACTTTCTTAGAAGATGATATTCAATAATGTTGGATGAGATATATTGCTAAACTTTTTAATGAAAAATGTGAAAATACGATTGACTTTAGTGACCTTAGCACTCTAAATGAAAATAAAGATTTTTATTTTTATTAGCATATTAGTAAAATTGAAGTTAGAAAGGCTTTAAAGAAAATGAAGTCTAGAAAAGCTATTGGACCTGATGATATTCCAATAGAGATGTGGAACTGTTTAGGAGATGAAGGAATTTCTTAGCTTGCAAAGCTTTTTAATATTATTTTTAAGGCTAAAAATATGCCAGATCAGTGGATAATGAGTGTGTTAATTTTTATTTTTAAGAATAAAGGTAATGCAAAGCAGTGTGTGAATTATACAGGAATTAAGTTAATGTGTCATACTTTAAGACTTTGGGAGCGCATTATGGAGCATAGGTTGCATCATAATACTAATGCTTCTCAAAATCAATTTGAACTCATGCCAGGTAGGTCTACTATGGAAGCCATACATTTATTGAGAGGTTTGATGGAGAAATATAGAGAGAATAAGGAGGATCTACATATGATATTTATTGATTTATAGAAAGCATATGATAAAGTTCCAAGAGAACTACTATGGAGAGTTCTTGAAATGAAAGGAGTTAATTACTCTTATATTCAAATCATTAAAGATATGTATGTATGAGCTAGTACTTGTGTTTAAACACAAGGTGGTTTGACCAAGTATTTTCCAAGTTGGATTACATCATGGATCAACCTTAAGTCCATATCTTTTTACTTTAGTCATGGATGTTCTCACTAGTCATTCATAAGAGGATATACCTTAGTGTATAATTTTTGTTGATTATATTCTTCTTGTTGATAAGACTAGAGAGGGAGTTGAAGGTAAACTTGAATTACGGAGGTCAACCTTATAGTCTAAAGGTTTTCGCTTGAGTAGATCTAAAACTGAATATATGGAGTGTAATTTTAGTAGTAATAGACCTAGTGACGAGATTGTGACTTTGGGAAATCAAACTATTAATAAGAGTACACATTTTAGATATATTGGATCTATTGCTTAGAGTGATGGTGAAATAGATAGTGATATTATCAGCATAATTCAAGTTGGATGGTTGAAGTGGAGGAGTGCATTGGGCTTATTGTGTGGAAGAAAAGTCCCCCTCAAACTTAAGGGAAAATTCTATGAGATGGTGGTGAGACTTGCAATGCTTTATGGTGCCAAATGTTGGCCATTAAAAGAGAAGCATAATACTAAGTTAAGTGTTGCATAGATGAGGATGCTTAGATGGATCAGTGGCTTTACCCTTAGAGATAGGATACGGAATGAGCATATACGAAATAAGGTTGGAGCAGCTCAAGTGGAAGATAACATTAGTAAAAGTCACCTTAGATGGTTTGGTCACATTAAACGGAGGCCTTCCGATGACCCGATTAGGAAAGTCGAGGTATTCGATTTGACTTATGTTAAGAAAGGTAGAGGTAGACATAAAAAGACTTGGTTAAACATTATTAAAAATGATCTTTCTTTATTAGATTTAAATGAGAATTTTGCTTTTAATAGGACACAATGACAAAAAAGGATTCATGTAGCCGACCCCACATAGTGGGACAAGGCTTGATGATGATGTTGTTGTTATTGTTGTATGATGTGATCTTTCTCAAATAAATATTTATGTTATGAAATTATTTTCATTTTATTTTATGTCATGTTACTCCTATTCTAAAGTTATGTTTAAGTAGTATATATGTTGTTACTGTTGATACGTACATGCTCTTATAACTTGTTTCCTTCTAATAAAAACTATTAAGTACACTATTCAATACAAACATCAAGATAGTTAACTTCATATATGATTTATTATTCATGCATGTAGTCTAGTATAAAAGCTATTTTATATAAGTATTTTGAACTTTGTAGTAGTTGGTTTTGGTAACCTACTGAGCAAGTGGTTAGCTCATCCTACCTATTTATGTGTTTTCAGGAAAGGGTAAAACCCCTTAAGTAGATTCTATTTATAGAGACTATTGACCCAAGTTTAGTTTTAGATTTAGATATATTCAATGTTGGTATTCTTTTGTCAGTCATGAATATGTTTATATTTGATGAAAAACAAAGTTGAATCATGATTGTTTTATACTGTTCTTTTAAAAGCAAGTTTGATGAAATGAAATGAAATTAATACTTTATTTTATCCATATTTGATGAATTAGATGATTGCGGTGTAAATTCTGAAGAAACTAAAATTAAGAAAAAGAAAGAAAAATTTTTCCACTTCAGTCTTAAGACTATTGTTGCAGCCTCAACATAGTGGAACTTGTTTCGAGATAGTGGGTTGTGTTGGGTTGGGTTGTGGCACATAAAGTCTTTGAAGCCTCAGAATGAAGGGTAAGTAGAATAATAGTTTAATTGAACCTATTTTTATTTTTTGTTGCTTTCCATATTTTGGTTCAAATTGTGGTGCATTATAATGGCTACATGTAGTCATTTTCAAGCCATCCTTGTAATATAACATGTAATAGCTAATGCAATGATATATTTTTTAGCACTCAAGCACAATTTATATACTAAGTTCTTTTTCCAATATAAATATGCAAGAATTATATTATCTAGTTGAATTAATCATGAGAAATATTATATTCTATCTTGTTATTGAGCATCTTAATAGTGATTGATAACTTAGAATGAGTGATGCCCCCATCCCAAATTAATTGTTGATCCACATGTATTAATTCATCAAAGTTATGTCATTAATATTATGTGAATCCTCTATATGCTTTCTAAATTGCAAGCTAAGTGAATTAAATATCATCTCTTAATACATCCTTGTATTATTTTCGTGTACTATTGTGAAACTCATTGAAGGCCGCATTAAGTGTCAAAATGTAACTCATACTTTCCATGTGAAGTCCATAACCAATAATTTGGTATGAAGCCTCTATGGTATAGATCAAGTGTAACATAATTATATGTAAGGTATACTTGATTTTGTGCTTTGAGTAAGAGCATCTAAACTTTAATTTTGATAAAAATGAAGTCAATCCAAAATATTTGACTCCCTTGACAAATTCATCTATTAAACCTTTTTATTTAGGTAACATTTTACTTTACATCCATGAACTTCAAGTACAAATATCTATATATGCGCTAACACGTAACAAAGTTAGTCAAAATCTTAAATTGATAAATTAGCTTTTGCTTAAAGAGATTTTACGTATATATAAATTATTTCCAATCACACAAATTTTCTTAGAAACATATAATAAATTTACAAAAATAAAACAAAGGAATTAATATACAACTTTTTTCCCTAAAGCTACATGTTTTTTTTTGCTCACACAAAAAACCTAAAGTAAATATAACAATAACAAAAATGTAAAATTTTCTAAAACTATAAAAAATTTAATGTATATATAAAATTTCCAACAATAATGAAAAAATGTAAATCCAATCTAAAATAATAATATAATCTTACAAAAAATATGTTATGTGAAACACAAACTCAAATCTAAATAATTTTTCAAGAGAGAAATCTATGAACCTAAAAATTTTAAACCCTTTTTAAATAAAATATAACAAACGAAAACCTCATATTGTTTGAAAATATTTAAAGATATGGAGATTTACCTTTGGATCTTTGAATAATTGAAGGAAATCAGAGTAGAAATTGTGACACCTCAAGGATATAATGGAAGGGTTAAATCCCTAAATTTTAATTTTTACTCAACCACAACTCATAATGAACCAGAGTTAGCTAGATATATCTAAATAAATATGAACATGCTAAAGCTCATTTCTCAACAGCCATATAAAATATAATCTAGCTTACTTAAAAAAATAACTAAAATATAAAATACCTCAAAAACTGGACCTGTCGAACTTGCCCTTGCCTATTCTGCTGGCTAGGCTCTTTCCTTTCCCTGAAATGTTAAGCATCAATAGAGTGAGTATTTCAACTCAGTAGGCATGTCCAATTCCTATCACAAAAATAAATATCCATACTTACATTTCAAAGAGTAGAAGTTTAATTAGTGAATTCAGGCAATATGGAGTTGCTTAGAAATATATCAAAACTTTTTTTTCTTCATAGAAATAAATTTCCTTATAGATTCATAGAGTTATCAGAGTGCATGGATTTCTAGAATAATATAGAGTTCTACTTACATTCACATCTTTTTGTAGAAGTTTCAGATTATCACTTGTGTAGAGTTAATAGAAAGTACTTGCTTTTAGAATCTTCCTTTAATTTATTTATTTATCAAAATATTCATTTTATAGCCAAAATGTGAAATCATATGCAAAATGATATGCATGTCCTGATGCTTGCTTATAACTTCACTTTCACTTATGCCTCCCGCAATCTACATTCAAGTGAAGGAGACCCTCCTACTCCCTTTATAACTCCACTTATGCTAAAGTCTCTCTTAAACCTCCAACATTTATACAAAAAAATAGGGCGATAATCAAAATAGAACATAATAAAATATTGGGCCCATAAAAGAAAGTTTATGGTGCACTTTATCAATCTCTCGCATCAGAACATCCGCCAAATAATCTTAAATGCTCATGCAAAACTTTTATAAAATAGTCAGATGTAAAAGATGTAGGTATATTCATGAATGCAAGTATACCACCATACAGAGGATGATACACACGTATTATTCAAATTTTCCAACTTATTGAGGATTACCATTAATCTCAGGGTTACTAGTTCTTAACATAGGAATATTCAAAAGTTAGCATAAATAAAACCAGCTGGTGAAAACTTCATTTCTTATAACCAAAATATTCAAAATATAGTATTCTATAACATACGAAAAGTTCTATGCTAAAACATTAGTTATTATCATAAAAATGCATTTTAATCTATCTTTTCACAAAAAAAAATGCTAAAATAAAAATAAAAAAAGGGTAATAGGAGCCTATCTCGAGCATGATGTTTCCCCTAACTAGTCCGACGGGCAAATTCTAAGCTACAGCTTCTAAACTCCTCTCTTCTTTATCTCTCCAATTTATCCTCTCCCTCTCCTCCTCTTTGAACAGAAAGCTTAGCACCACAAAGGTAGCATCTTCAGTGTTGTAGCACCTCCTTTATTCCACCTTCCAAATAAAGAGAACAATGTTGTGACGCCACCACTCCTCACGCTGTAGCTCTCAATGGGGAATTTGGCTTCTGATGATTTTTCTTTTTCTCACTTAAATTATTGACTTATTTAAGGTTAATTAAGCACTATAGGACTTATGATAGATAATAAAATAAAAATTAATTGAATATTTATTATAAATTAAGTTAATTATATAAGTCCTAGAATAATAAATATTGCAAAAATGGCGTAGAACGAATAAAGAGGATGGAAGAGGAAAATAGAGATAAAAATGACATTGATGGATGATTTTGATGAAATGGAGAAAAAAACCATTGGGATATAAATTAGGGGGTTTTTAAATAAATTTTTGGTTGAAATTTCCACCATAAACACCCATTTTTTGGCACATTTCCACTAGAAATTTAGCTGGAAACCCATGCACTTTTTGTTCACCAGAAATTATACCAAAAAAAAATTTCCTATAGTATACGCTGACTTTAGGGAAAGCTAAAGCTTTAGTTTAGAGGACTTAGTTCATGGCCCAAAGGTGTAACCCAGTGCTTAGAAATTGAAGTAATTACTTCTAGATTTGCTTAATTCTAATTTGATTAATGATTATGAGTCTTTGATAGTTAATGAATCCTTAGGTGGCTCAATAATGAACTGAAAAAGTGAATTTTAAGGTTATCAAACTTTATTTCGGAGTGTCGTGATACTAGTATTGGTAGCACAGTTACATATTGCTGATATTTAGGAGGAAAAAAAGGGAAACCGTTGTAGTGCCAATGCTCAAGTGGAAAGAATCTTGGAGAATTTGGAAGATTCTTTAGGAGTGCAGCAGCACTAGGGAGTTGAGCGTCATGGCGCTAGTTTAAGTTAGTGATTTTTATATAGTAAAATATCTAAAACTATTTTGAAAAACTCATTTTCCCCGGCCATTGCTGGAGAAGAGAGAAGGGGCGAGACAATAGGAGAGAGAAATGAAGAGAGAAATTTTGGAGGCTAAAGCTTAGGATTCGTCCATCGTGCATATTCAAGATATTGTATAGCATGATGTGAACTTCTAAACTCTTATCTCTAATTTCCATTCCAGTGATTTTATTAAAAATTATGGATAAAAATATATTTTTCTTACATTCTATAAAGTTTTTGCCACATATCTTTTAAAATGTTGTTGCATGCTTTACTATAAATTTTTTTACTATAAGAAATCAGATTTTTGCCAATTGGGTTTTCCTACGCAAATTTTTAAGTATATGATTTGATTGAGACTTTTTTTGGCAATTGCGATAGTTATATAAAAGTCTTAAAATATTCATATAAATATCCCTCCGAAGTGGGGAGTTGAACAAAAGAAGTTTAGTAGGTATAATGTTATACATGCAATGTGACTTTTACTAATAATTCATGCATTTTTTAGTACTACATTGAATTCATAAGTCGGTTACTATTTCATTTGTATTTATACTATTCATAGCATAGCATTAGAGATATTTTGATATGTGAAAAGTGCACTCTCTGATATGTAATAAGAGGACTATACATTCTGTTATGGCTTCATCTACCTAGTGTGGATGTGGGAAAGATTCTAGCCCCACGTATTGAAAGTAGGTGTGGGGGGTTATATGGCACTATTTCATTTTGATTTTGGCCGCACTTACTATATGCAGGTGTGTAAGGTTAAAGGGAGCCATAAGTGAAAATAGAGTTATAAACATGCATTAGGACATGTACATTTATAATCATTACATTAATTATAAATATTTTAATGAATAATATATAAGTAATAATCTGTTAATTTTCTAAATTTCTGTATGAACTCAAATGATATATAAAGCCAAGTGCAAGTGAATCTGTGATGGCAAGTATTTTGTGAATTATTTAGAAATCACTATGAAAGTTACTTTACAAGTAGTGATAACCTTAAGTATATTTGAAAACCCAGAAAATTTTTATTTTACTATTTTATAATTTTACTATTATTTTTTTCTTTACTATTTTTTTAATTATATTGAAATTTTACCTTTTAATTTAGATATTGATATTTTTGATGGGTCGGAGTAAGGAGTCTACTGAGCTAGTTGTGCTCATTCTTAGTGGAGTGGAAAATTACATAAGCAAAATTTTTTGAATTTAAGTTTTAAAGTACTATTTTTGTAATCCAATATTTAATTATTTTGATGTATAGAATTTCTTATGCTTAATTGGTATATAAGTATATTTTGATGAAGAAAAAAAAGAGTCTTCATCTTGCTTATTTTTTAGATTTTGTAATAGCTCCAGTTGTTTCTATGATGGTTGAGTAGTAATTTTAGGGTTTATGTATTCCAACCTTGCATTAGATCCTAGACATCACAAAAGGGGAGATCCATATTGATGTCTAAAAAGTGATTGCACCTCATAATTTTGTCAAAGTTATTATAATTTTTTTCTTCTAAGATTGATTATATAATTTTGGACAACACAAATTTCAATGTCCAAAAATATGGGGGGTAAATGAAGCATCTCCAAATAAATTCACTTGATTGGCATAAATCTTGATGCATTGCATGTGTTGGAAACTTTTAGAATTTGAGATAATCCAAACTCCAATTGTATCATATTTACGGATGAACTTAACATATTGATATGAAAAAAACTAATGATACCAAAGGTGATTTGATCCATGTCCAAATGAGCTCAAATAAAGTACTTAAAGGTATGTTAAAAATGTTAGGATATTAATTGAAGGAACGAACTATCTCTAAATCTTGCATGCTTATGATCAAAACGAGCATCTTAATGACACAAATCTAAAAAGCCAAAGATATCAAAAACTAACATGACACAACCTGTATAATGTGATAATAAGCGATGTCCAAGACCTTAATTTGAAAAGAATTTCTTATTTAACATTTTGTTTCCCATATTCTTAGATGTCAATGAAAATACTTCAATGTCAGGTTCTGACTTCTTCCCTTTCAAGTCAAATTGTTAGATCAATAAATAAATTTCAAACACAAAATAAATCATTTGGAACAAAATAAATCTACAAATATATTTAACCAATAAATAATGCAATCAATAATGTAACTCTAGTTATAATCAAATTATTACACTAACCATTGCTCTAATACCAAATTGTTACACCCCAAGATCTAAAGTACAATAATTAAATATCATTTCCCTTTATTCATTTATTGTTCTTTTTACAATTCAATTAACAACCAATATTAATTTATAACCAAGTTATCACTAACCATAGCTAAATAATTTGCTCAAGGAAAATACAAATAAATATGAATAATGGAACATAAAATTTTATTACTATAGTTAATATTTATATCTACTATAAGGTCCAAAGTCTCAAAATAATATGTACAATAGCTACTATATGCTACAAAAGATTACATAAAGTCAGAGAACTAAAAATAAAATAAAACTAGCATCACTATCTAGCCACATATTGTACCTTTTCTTAAAATCACATAAAACCACATAATAAACATAAAAGCCTAGCAAATAACTACAAATTATCATTGAATTCAATGCATGACAAAAGAATCAATATGTCTGCTCTAGTTATAGTCCATATCAATTAATAATAAAATCAATATGATCAGTAAAGCCAAAAGAGATCTATCAAATCATAAGAAAAAAAACTATCAATTAATGGACCATATTAGTATGTTATGCTATTTTGTATTAACATCAATGCTAATTATATCAGTATGACTTTAGTTCTATCTATCAATAATTCAAGTAGCTCCATCCATCAATCACTTGAATGTATTATAATGTAAATACAATCATGAATATAATTATAAAAAGTAAAGTAGGGAATCCAACTTTGATGTGATGTTTTCATCATTCCACCCCAACTGTTGTCCAATTGGTCATCAGTCTTTAATTTAACCCCAATGTAGACCAGTTGATCATTGGTCTTTATCTTACCATCGTTATTCATTATCTAAAGTCAATTCACATGTGACTTTAAATAACCAATGAAAAGTCATCACTCTATAACCGTTAGTGTAATCAATCAATCGATTATAACACTACAGGAAAAATGCCTATTACCGGCGGTTCTAACTGACGGTTTATGGACCGCCGGTGTTACCGGCGGTGTAGCCGGCGGTTTAACCGCCGGCTTTTAACGGTGGCCTAACCGTTGATTTTGGTACGATAAGCCGCCGATACTAGCGGCGGTCCCTGAACCGCTGGTAAACTGCCGGACTTCAATATGCACCGGCGGTTTAACGGGGGCCTGGACCGCCGTTGATAAATTATTTTTGACCGGTGGTCCGGACCGCCGGAAAACCGCCAGTAAATGCCCTAATACGACCAGACCCGCAACTCACATTTCATTCTTACTCTTTCCTTCTCTCTCGTTTCGGTCGCTCTACCTCGCCTCGCCTCCGCTCGTCCAACCGCCACCGACGAAGCTTCTCCGACCGCCGCCGACGAAGCTTCTCCGACCGCCGACCCAGATCCGATCGGTTTCGGTTAAGCTCCGATGTCCGATCGCCGACCCAGTCCGACCCCAAACCGACCGCGCGCTGACTTCCAATTTTCAACCCTAGATTTCTATTTTAAGGTATTTTTTTATGGATTTTCTTTGATTATTTGTTCTCACTAAACATTTGCAAGTGTTAGAGATATTTTGGATGATTTAGATAGTAATGCAAGAGGTAATGTTGTAATCATTTGAGTAGATTTAAATTTTTTTTTAGGGTAGATCAAATTTGTTGATTGTGACAAGAGAGGGAGAGAGATCATATATGAGAGAGCAAGAGAGAGAGAGAGAGAGAGAGAGAGAGAGAGAGAGATAAAAGAGAGGGAGGGAGAGAGAGAGAACAAGAGCTAGCATTGAGATGAGGGAGAGGGAGAGAGAGAGAGAACAAGAGAGATAGATAGATAGCAAGTGTTAGAGAGAGCGAGAGATTGAGAGAGAGAGAGAGAGAGAGAAGAGGGAGAGAGAAAAGAGAGGGAGAGTGAAAAGAGAGTGAGAGGGAGAGAGAGAGAGAGAGAGAACGAGAGAGAGAGAGAGCGATTGATAAAGAGAAAAGAGAGGGAGAGTGAAAAGAGAGTGAGAGGGAGAGAGAGAGAGAACAAGAGAGAGAGAGAGAAAGATAGAGAGAAAGCAAGAGAGACTAGAAAAGTAAATCCACTCTTCCACCAAAACATCCTCATCCACTCATCCACCTAAACATCTCTGCAACACTTAACTTAGTATTATGCTTGTCATTTAATGGCCAACATTCGGCACCATAAAGCATTGCATGTCTCACTATCTTATAGAATTTTCCCTTAAGTTTGAGTGGGAATTTTCTATCGCACAACAAGCCTGATGCATTCCTCCATTTCAACCATCCAACTTCAATTGTGCTGATAATATCCTCATTTATTTCACCATCACTCTGAACAATAGATCCAAGATATCTAAGATGTGTAATCTTATTAATGACTTGGTTGCCAAAAATTACACTCCATATATTTAGTTTTAGATACACTTAAGTGAAAACCTTTAGACTCTAAGATTGACATCCATAATTCAAGTTTACCTTCAACTCCCCTCTCTAGTCTTATCAATTAGAAGAATAACATCAACAAAAAGCATACACAAAGATACATCCTCTTGCAAATGTCATTGAAAATTAATGCCCTTTGCTCTGGAGATCAATTTCACAAAGATGAGGATGTTTAGGTTGAGAGATATTATATAGCAACTTTCTTGGGTTAATGCCCTTTTCTCTGGAGATCAATTTCATTGAAAATTAAACTATGAGTAAATCCACTCATCCACCTAAATTATAACACGTTTGCACATGCATGTATTCTAATAAATATTTTTATATCTATGTAGGGTGACGTTTGCTTCAATGTCCAAATAACTATCCAAGAAAAGAGATATTGGATGTATAACAGATTGTTGCCGGGTCGAAAAGGATTGACAGTTGAATTTATAGAGGGAGTTGAAACTTTCATTCAAGTTGCATCTCTTCCTTTCAGTTTGATAAAATATTTAGATATCCATGTTTGAAGCATAAAAATCTAGCATTCCTCAAGCCCGATGATGTGAAGCTTGATTTATATCGTAGGGGATTTCTTCCAAACTATTGAATTTGGACATCACATGGCGAGTACGAGCCACATAGAGATGCTCATGCTGGTTCATCTACAGCTTATAAAATATTTGATGAAGATCAAATGAGTAGACCCTATGAAGACCTTATTTTTGATGTAGCAGGTCATAATTTAAGGTCTAATGTGGAAGAGCCACCAAATGCAGAGACACAAAAATTCTTTGAGTTATTACATTCAGCTCAAAAGCCAATTTGAGAAGGTTGCAGTACACATTCAGAATTATCTCTTACAGTGAGGATGCTAAGTATTAAGACTGATTATAATATTTCCCGTGAGTGTTTTAATGACGTTATTGGTCTTATGAAGGAAACTAATCCAACTGACAACTTAATTCCCTCATACTTGTACCGAACAAAGAAATTAGTATCCAAGCTGGGTCTCACTGCTACAAAGATTGATTGTTGTATTAATGGATGTATGTTATACTATAAGGATGATGCAGCAGAAGTTATTTGTCACACCTGTAATGCTCCTCGATTTAAGCCAAACTTTGGAAAACAACGTCGTCCAAAGAAAGATGTGTCATATTCCCGTTTGTTTTATTTACCAATCATTCCAAGACTTCAGCGACTCTATGCATCAATGAGTTCAGCAGGCCATATGAGATGGCATAAGGAGAAAATAGTAAAAAGTGATGTTCTTTCTCATCCATCAGATGCTGAAGCGTGGAAACATTTTGATCGAGTGCATCCTTCATTTGCTGCTGAACCCCGCAACATAAGATTGGGATTATGTACTGATGGTTTTACTCCCTATAGTCAAACAGCTACACCGTACTCTTGTTGGCCAGTTATATTAACACCATACAACCTTCCACCAGAGATGTGTATGACTACTCCGTTCATGTTCTTAACTCTGATTATACCTGGACCACATAATCCGAAAGCAAAAATTGATATATTTTTACAACCATTAATTGATGACCTCAAATTATTATGGGAAGGAGTGCTCACATATGACATATCAACAAAACAAAATTTTCTCCTTCGAGCTGCTTTGTTGTGGACCATCAGTGATTTTCCAGCTTATGGTATGTTGTCTAGTTGGAGCACAGCGGGGAAATTAGCCTGTCCTTACTGCATGGAGAACAATAAAGCATTCACATTAAAACATGGAGGAAAAAATACTTGGTTTGATTGTCATCGTACGTTTCTACATCCTAATCACCAGTTTCAAAGAAATAAGGAAGCATTTGTTAAGAATAGAATTGAGCGATCACCTCCTCCACCCATATTAAGTGGTGATGATGTACTACAGAGACTTTCTGACATTCCAACAATTATTGATTTTCTAATGCTATCAGAGTCTAAATTTCCAGGTTATGGTGTTCAACATAATTGGACAAAAAAAGTATTTTTTAGAAATTACCTTATTGGAGAACTAATTTGATAAGACATAACTTGGATGTTATGCACATTGAGAAGAACTTCATGGATAATATTTTTAATACAATTATGGATGTTAAAGGTAAGAGTAAAGATAATGTCAAAGCAAGGATGGACATTAAAGAGTTTTGTCGGCGAAAAAATTTGGAGTTAGTAACAACAACTAACGGTAAACTAATGAAGCCCAAAGCTCCGTATTCTTTCACGTTAGAGCAAAAAAGATCGATATGTTAGTGGTTTAAAGGTTTAAAGATGCCTGATGGCTATGGATCAAATATAAGCCAATGTGTTGACTTGAAATCTGTAATGTTACTTGGACTCAAAAGTCATGATTGCCACATAATTATGGAGGTTCTTCTTCCGATCATAGTCTGTATGTTACCCGATTACATATCAAATCCGTTGACTGAGCTTAGCATTTTCTTCAAAGATTTATGTTCATCTAAACTAAGTGAAAATACTTTACGGAGGTACGAGGATAACAGACCAATCATCCTCTGCAAGTTAGAGAAGATATTTCCCCCGGGTTTTTTTTATTCTATTGAACATCTTCCAGTCCATCTACCTTACGAAGCTAGAGTTGGTGGACCTGTACAATATCGTTGGATGTATCCTTTTGAAAGGTAAATTTGTTCAGATTTTTATTAAGTCTTTAATATTTTTGAATCAGTTGAGATAACATATTTTTATTAACTTTACGATGATTGTAATTGTTTAATAGATATTTGAACAAGTTGAAGAAATATGTTAAGAATAAAGCACGACCAGAAGGATCAATATGTGAAGCATATTTGTCTCAAGAAACAACTCACTTTTGCTCCTACTATTTCGAGCCCCATGTAAGGAGTACAAGAACAAAAATTGGTCGTAACATGGACTTCGATGTAGAAGAACAATCACATGCTACACTATCAGTATTTAGAAGGCAAGAAAAGTCTAGTGGCAAATGTGTTGAAAGATATCTCAATGGTTTAGAAATAAATACAGCGAATTTGTATGTACTACTGAACTGTGAAGAAGTTGAGCCAATCTTAGAGTAAGTTCTTGCATAATGTTAATAATTATTTAGTAATGTTTATTTAAAATACTAAAGTATTATTTTCCACCAGGTATTTCGTAAGCAATTTGCCTTTGACAGATTCAAGGGATATTGAGCAAGCTGTTGCAAATGAATTTCCAACTTGGTTCAGATCATATGTGAGCACATTTTTTTTATAAATTTAAATCTTATTTATTATAAAAAATACTAATATTTGGAAATGTTTTTATGTACAAAACCCTGATAACAAATATTTCAATAAAGATTTACAAGCATTAGCATAGGGTCCAATGCGAAAAGTTAAAACTTGGCCAATATATATAGTGAATGGATTCAGATTTCATACTAAATCATGGAGTGAAGGAAGAAAAACTGAAAATTGTGGAGTATGTGTTAGAGGGAATACTCATGAAGAAGATGAGTGTGAATATTATGGTATTCTAAATGAGGTCCTTGACTTGGAATACCCAGGCGAAGATGAGAACTTTGTATGCTTATTTAACTGTTAATGGTATGATCCAGTACAGAATAGAGGCACAAGGGTTCATCTTGCGTATGGTTTAGTAGAAGTTAAACATAGTAGAAGATACGGGAAATTTGATCCATTTGTGTTAGCAAGTCAAGCTATTTAAGTTTATTTCAGCAAATATCCTAATGGTCGTAGAGATAAACAAGATTGACTAGCTGTCATAAAAACAAAAGCACATGGAATAATTGATCAACTATACATTGTAGCAACTGCACATCAAGAGGATGAGATGTCAAGTTGTAGGCCTGTTGAAATTGAGGAGATGACAACTACAACCTCTACTATTGAAATGGAGTTAGAAGATGTGAATAGTTCAACTAGTTCAGGCGAAGATGAGAACGAGGATGAAAGTGAAGATACCCTTGAGAGCAATGAAAATAGTTTTGATGATTCTGATTAGTTTTTATAATTTAGAATTATAGAATTTTAATGTTTTGTAATATTTTGAATAGTACTTTTTGAATTCTAAAAAATGAAATTATTATTTGCCAGCTTGTATTTATTAACTGCTTTATTAACTGCTCTTTGTAATTCATTAACTGCTTTATTAACTGCTCTTTATAATTCATTAACTGCTTTATTAACTGCTCTTTGTAATTCATTAACTGCTTTATTAACTACTTCTCGTAATTCATTACCTGCTTCATTAATTTTTTTCAATGCTTTAGTAATTGTTTTTTTTTAATATTGCAGATGGCTTCAGGTGACGATCCTCTTTGTAAATCATTTACCTCAAAGTTCCGCCGGAAGAAGATTACTACTAGCAGACCCACACAGGCTGAGGTAGGTGAGGGGCCTTCAGCTCCACCAGATCTACCTACACCACCGCCACCACCTACCATGAGCCAGCAGCATTCCCCAGAGCAGGGTCAGGGACATTCAGATCCACCTCCTGTTGTACCTCCATACTTCCCTGGCCATTTCCCTCCTTCCTCAACGAGTCCTCACTTCCCCTCTCCAGATCAGACACATCTTCTCTATTCTATCCATATTACCCCCACCATCATCACAGGCAGCTGGTCCATCCACTGGTCCCCACCCTCCTTACCCTTACCCATATTACTACCCCTATCCGGTGCAGCATGAACAGGGTGGACCATCAAGACCACCAGAGGTTGGCGCTAGTCCGCCGGCAGCAGCAACAGATAAGCGTCAATACATTGAGCCTGATGGCGATAAGTAAGTTCAATTTAAGTTATTAAGTTATGTTTATTTTGATATATTATATGTTATTGACAAAAAAGTCACTTGCAGCTTCAATCCTTCAAGGCCACCTATACATATAATCCGGGATATAATAAAGAAGATCCCAAAGCCAGTTAGAGATATGTGGTTTGGAGAATTTCAGGTATGTTTTTTTGGTATGATTTCAAATATGTGATTTAATTTGTACTAATCTTTTTGATATTGCCTAAATTTTTACATAAAGAGTTTAGGTGGTTGCCTGAGTACAGCACGAGGATCAGATCAAATTTTGAGAGGAGAGGAGCGACCCGCCTCAGAGACATGTTCACGGACATTAGAAAGTCCGGGCAGCATCCTAATTGGATTGGAGAGGGCGTTTGGGCTGATTTGAGTAGTGCTTGGGCAACCCCTGAGTTTATAAAAATGAGAGAGCAGAATAAACAGAACAGAGCCTCTGATTGTGGCGGTTTAGGAAGCTCTCTTCATACTGGTGGATCTGTACCTCATACGGAACATAGGCGTCGCCTGGTAAGTGTTTTGAATTAGTTTATTACATATATTTATGTTATTATAACTATTTCTTAAATTTTCAGAAACAATCCCTTGGTCGGGAGCCAACACCACTGGAGTTGCATACAAGAACTCATCAACATCAAGCTGACCATCAGTGGGTTGATGAGAAGTCTAAGAAGGCTCATGTGAGTAAAATTTTTTGGAGTTTTAGAATAAAAAATTATTTTTATAAAAGTAATTATAACTCGCAGGACAATTTCGTACAAGCTAGAGAAAGTCGGCAGTCCACTGGCGAGGGATCATCTTCAGGATCGACCCACATTTTTTAGTATCATACATGGTCAGAAGTTGTTGGTGGAAGACAGAGGGGAAGGGTATATGGCATGGGTTCACAGGCTTTTGCAATTGAGGGAAGTTCATCCACCTCTGCATTTCATGATCCAAGTGGAGCTGAAGAATCTGTAAGCGAGAGGGTTGCAGCGCTGACTAGAGAGATTGAAGAGATGAGAAGGGTTCAGAATGAAATGCAAGAAGAGTTGCAATCCTATAGAACTGAAAATCAGAGGAAGAAGGAGCAAGAGGAGCAGCCATCTGTAGACAGTGAGGATACAGCTGAGGATTAGATATTTTTTATGTTTGATGATTGTATTTATAACTTGTGAACTTGTGATTGTAACCTTATGATGAACAAACTTGTGATTGTAACCTTTATGTTTGATGATTGTAATCTTGTAAACTTGAAACTTGTGATTGTATTTAGAATTTATGGTTATGATGAATATAGCGGTGTGTTGCTCAAAATGTATTGCTTTTTCTACAGGTTTAGACTTTAGGGTGAACCTCCCTCAAATAGAGGGAATGCTGTCAATTTTTTTTTTCAGGTGCTACAGGTTTCCGGCGGCTTACCGGCGGTTTGGCCGCTGGAAACTACGATATCGGACGGACAATACTAAACCGCCGGTAATGTCACTACACCTCCGGTATTATTCCGGCGGTTACCGACGGCCACCGGCAGTGTTACCGTGGACATCCGGCGGTGTACACCGTCGGTAATACCGACGGCTTTAACCGCCGGGTACCGTCGGTAATTTAACCGGTGGTCTATCGGCGCTTGCCGGCAGTTTAGCGAACACACGACGCCCGCTTTAACCGCCAGATGACCATCAGTAATATGACCGCCGGTTAGCCGTCGGTCAACTAACTGGCGGCGTAACGGCCGGAAAACCACCGGTTGAAAATCCTGTTTTCACCGGCGGTATAAGCCGCCGGAAAACCGCCGCATAAATAAACTGCCGGAATAGACCACCGGTATTAGTTTCCTACGCCATTTTTACCGGTGACTTAACTGCCGCCGCAAAGCCGCCGGTAAATAGGAAAACCGCCGGTTTTGCCATAGTAACCGCCGGTTTTTGGCGTTTTTCCTGTAGTGTAAGATAAAACTTGGATCATACCATCAACCTTTTATTTTAAGAAAATTCCATCGACCCACTCTCTTGTGTAGAATATTATTATTTTAGTAGACAACCAGTATTAATTATGGTGTTAATAGCTACCTTCATTACTTACATGCAAATGCCACATTTATCTAATATTCGATATTTTCTTATACAATATAATCAATGTTATGTTTGAAATGCAATAATCCATGAAATGCAAGAAACCTACAAAATATGAATACAATGTATTTACATCAAAAAAAACCATAGCTTCCAATTTAACTAGTGAAATTTAATAATATTAAATTTCAATTTCTCAAGAGGATCATATTTATCATATACAAAATAATTTTATGATAGAAGTTTCATAAATTAAGAGAAAATATATTTTTTATTAATTTAGGAAAGATAAATCTTATTAAAATAAAAATCATTAAAAATAAGAGTCAGAGTATAGTCACTTACTTCCATAAAATAAAATCTATAATTTGAGCATTGGATGAAAATGCTCCGGTTCTTCCTCTCTCTTCTCTCTCTCCTCTCCCCTTCCCCTCTTTTATTCTCATCTTTCCTTTCCTTCTTGGCCAAGCAAACCATAGTGAAGGATGGGAGTAAGGTGATGGTGGAGTGTGTATATATATATATATATATTAGTGCCTGGCGCCATGCACCCAAGTGACCTAGCGCTGTTGTGTTGTATGCTCGCCCTTAAATTTCTTAAGAAAATTTTTAACATATAAATGTCAATAATTATTTTATGAGTCATTATAAGTCAAAATCATAAATAATCTTCACCATAATATTTATAGTAATGTGCATTAATTACCCTAATTTTTTAAATTTTTTTGACATTGTTGAAATTTCTTAAGAAATTGGCACCTATTAGTACAAGTAAGGTTTTTGAGACAATCAAATGTCTGTTTTTCAAACCAATTTCACCAAATTTTTTAAAATAAAATGAGATAATTTATGAATATTTTTCTATATTTTTTGGAATCACTAAAAGAATATTGAGTTAAAATTGAATAAATTATATAATTATATAAATATTATATTATTATTTTAATATAAATATCATTAACCATTATAATTTTTCATTAAATTCATTTTCTTTCTTTTGATTTCCATTAACATAGAGGGTTTAGGTGAAATAGAGAAAAAGGAGAGGAGGGGGGGGGGGGGGGATTTTGACTTTGGAGGTCTTAGAGTTATTTTCGCTCGTTAGCCAAGTTGGGAAACTTGTTCTTCTCGAGATAAGTCACATTATGCACATCTCAATTTTCAAAAATACATAATTTTTATTGAATTTTTTTATTAACATTTTATATCCATTTGCAAAAAATGTAGATAACTTTGCATAGGTAAAACTTTCATTCTGTAATTTTTTATATGCTATAGAGATTATAGTTATGCATATTTTGAATATTTTTTTTTGGAAATTTTACAAAGAGGGTTTTGAAATTTGTAAGGTTTTTATTGAACAAAAAATTATCTTGACGTTAAAAAATATTGATGTAGTACAATAAAAGTCTTAAAACATTATTTTACACAATCCTTGATAATTTGGTAATTTTTTAAAAATGTGCATTTTTTCTTAGTAGGATTTTCTGTTGTCTACAATTATACAACACTATGCAATTTTTATGCATGCTCAATTACCCTTTAATTATTATAATGTGATTATATATGTGCATATATGATTAAGTTATATTTATTGGGAGCCATAAGGGACCAGAATTATTGAGATTCTATCTGTGTAAAGGGATTGCTGTGAGCTATAAGGGCCATTATCCTTTGAAATTCTGTCTAAGACAAAGATATATGATATGTTCTGATTCTATAAGCACAAATAAAAAGGGAGTCATAACGGGCCAAAATCCTTTGAAGTTCTATCTCGGCTTGTGAAATATGATATGTACCACTTTGTGATATGAATTTTAATTAATTTATTTGTTTAATATTATTGTTTAAATCAGAGAATAACTATTATGCATTTATTATATCTTTTAGTATAGTAATTTATTTAAATTGCATTTAACTACTTTTAAAGATTAAAAAAATTATAAAAGAATATTTGGAAATTTAAATTGGTTTATTTGGTATGCCAAGCTGTTATAGCTCACTATGGTTTTGCTTCTCATTTTTTTAGGATCTAGGAAGAAGAAGGTGATTATGTAGTAACAATTCAAGATAAGATTTGAGGTTATAGGTATTTTGCTATTTTATTTTTGTATAGTCATAGCTAGTTAAATTTTTAATTTTGTAGCTCTTTCCTATAACCATGTACTATAGTGTATATATTTATTTTAATGAAATAAACAAAATTGGTAGATGAGTTTATTTTTAGTATTTGAATATTTTAGTAACTCTGTAGTCTGTAATTTATTTCAATCAATATTAGAAGAAAATCTAAAATAATTTCAAAACTAGATCTTGAAATTTGCCTATCACAGCTCAACATGAAAGGATATATCCTAGTCGGGTTGTGTTGTGACAAGTTTTTGTAGTATCAAAGTAATAGTTTTAGAATTAAATCATAAAATAGAGCTATAAAAATTGATTTGTAAGTCTAGTGGGGAAAGTTTTAAGTCTTTTTAGGGGTTTATTATTTTTATTTCATGTGCATGTGTGTTTAATTGCATATTATATGTTATTATGGATCCACCAGACCCAGATATGATAGAAGGATAGAGTGCTGGTCAAGAAGCTCCTGTATAAAAATCTACTCCAATAGTTAGTTCAGATATAGTTTCATAATTTTCTACTTTGATAGCTTAGATGATGGTTGAGGCATAGAGCAGGGTTCCTATTATGAGATTTGAAGAGGTAGACAGACATCTACAGATGTTTTTGACATTTAAGCCTCTGAGATTAGTGGGTACTGTTGAGCCTAGAGCAATAGAAGACTAGTTGAAGAGGCTATAAAAGACGTTTGATGGTATGTGATGTCCTCTTGAGAGGAAGGTTTCATTAGTAGTCTTTCTATTAGATAGAGAGGCAGAGCGCTAGTGGATAGGCCATCAGGAGAAAAATTTTCAAGGGATATTAAACTTTTTGAATACCAAGGAGGACTTCTCTGATATCTTTCGAGCCTAGTTTATACGACCTTCTGCACAATAATAAATGCATGAGACTTTTTTTAGGTTGATTCAGAGGAGAAGAATAATTATGTAGTACGAAGAAGAGTTCACTACTTTGTCTAGATATGCTCTACAATTAGTTAGCACACCCATAGAGAAGTGCTATAGGTTCCTAAGAGGACTTTGGGATAGTCTTAAACAACCTCTTGTGTCATTTCGTAATTTTGATTTCTCTGATCTTATGGAGAGAGGTCTTCTGATAGAGAATGACCTGATGGCTACTTAGCAGTGGTGGAATGCTAGTAGGAAAAGGTTCAGTAATTAGACTTCTGATAAGAACTTTTCTAGAAAGAAGAGCATATTTACATTTAGAGATTCCATAAGAGGTAGAAAGTTAGCATCTACAGTAATCATTGGTAGTGGCAGCATAATAAGTTATGGTTCTATTTATAGGGTACCTATGTGCCAGAGTTATGGTTGATGCCATTCTGGTCAGTGCTATAGGATAACTGGACAATGCATTTGATGTGATCAAATAGGGCATCGAGTAGAAGAGTGTCCACAGGCAAGATTTGACCAACATTTTAAGTCCAGATCTAAGAGCTTTATTAGACCTACAGAGAGACCGAGGGTAGTTCCTCTCTGTACATTTTTTTAGGGACCATCTGAGAAAGCTAGTGGTAAGAGTTTAGTGGTAAGGAGGATATATAGCATTATTCAGAGAGATCCTTGTAGTTTTTTTACTCCAGCTCTAATTCAACCATGTGTATACAATTTGATTCAACAGGAAGCTCGTGATGGTCCAGATATTGTGATATGTATGGTTTATATTTCTGAACATTTATATCATATTTTCTTTAATTATGGAGTTAGTTATTCCTTTATTTTTGAGTATTTCTTTAATTTATTGTACTTAGCTTTAGCTGTATTGCCTGTTTCTTTTCTCTTAATTTATTGACTTAAGATAGTATGATAGCTAGTAGATTTTATTTTTGTGCTATTGAGATTTTTGATAAGAAGTGAAAATCTAGTTAATTTAATTACTCATTTCCTTTATATGAATTTATTTT